>JAANYP010004170.1:80000-149578 GCA_020465985.1 Centrapalus pauciflorus
TATGAATTTGTCGGATCTTATGAATCTTATTATAAACATTAATATGAATCTTTCGGTGTTATAAATCTTGGTGTGTACAATTCTATGGACCCTTTGAATTATATGAATCTTGTTACAAACACTTATTGGTATATATGAATGTTTATATGTATTTTTTTATTTGTTAACAGTGGTCACAACAAATAAAATAATCACAATGTATATGTATGTATGTATGTATAGTGTTGGGTTTAGGTAAGAACCGTCATCCACCTTAAGAACCCTAAAATGCACAAATTTACATAGAAAATACATACATACATAAATACATGCATGTTATTAGAGAAACACAATGAATCGTAAAAAAAAAACATAGGGCATCACGTTTAGTATCTTTCGACTTTCGTATAATGCACTATTCCCACACATGATACGATGTATTTTTTTTTTTTTTACGATTCATTGAGGTTTTAAAAAATTTACATTGAACCATTTTCTATTTGTATGTGTGCGTGGAAGTGACGTGAATAAATAAATGTGCTACACGAGATTGAATTGAATTTCACAATCAGTGGATGTCTTTTGTCATCCTAATCATTTCATCAATACAAATAAAAAATAAAAAAGTTTATTTGAGTGGAAGAAGAATAAGATGGTTATAGAAGAGGCGGCAGCGGTGGTGGTGGTGGTGGTGGTGTGCTCAGCTCAGGTGGACGGCGGAGGTGGTGGTGAAGATGGAACACGACTTCTATCACTTACGTCACTTCTCCTTCCTTTTGACTTTTTTGTTTTTAATAACTGAAACCAAAAACAGTCAACGAGTGGGGTCCACGCGCATGCGCGTGCACTTTGATTGGGTCCCATCGTGTCCTCTTGTTTTTCAGAGCCTGAAAATGACGCCCTTTGAAAAAGAATTTATTAGAAAATAAAAAAAGGGATAATGTATTTCATTACATATATACATTTTAATCAATTCACATTAATCTAATATTAGACCTGTCAATTTGGTACACGACACGACAGACACAACACGAGTTTTCTGTATATAGGTCATTCGTGTCGAAACGAATTTAAAATTCGTGTTTCATGTCTTATATCAGGCCCCGATTCTTGCCAAAGGCAAGATGAGCTATAGCATAGGACCCAAAATTTTTGCAAGGCCTCAAAAAAGTTAACGTGTGTGTGTATATATATATATATATATATATATATCTGTGTGTGTGTGTGTGTGTGTGTTGGTCCAACCCAAAATCTACAGTAATCTTTATAATATGAGTGAACTTTATAAGTATATATAAATGGTCTTTTTATGATTATTGTCTAGGATCTCCAAAATCTAAGTGACGACCTAGTGAACTTTATAAATATATAAATGACTTTTTTTACGATTATTGCACAGGGCCTCCAAAATCTAAGTGACGACCCTGTGTCTTATATAGATAAACACGAATTTACCTGTATAAACACGTGTAAGACGCGTATAAATATCGTGTTACACGATGACACACATAATACATGTATAAACTATGGTTTCAAAAATTCTAAAAAATTTGAGTCTCACTTAATTTGAAATATTTGAAAAAGTTTGTGTTTGTCTCTCACATTAATGTTGTGATAAATGAAATTATCGACTTGGATACCAATAGGGAGTCTAGTTCGGTCAAAATTTCGGCTCAAAGTTCAGCTTCGATTACAACAATTAATAGTGGCTTCAATACGTTTGATGTGTTGTTTGATACTTGGATTATCATGTTTTGGATTTATAATCATATATGTATTTGATTAAATTGTATATAAATTTGTGTATAAATTTGTGTTGTCGTGTGACACGTGTTTGTACGTGTCGTGTCACGTGTCACACGAATTTTAACCATGGCCGACCCTGAGGGGGGGGGGGGGGCACATGGGCTACCACCCAGGGCATCAAGTCAGGAAGGGATAACATTTTTTCAGTCCAATATATGTTATATATTAGGTCAACACATGTATTTTTTTTTAATTTTTTGGCCCAATAATTGACCAAAACCTTTTAAAAAATAGCATGTTGTATTTTCAAATGTTAATATTGAAAAAACCCCCCACGAACTTTCATGCAATTATCGATTAAGTCACTGAACTTTTTTTCAAGTATATAAGTCACTAAACAAAGTTTGTCTTATTAAAAACTATATTTTTTTAAACCCGCTACGTGCTTAACAGGTAATACAATTAGTTTCTCGAATAGTTTATTATTAAAAAGACCAATTTTCTTTTTCAATTTTCACGATTAAGTCACTGGACTTTCTTTTTTCTTGTTTAGGTCACTATACTGTTTATAGGTTAGTGACCTGCTAAACAGGTCAAATATATAGTTTTGAATAAGACAAAAATTGTTTAGAGACTTAAACATTCGAAAAAATTTATAGTGACTTAATCGATAAATTAATGAAAGTTTGTAGGGTTTTTTCAATATTAGATACATTTTTTTCTAGTTTGGCCAAACCTATTTAGAAAAAAGTACGTTGCATTTTAAATTTTTTAGAAATATTTTTTCTTCAATCTTGCCCAGGGCGTTAAAATAGTCAAGACTGACCCTGAGTTTTACGTGTCATGTTCATGTGTTATATCCGAACACGTTTTATAATTCGTGTATTACAAATTCGTGTCATATAAAATTCGTGTCTGACACGACACACGACACGATTACATGTATTGTCGGTTCTATCTAATATCGTAATATGTTAAATATAACTCTAGTCTCTAGCAAATATATATATATATATATATATATATATATATATATATATATATATATATATATATATAATAATAATAATAATAATAATAATAATAATAATAATAATAATAATAATAATAATAATAATAATAATAAAGAAAAACACAAATTGTCACTTCTCATCACCATATTTTATTTAAATAGATAAATACATGTTATCATTTTTAAAATAAAATAAATCAAAAGATAAATACCATTCATTATTTCAAAGATAAATACGTTTATTATTTTTAAAAAAATATAAAATTCATTATTTTTAATATGTAAACATTAGTAGAAAATTACTCTATCCACTATTTGACATAAACCACCTGTGATCACCTCATTCATTTAAAAAGATAAATACATGTTATCATTTTTAAAATAAATTAAATTAAAAGATAAATACCTTTCATTATTTCAACGATAAATACATTTTATTATTTTTTAAATAAAATATAAAATTCATTATTTTTAATATGAAAACATTAATAAAAAATTACTATATCCACTATTTGACATAAAATAATAAAATAAATAAGATTGCATTTGAAATGAAAAAAAAAAAAAATAAAGAACATAAATCATAAAGATTATATAAAAAATAATAACTATTTAAAAAGTAAACATACTAAAATATTAATAAAATCTATTTCATAACATTTTATTGATTTTTATAAAATATATATATAAACATTATATTTTATACAAAAATAAAATTTCAAGTTATATGGAATATGTATATATATGGTAATAACAAACTTAAAATCATGTTAAAAGAATAGTTAGTATTCGCGTATATTAAAAAAGATAGATAAATAATATTTGTGAAACTAATTATATTTTTTTTGGAATGACTACGTTTCACCTAAAAAGATAAATACATATTATTTTTAAAATGTAATAAAATAAAAGATAAATACAATTCATTATTTCAAAGATAAATGTGTTTTATTATTTAAAAAATAAAATAAAAGATAAACACAATTTGTTAATTCTAATATCTATGAACATTATGAAATAATTAACTTTATCAGTTATTTGACATAAAATATTTATATAAATAAGATTACATTTGTAAAGAAAAAGTTATAATATTAATAAAGAAAATCATAAGGATTATAAAAACAATATTAAATATTTAAAAACTTAAAAAAGTAAACATAATACAATGTTAATAAATTCATATTTTATAACATTTATTTATTATTGTAAAATATATATAAACATTATGTTTTATGTAAAACTGAAATTTTAAATTATATCGACTAAATATATGTATAAATTTAGAAACAAAAAATTTAAAAGAATGTTAAAAAATAACTATTATTCACATATATTTAAAAATATTAAATAAATAATATACGTGACAAATATTTATACTTTTCTTATATTTTTTATAAGAATTATTATTTATATTCATTTAATTTTAAGTAACTAAGTATTTACTAAAACTTATTCGCGTAACACGTGGGTGCATAAACTAGTTAAATATATAAAGGAAAATGGGTCAAAAAACGATTTCAGACAGTTAATTAATCTCTTCATAAAAACAGATAATAGTCATAGTTTGAAAAACTAACAGGAACACCATCAAATTTGCCATGTATTAATATAAACAATTATTATGATGTGTGTTAGCCCTAAAATAGTGTATAATTAAAGATAATAAAAGTCTAGGTTCAATTTATAATTAGGAATAATTTACCCAGCGTTATACACGAAGCCAGGTTAGTTAATTCCACTAAAATCAATCGCAATTGATCTCCCACGGATCGAAACAAGGTTTAAGTTAAGCATCCACTAATGATACTCAGACTTCAAACCACAAGTTCTGATACCATGCTGTAACACCTTTCCCGATCCCGGAAATGCCACGTCAATACAATACACAGGTGGCAATAACGCAACAACTCTATAACACATAAGTCAGGAGAACACACTGAAATCACTGATAATTTAAACTTTCACAATAATATCATTAATATATATTATCCGCTAAATCACATAAGCCCAAAAACTGCTAACATAAATAATACTGAACAGATCATTACACAAAACTAACACAAAGCTTCCCAGATAATCCTCAATCCCAAATCAACAAACGCGGCTACTGATCCCGTCGCTGATATCCTGAACATGGAAGACTCGAATACGTAAGCTCGGAAGCTCGTGAGTACTCGAGGGTTAGACTCTGCACAGAAAACACGTAACACACATACACATAGCACATACACGCAAAGCAATCCCTAACTCGGTCCCTGGCAATCATCATCACAATACAGGTATGAACACATAGCATGAGATCCAAAGTCCTGCACACAAAATCACTAAAAGGGGACCCTTCCCCAGCTAACGACCGTGTACACCGGTGGTTAGCCACAACCCTGTAGCACGGGCGCGAACCGGCTACAGGCCCTGCAGTGTATACACGCCCCAAGGACTGTTAGGGACAGTCAACCCGCGCGATCACACATCGCGAATCACCGTCCGTATGGAACTCATCACGGACCCCCGGACTGGATCTCATCTCATGCACATATAACACATATATGAGAATGGAATCATACATGCGCTCACGTCCCTGTCTCTTTCACAATACATAATACACGCATATACAAAGCTAACTGCACAATTATGACTCGGAAAACAGTCCCGCGGTTTAGAAAAGGACTCGGGTACTCACCTGACTGGCAGACAACCCGTCTCGATTCCCAATTCTACGATCTCTGATTCGGCTCACCTCGCGATCGGCTCGTCCCTGCAATCACACGGATCTCAAACGATTAATCTCAACGGAACCCCGAACTCCGGTTAACATATAAAACAAACCCAAACACGACCCGTTAATCGAATTGAACTCGACACACAATCCCAACCGGACCCCGAAAACCCAACCGAAACCCGACCCCAAAATCCCGACGAGACCCGCTTCCATACCCAGCCTCAAGCCCCTACAGAACCCAACCCAAAAACCTATGCAAACCCGGCCCAGCAGCTGACCGCGCCGCGCCCCCAGCACATCGCGCCGCGCCCCTGCTTTTCTGCGCGTCGCTGCGTCCCCCTGCGCGTCGCGCCGCGACCCTACGCCTGCACCCATCCTTGCTTTTCGTTTTCCATGGCTATCCAGGAGTTTTAACTCCTTCTATACACGATTTTCAGCCCAAATAACCCATATGAACACAACATAACATCCCTTTATCAGCTCAAAAGCTATTATAACACTTTTCACACATACACCCAAATTAAAGCCACTAAGTTGAGGTTTCCTTACCTTAAACACCTCAAGATCACCAAGAAGAAGAGAAGAAGATAAGATGCAGCACCCAACTAAGCTGAAATTGGCTTCTTCCTGCTGGAGTTCATCACACAAACACACACATACACCTTCAAGGTTCTCAAAAGGATAAGGGAGGAGAAAAGGAGAACACGTATATATTCATCTCTATTTCGGCTGGTCCCGAACCCGATTTCACAATTTCACAATTAATATCCTTTTAACCCATTTAACTCCACGAACTCAAATATATAATTAATCCACTAATATTATAACCCGGAGACACGTAACTCATAAACCCGACACATATAATCCACTACTCGGGATCTCATTGGCCCAACACGATAATAATTATTTAAATATCCACTAAAATAATTACACGCAATTATCTCGAAATTGGGATGTTACATTCATAATATAAATAGTAACATATGTGTCAAAAAAAAATAACATCTCAAGAAATAAATACATATCTTATTAATATTTTTAATAATCGTATAATGAATAACATAAACCACGTGATAAACAAAAATAAAAAAATCAAACTCATTAAAAAACAAAAGTATGAATATTGAATTTGATGGATTGTATATTGATATAAAGCAAATAGACGATATCTATATATGAAAATCTAAGTGATAGTGATGAGATATAAAAAGATAAAAAAAATGCACACAATGGGAATCAAACCCATGCCATTAGAGTTCCAAGGTGAGATGACTACCAGCTGAACCAACACATTGTCTGTGATTTTTTTCACACAAAACACATATAACCCAATACTGGACTGCTGGGCTATATTAACATATTAAATTTTTTTTGGGCCCCTTAGAGTGATTGGGCCCTAGGCGGTGGCCCAGGTGGGCCAGGCCCAGGTCCGACCCTGAAAGGAAGGGAAAAGCAAGATGGATAGAAGGAGACGATGAAAGAAGAATATGTCTTATTTTCTCTCTCTATCTTCATATTTTTTTTGGCAAATTGAAAAGAGGGAGGAATTCCGTTAATTTCCCTCCCATTCAGTGGCGGACCCAGGATCTGGGGTGTCAGTTGCACAATCTAAGTCACCTTATCAGTTTCGATAATTTAAATGATTAGACTAGCTCGGGCCTGATACTTTTAAGCGAGTCGAGTTCGAGTCTAATGAGTTTGGGATCATCTCGGCTTGTTTACACCCTAATCATTCATATTATTCATCTCGGCTCGTTATAGAATAGCCTTAAAAGGTAAAAGAAGTAAGTTGTTAGTTTGTAATAATGTTTATTTGCGTCATCTATTTTTTTAATAAAAAAAACAACGCAGAACAACAAGAACGTGCGTGTCTTAGCAAAGTAGCAAACATAATAGGATGGAAACACACAAAAAATCCGTGAGCGTAATTATTTTTGCGACACCAACTTTTTAACTTTTTATGATTTTTTTTCTATCAAGAAGGATATGTTTAACGCAACTTGTTAGAACTTTTAGTAACTGGAGCATCCGGAAATTGTGATTTTTTGAAAGAGCTGAAGCTTTTAGGTTCTATAAATGTGTTTGGTAAAGATATCTGTAGTTGTAGATTTTATTATTAAATGACATAAAATAACAATAATCCTAATTAAAAGTTGTAGATTATAATTATTAAGAGGGTAAAAAAGTTATTTTATTCGACTAAAAGCTCAAGTTTCTTTTGAAAGCTAATTCAAGTAGTTTCTCGTAATACAGTTTTTGATTTTGAGCTTTCAAAAATTAAAAGTTGAAGTTACTAAAAGCACTCAAAAGCATTTTGGTAAACAACTTCGAAATGTAAATTAACATTTGTTTAATGGTTTCCCAAACATTCCTAAATGGTTATTAGGTTTTTCAAAATATGATATTCTAGTAATGGCTTGACAAATGCAATCCTAAACAACAATTATAGAATTTTTTATTCAATATCGGTCTTGAATATATGTTTTTTTACCATTTAATGATTGCCTAACTAATGACACTAACTTTTAATTAAATTCATTTGTTTTTTTGGATGATTAGACATATAATATCATGTCGATAATGGATAAGTAGATTTTTTTTAAACGGCAAAAAAGTTTACTAGAAGAGAGCTACGGAATTGTCATCACTCCTAACTAGAAAACCAGAAAGATAAAATATAATATTAAAAGGCTAGCAAGAATCTAGCAGAGTTACATAAAGGAGTTTAGAAGGAAAATAAAGGACAAATACACCACGATTCCCAAATTAAAAACTTAAAATTTCCTCTAAATTCCAGCCAAGAAAAAACGTTAACTTGTACTTTATTTTTAATTGTTGACGCCGAAGTTCTATTGCCATTGGAAATCAACTCATTTAGAGTTTTCCATATGAACCACAATAAACCACCCACAATGACCTCAATTAACTTACATCTCGAGCATGGTTTGCAACTTTGCAGAAATCTCCCAAATAGATGATCTAAAGAATCCAGCTGACCGAACAATACCCCCATCCAAGACATCACCCACCTCCATAATTCTTTGCTTACCGGACAAAATACAAATAGATGTTCCTCCGACTCCTCCACATTATTACACAACGGACAAATCACTGAAGGTAAGTTAATTCCCCTGGACGACAGATTCATTCGCGTAGGTAGCTGTCGGAGGGAAAGTTTCCAAACGAAGTAATTAACTCTAGGGGTAACCATCGATTCCAAAAACAATTGTTATTCGCAAAATTGCAAGATAAACTATCAATAATTCCTCTAAGAGATCTAACCGAATAAAAACCAGAAACATCACCTTCCCATTTCCAATTATCTTTACCCACACTCTACCCCACACTACTTATTAGATTTTCTAGTTTACAAATTTTGTTCTTTAACCTGTCAGCCTCCCTCATACAAGTCCAAGACCAAGACCAAATAGACGATCCAACCCCAGTAGCTACCCTCGAACTAACATTAACAATCTTTATCACATTCAATAGCATACAATTCTCAAAAACAACACTTTAGAGGAGAATTATGCTGCCATCTATCGGCCCAGAACTTTGTATTCCTACCATCCTTAATGACCCTAGAGAAAAAATCTTCAAGATTCAAGGTATCGAAGAAAGAGCTTTACCTTATTTGAAAATATTTTGCCAAACTCTAGTCATCCTTTGATTTGCTAGACAACGAGAATTAACCCCATCAACATTATAAATCGCTTTAATCACCTTGTACCATAGAGCTGAATCTTCTTGCTTGAACCTCTACAACCATTTTATTAAGAGAGCTGAATTTGCAGCTTTAATAGATCCAATACCTAATCCCCCAAGACTTTTAGGAGCAACCATTTTTTTCCAGTCCACCCAGCAGATCTTCGTATTTCCGTTAGCCGTTTCTTCTCAACTTTTCAATTGCCTCAATTACCACCTCAGGAGCTTTAAAAATTGACATAAAATATAAAGGAAGACTACCGAGAATTGACTTGCATAATACCACTCTTCCACCAAATGAGATGTTCTTTTCTTTCCAAATTGATAATTTTGATTTCACTTTATCAATTTTTGGTTTCCAATTCCTAGCCAAATTCATATTCGCACCGATAGTTATACCAAGATAACTAAATGGCAGTTTCGCCACATCACATTTGATACCCAAAGCGAAGTCCCTGATATCTGAATCATTAACACCAATTCCAGAAAGTTTGCTTTTCAAATATTTCACTTTAAGACCCGATGCAAGATGGAAGCAATTCAGAATTCTTTTAAGATTTAAGGCATTACAAAAATCCCATATACCAATGAATATAGCATCATCGACATATAGTAGATGAGACAATACCGGACCGTTATTCGGCAACTTCACACCCCTAAATAAACTCTTCTGTCATTGCTACATGTAATCCTTCCATAACAATTATAAACAGGAATGGTGATAAAGGATCACCTTGACGTAATCCACGAAAAACCGAGAATTCCTTTGTTGGTGACCCGTTAATTAATACCGAAACCCTTGCAGAACAGAGACAACCTAAAATCCATTGCCGCACTTTGGATCAAAATTCATGATTGCTCCATGATTGATTCCAAGTATTTCCAACTAATCGAATCGAATGCCTTTTCAAAATCAACTTTGAAAAGAAGGAATTTATTCTTGGATTTTTTTGCCCAACTGCACACTTCATCTATAATCAAAGGACCGTCTAGGATTTGCCTTTCCATAATATAAGCTGATTGTTCTGAGCTAACTACTTTCCCCACCACCTTTTTTAATCTTTCTGCAAGAAGCTTTGCGATAATCTTATAAATACAACCTATTAGACTAATAGGGCGATAATCCTTCAACGTGATCGGGTCATTCACTTTAGGAACCAGAGAAATGAAAGACGCATTACACCCAATAGAGATTTTCCCGCTCTGCTCAAAATGTCGAACCATTGACTTTACATCATCCTTTATAATTTCCCAGCTTTGCTTTAAAATTTTGAACGTAAATCCATCAGGCCCCGGGGCCTTTTCACTACCGCAAACCCAATTTGCAGCCTTGATTTCCTCCTCAGTGAAAGTAGCTGATAACATGCTATTGTCTTCAACAGAAACTGATTTAAAATGTGGACTAACAAACACAGGTCTGCATTGCATTTCTTCAGCAAACTTGGTTGAGAAAAAATAAAATACCTCATCCTCAATTTTTTCCGGATCAGTAACCCAACTTCCATCAATGCAGAGACCATTCATCCTATTCCGATTCTGATTAGCTTTAATCATTCCATGGAAGAATTTAATTTTCATCACCGTCAACAATCTATTTAACTCGCGCTCTTTGCTTTAAATCCAAAGATTTAGCAAACTCCACTTCTATAATTTGTTTTTTCCAAGCCTTTCTCATTTCCTTTTCTTCTGTGGAGAGTTCCCTCGTCTCAGCTACTTTTTCCATATTGTCCACTTTCATTTTCACATGTACAATTTTCATATTCTCCTTATCAACCACCTCCAATTTCCTTCTCTTTATTGCCTCCTTAACAACTTTTAGTTTCAAAGCCACAATTGTATCAGCATTGCCTTTGAAAGAGTGTGATATCTAAGCCTTCTCAACAACCAAAAAGATATCCTTATGATACAACTATGAGTCAAAAAATCTGAAAGGGATTCTACCAAAAAATTTTCCACCAACAGCCAAGACGATGGGATAATGATCAGAATATTCTCTACCTAAAGCCGTGATGCGAGTGTCGTTAACCCGTCAAAAATACCACTAAATACCTTAGAAGCTAGGGTAAGTAGGGATCGTATCCACAGAGAGCGAGAGGTTAATTGCACGTATTTAAGCGATTAGCATTGCAAAGTAAGTAACTTAGAAAGATTGAGTGGTTTGTAAAAAGGTGATTGCTTGATTTATAAAACTAATTACTTGCGAATTTTGTGAAAAGAAAACTTAAGAAGATTGTTTGATTGAATAAAGTACGAAGATAACCATTCCCGGATTCCACACCTCGCTTTGTGTTTAATTTATAAAAACGAATTGAAGATTACATAGACATAATCTTTGTTATAATTATTATTAAACCATTACGTGATCTTGGGCATAGCGCGTGACACGTTTGATTACTCGTCTTAATTAAATAATTAACTCGGCACGAATAATAAAATGTCTACGAACTATCTTGCGAAACGCAACAACAAAATAATAATCATTCGTTTACAATCACAATATAAATAATAAAAACCATGCAAACTTAAGTAATCGTTCATAAAGTAAAACTTAGCGATGTGCTTCCTCCGAGAATGATTATGATGAGCTTAGCCGGACATGGTTGATGCAATGTTTAAGAGTTGTGGATTCATCGCCGTAGCTTGACTCGTGTGTTCTTCGTACGTATTTTCGCTCAAACAGGGTTCTTTTCCTTAGCCTTCTCCTCCAAAAAACGATCATAAACTCTGAAATATGACTTGGTATTTATAGGAAAAACTGGAAAAACCCTAAAAACGGCCGTCTATTATTTTAATGGGCTGGGCGCAGGCCTGCGCCCCCCCCTGCGCCCCTCTGTAAAATCCGTATTTTTGTGAATTAATTTCTTCTGTCGAGCACTCGGTCTGGGCGCAGGGCTGCGCCCCTCTCTGCGCCTGGCTCTGAAATTTCGTCCTTTTTTCGCAATTTTAAACCGGATTTTGTTTACCTGCACAAGCACAGAATTTATTCAATAGCGGCACATTCTATAACACTTTTGCATTAAAAACAACTCTTTTACGCTTAATAAACATGGTAAATTATAACCCGATCAAACTTCCCCAACTTAATTCTTGATCGTCCCGAGCAAGCAACGAAAATCAGACTTTTAAAACATCGGGTTTAACAAGCGTACAAAACATAATTAACTCATTTAAACAAGCACTAGCCTTCATAGATGTGATAAAACTCGCAGACACGAACAGAATTTAACTCAGATATATCGTGATGTTTCTTGGATAGTTGTTCCAAAATTCCTCACCACTATTATCCTTTTAGCTCAAGGTTACAGAATTGAATTCACGTGGGTCACTGGACCATCTTTTCCCTCGATGCATGACTTTAGCTACTAATTTTTTCTTTTCTTTTTATTCTTTTCATGCAATGTCCATGTTTTTCGTTCAAGTTTACCATGACTTTCTAGATGATCCGTGTAACAGGATTTGGGTCAGTCGCTCCCAGACCAGTTGGCCTTAGGGGACTAGGCATGATGGTACCCTTCAGACTTAATCTCCTGAATCAACTAGGTCACACTTGAATTGAGGCTTTATTCGTGTTCTCTTCCTCCCCCTTATTGCATGAATAATTAGAGGCTATTGGAATCCTTGTTAATTACCACTCGCTACAACGCAATATATCTTACTTCAAACTCGGTTCACTTCCTTGGTTTTAAACATCTCTGACTCTTTGTGTTATATTTAAACTCATATAATTACATCTTCTTGCTTGAAACCGACCTAACTAACATCATCATATTTAAGTTGCAAGCTCAACCATAAAAAATTATCGGGTTAATTGATCGGATCATTTACGGCTCGCTTTTCACAAAAACTTCTTTAAAGAAACACATTTATTCAATCAACGTAATGCATGCAGAAACAAACACTAATAAAAATAATAAAGCATAAAAACAATAATCCATCCTACTTAAAGAGAGGAACGGAAGAACCTGACTACTGCGGTGGTGGTTGTCCGAAGTTGCTGTCGTAGAACTCACTGAAAGGCCCATCATCTTCTCGTGCTAGTAATTTCTTCAAACTTCCCCAACTTGAGTTGAAAACTCAAGTTTAACTGAGATCAACACTAACAATGGCACCTTAAATCTTTATAAGTGAGTTATTTGACCAAAAAGTTGTCATTTTTCGTAAATTTTTTTCTCGGTTTCACGATATATAACATATAAAGCATAGTGTGAAGCATAATGCGTTCCCCTTCCCCAACTTAAAGAATTGGGGCGTCCTCGGCACACAAATAATTATGAAACAAGAAACATTTACGAAGAAATGAAACAACACATGTAGCATCTAAGTATCGAATATTCAAGCATGTGCAATATAGTATTGGTGCCACACACATTTTGCTAGGAATTGCCCCCCCCCTAACGTAAGTATATTCCTTTTAATTTCCTCAAATATCAATGGTCCCGAATGTGCAAATTCTTTCCCCAACTTAGTTGGTTGCGATATGTACCACCGTAATATAGGATGAATTATTATTTTACTAACTAATTTAAAGGAGCAACAAACTAAGGCATAATAAACTTTAATCTGCAAAAATTAAAACACACTTTCGTGGTGAAAACGATTGCACTTAGCACGTGCAACAAGCCTTTAAACCCCTCAGTAGCCTGAGTGGACGAGTTATAGTCTCGTGAGGGTTTCTATGGAACATACCCACAAAGTTCTTTGGGTTGCCTCCCAAAAAGCGCTAAGTTTAATGTCTTCAGCCAGACATTTTGGAGCTCTTACATGTTTAAGTTATATCTTCCAAGACCATTGTCTCAGATGATATAATTTCATTGTCAGCCCATTGTACAAATAATTTTAATCTGTGTCCGTTTACTTTAAACGGCTCACCACCTTTTTGATCTATTATTTCAACCGCACCATAGGGGAAAACGTTAGTCACTGTGTATGGGCCTGTCCACTTACTTTTTAATTTGCCTGGGAAGAGCCGCAAGCGTGCGTTAAATAGCCAGACTTTGTCACCTTTATTAAACACCTTTCGTTTAATTATTCGGTCGTGGAAAGCTTTTGTTTTTTCTTTATATATTTTAGAACTTTCATAAGCTTCCTTGCGAATTTCTTCTAATTCGTTCAGTTGGTGTTTTCGATTTATACCGGCAGCCGTGAAGTTAAGGTTTGCATTTTTAATGGCCCATAAGGCTCGGTGTTCTAACTCCACCGGAAGATGACATAATTTCCCATACACTAGTTTATAAGGAGACATACCAATAGGGGTTTTATACGCTGTACGATACGCCCAAAGTGCATCATCTAATCGTATTGACCAATCTTTCCTATCGGGTCGTACTGTTTTTTCTAATATTCGCTTAACCTCCCTGTTAGATACCTCTACTTGTCCACTAGTTTGTGGGTGATATGGGGTAGCTATCTTATGTGTCACTCCATAATGTTTAAGTAGTTTGCTAAAGTACATATTTTTGAAATGAGAACCCCCATCACTAATTATAGCTCTAGGAATTCCATGACGAGAAAATATATTACGTTTAACGAATTGGCAAACTACTTTGTGATCATTGGTTCTTGTGGCTTCGGCTTCTACCCATTTAGAGACGTAATCAACTGCCACTAGGATGTATTCGAAACCATATGACTTAGGAAAGGGTCCCATAAAGTCTATGCCCCACACATCAAAAATCTCTACTATAAGAATTGGTGTCATAGGCATTTGGTCTCTTTTTGAAATACCTCCTATCTGCTGGCATCGTAGGCATGACTTAACAAACTCGTAGGAGTCCTTAAAGATGGTTGGCCAAAAGAATCCACTTTGTAGGATTCGATGTCCTGTCTTTTTAGCACTAAAATGGCCTCCACATGCATACGAGTGACAGTGATTTAAAATATCATAATGCTCGTTATCTGGAACACATCGCCGGATAATCTGATCTACTCCTATTTTGAACAAATCCGGCTCCTCCCAAATGTACTGTTTAGTTTGAGAGAAGAAATACTTTCGTTGATGTGAATTCCAGTGGTTTGGGGTTTTCCCTGTGACAAAGTAATTCACTAAGTTAGCGAACCAAGGCACTTTTGCGACGAACAATAATTGTTCATCTGGGAAATTGTCCCGAATGGAGTCCAGCATATCAGTGGTGATTGCTGGCAGTCTCGATAGATGGTCTGCTACTACATTTTCTGAGCCCTTTTTATCTCTGATTTCTAAATCAAATTCTTGTAGCAACAGTATCCAACGAATTAGCCGTGGCTTAGCATCTTTCTTAGCCAAGAGGTGTCGTAAGGCACTATGATCGGAATACACAATTACCTTAGCTCCCCAGACGTAAGATCTAAACTTATCTAACGCATATACTACTGCAAGCAATTCTTTTTCAGTGGTTGTGTAATTAATTTGAGCTTCAGAGAAGGTTTTACTTGCATAGTATATTACCACTGGCTTTTTGTCCACTCTTTGACCAAGGACGGCACCTACTGCATGATCGCTGGCGTCACACATGATCTCAAAGGGTTGAGACCAATCAGGTGATTGCAGAATTGGTGCCTCTGTGAGCTTCATTTTTAATGTGTTAAATGTCTCTGCACAGTCTTTATCAAAATTGAACGGTGCGTCTTTTAGGAGAAGGTTACATAGGGGTTTGGATATGGCACTAAAATCTTTTATGAATCTCCTATAGAAACCTGCATGTCCTAGAAAAGAACGAATCCCCTTGATATTAGTTGGTGGTGGTAGCGAGGAAATTATTTGTATCTTAGCTCGATCAACCTCTATTCCTCTTTCAGAGACTATGTGTCCTAAGACTACTCCCTCTTTAACCATAAAGTGACTTTTCTCCCAACTTAGTACCAAATTGGTTTCAGTACACCGCTTGAGAACTTTTTCTAAATGAGAGAGACACCCTTCGAATGACTTATCAAATATTGAAAAGTCGTCCATGAAGATTTCAAGAGAACCTCCGACCATGTCTGAAAATATAGCCATCATACATCGCTGAAATGTGGCTGGAGCGTTACATAATCCAAATGGCATTCTTCGGTAAGCGAATGTGCCATACGGACATGTAAATGTTGTTTTATCTTGGTCCTCTGGGTGTATTGGGATTTGGTTATACCCCGAATAGCCATCTAGGAAACAATAGAATTTCTGCCCTGCTAGCTTCTCTACTATTTGGTCGATGAATGGCAGAGGAAAATGATCTTTTGAGGTTGCGGCGTTTAGTTTTCTGTAGTCGATGCATACTCTCCACCCCGTCACAGGGCGAGTTGCAATCTTTTCTCCTTCAGGAGTATCGATGACAGTGATTCCAGATTTCTTTGGAACCGTTTGTGTGGGACTAACCCATTGGCTATCTGATATCGGATAGATAATTCCTGCATCTAGCCATTTCAACACTTCTTTCTTCACTACCTCTCTAAGGTTAGGGTTTAGCCTTCTCTGAGCATCTCTGCTTGGCTTGGCTGTTGGATCAGTTATAATCCTATGCATACACAGCGTCGGACTAATTCCTTTAAGATCTGCTATGGTCCAGCCTACCGCTTCCTTATATCTCGATAACACTTCTAACAAGGCCTTTTCTTGTGCAGCAGTAAGGTCTGTTGCGATGATTACAGGCAGTGTATTCTCAGGGCCAAGAAAAGCATATTTGAGATGAGATGGAAGTGGTTTCAACTCTAGCTTGGGTGGTTGCTCTAAAGACGGTTTTGCTGATGGTGGAAGGTCAGTCGGAAGTTTTTCGATCTTATGTGTCCATGGTGGTTGAGTAGAATCCACTGACTGAACACTTTCAAGTTCAAACTCCTTAGCCTCAGGCATATTATCTAGCATATGTGCATTATAGTACAGGAGCAGCTCCACTGGATCTTTACATGTTATTGTTGATAATTGTTGTTGTGTTAAATCATCAACTAGATCGATCATATAGCACTCTGAATCCAATGGCGCATTGGGTACATTGTTAAAGACATTAAGTCGGAGTTTACGGTTTCCGAATGCTATGTCTAATGCACCTGTCCTGCAATTGATTTGAGCGTTGATTGTGGCTAAGAAGGGACGTCCTAATATGATTGCCGGTTGGCTTTCTTTGTAAGCACTATCTGAATCCAACACTAAGAAATCTACTGGATAATAGAAATCTTCGACCTTAACGATTACATCAGATAACATTCCTCGTGGTACTTTGGTAGACCTATCTGCTAATTGTAGGATGACATCTGTTGTCTGTAGGGTTCCTAGATCATGTTGGTCAAATAAATTACCAGGTAGAATATTAACACTTGCCCCTAAGTCTAGAAGTGCTTTTTTAATTTGAATCTCGCCAATAGTTACCGGGATCAAGGGTGATCCCGGATCTTTTAGTTTAGGCGGCAGTGAGCTAGTGATAACTGCACTGACTTGTTCAGTGAGGTTAATTTGCTTTGGAAGAGTTATTTTAAATTTTCGCTTCTGAGTACAAAGGTCTTTTAGGAATTTAGCGTAAGAAGGGACTTGTTGTATAGCTTTGATTAAGGGAATGTTAATTTTAACTTGATTAAAGATATCCCATAATTCTTCGTTTTTAGGTCCTTTCTTACCATAAGGAAATGAAGCTGGATTTTCTAAGGCCGTTGGGTAGGGAGCAGTTTCAGTATTGGAACTCCCTTCCCCAACTTTATTCTCTACTGGTTTCTTGGCTTCTACTTCCTTAAAGGTTACCTTCTTAACTTTTGTTTCTACCTTTGACTCCGATCTGGGTGGTTCTTCTTCATAAGCAATTTCTACCTCGTCGTCAGTCTCACTCTCCTTAGGCATTTCTATTTTATTATCTACTTCCTTTCCACTCCTAAGGGTAGTGACTTTATTAACTTCGTTCACTTCATTGACTTCATATTTCTTTTCTTTTCCATGGTGATGCGATGGGTTAACTGTGGTATTGCTTGGAAGCTTCCCTTCTTCTCGTTTAGTCAAGGACTCTGCAATTTGTCCCATTTGCCTTCCGAGCATCTCCATAGTTTTCGCTTGAACCATGGTTTGTTGTTTCATGAATTCCATAAACTCAGAAAACTCTTTCGAGTTCCCCGACACTTGTCGTGGCTCATTTTCTTCTTTAGGGTCTTGGCGTTTATAGTACCGATCATCCTTTGTAGCTGAGGTCGATCCATATTGGAAATCTCGGTTTTGTTGACGAGGTTGCTCATATCTTGGCTTCGGAGGAGCATCATTATCTTGATTATCCCTCCAACTAAAGTTCGGGTGTTTTCTCCATCCCGGATTGTAGGTCTCCGAGTATGGATTCTCCCGTTCTCTTCGTTGCCGAAAGCCAAAAGCTTCGTTCACATACTCTTCGTGCGTGAAGGTATGTGGGCAATTCTCGGTTGGATGAGAGGGATCTCCACAAGTGACACAGCAGACCTGTGCCGCTGTAGCCTTTCCCATTCCTTTCATCAACAGGTCCATCTTTTTGCTTAGTTCGGATATATCAGATTTAACTTCCTTCTTCCATGCGTTGTCTATGCCCATAACTTGGACACCAACACTATTATCCGAACCCGCTTGAACTTTTAAACCTTTGCTTAATTGGGTTAATAATTCCCAAGCTTCATCATCTTCCTTGGCTAAAAAGGTTCCGCCTGAAGCAGCGGTGATCATATTCCTACTTTCTTGACTAACCCCATCGAAAAAGGTTTTAATTAGCATCCATTTAGGAATTTCATGGTGAGGGCATGTTCGTAGTAATTCATTCAACCTATTAAAAGCTTCGTGAAATTGTTCTCCAATTTTCTGTTTAAATCCAGTGATTTCTTTACGTTTTTCTGTAGTTTTACTAATTGGGTAATATTCAGTTAGAAATTCTTTTTTCATCTCATCCCAGTTAGTTATACTATCAGTGGGAAGTGACACGAACCAATTTTTCGCTCGTTCCTTCAAAGACAAAGGAAAGAGTCTGAGTTTTAAAGCGTCTACGGTCATCCCCCTAACGTGATTGGCCTTACATATGGCAGTGAATTCAGCTAAGTGCTCATACGGTTCTTCGCTTGGTGCTCCGCGAAAAACAGGTAATATGCTAAATAGCTGTGGCCTAATTTCGGGTTCATTCTCATTAATTGGGTAGAGAATGGGTGATGGATCAGGGATATCACCCGGCCTATAATGGGATTCTACGGTTCTACGGTCTCCCATCGGTCTTTGGTTTTGTTGGACGTCAACTAGAATGTTATCGATGTTCTCGTCTTCCAAATTAATTATTTCTTCTTCCACGTTTACTGTAGGAACAGTATTTCTAATTTCGTTTGTTTGAGTTGTGGCTCGCCTATTAGATCTAGCAGTTTTTTCGATTTCTGGATCAAACTTCAAGGGTGAAATTCTACCAGAATATCGTGTGTGCATAAACTTAGAAGGGCTAGATGAAGAATTCGAATTAGTTACTTTCTTTTTGGTGAGAATCGATGCTTGCGCCACGATTCCCCTTTTTTTTTTTTTTTAATAAACTAAAACAATAATTAAAATTAAAACTAATTAAAAACTAATTAAATGGAATAATAGCAAAATATGGAAACTTAAACTAATTTAAGTAAGCAAATAAAAGCAAATAAACAAATAATTGAAATTGACTAAATTAACTAAATTACCTAAATTACTCTAAAGAAAATAAGGCAACTAAATATATGAAAATGTAATTTATATTTAAATAAAATTTAAAATTAAATTAACTAATTACTAAAATACGTGATTTAAGCGCAACCGCTCCCCGGCAGCGGCGCCAAAATTTGATGCGAGTGTCGTTAACCCGTCAAAAATACCACTAAATACCTTAGAAGCTAGGGTAAGTAGGGATCGTATCCACAGAGAGCGAGAGGTTAATTGCACGTATTTAAGCGATTACCATTGCAAAGTAAGTAACTTAGAAAGATTGAGTGGTTTGTAAAAAGGTGATTGCTTGATTTATAAAACTAATTACTTGCGAATTTTGTGAAAAGAAAACTTAAGAAGATTGTTTGATTGAATAAAGTACGAAGATAACCATTCCCGGATTCCACACCTCGCTTTGTGTTTAATTTATAAAAACGAATTGAAGATTACATAGACATAATCTTTGTTATAATTATTATTAAACCATTACGTGATCTTGGGCATAGCGCGTGACACGTTTGAATACTCGTCTTAATTAAATAATTAACTCGGCACGAATAATAAAATGTCTACGAACTATCTTGCGAAACGCAACAACAAAATAATAATCATTCGTTTACAATCACAATATAAATAATAAAAACCATGCAAACTTAAGTAATCGTTCATAAAGTAAAACTTAGCGATGTGCTTCCTCCGAGAATGATTATGATGAGCTTAGCCGGACATGGTTGATGCAATGTTTAAGAGTTGTGGATTCATCGCCGTAGCTTGACTCGTGTGTTCTTCGTACGTATTTTCGCTCAAACAGGGTTCTTTTCCTTAGCCTTCTCCTCCAAAAAACGATCATAAACTCTGAAATATGACTTGGTATTTATAGGAAAAACTGGAAAAACCCTAAAAACGGCCGTCTATTATTTTAATGGGCTGGGCGCAGGCCTGCGCCCCCCCCTGCGCCCCTCTGTAAAATCCGTATTTTTGTGAATTAATTTCTTCTGTCGAGCACTCGGTCTGGGCGCAGGGCTGCGCCCCTCTCTGCGCCTGGCTCTGAAATTTCGTCCTTTTTTCGCAATTTTAAACCGGATTTTGTTTACCTGCACAAGCACAGAATTTATTCAATAGCGGCACATTCTATAACACTTTTGCATTAAAAACAACTCTTTTACGCTTAATAAACATGGTAAATTATAACCCGATCAAGCCGTTACAGAAGCATTCTGCCGCATATCAAGAAACAAAGATTCTATCCAATTTACTAAGAGAAGCTCCATCCTCACTCATCCATGTGAATTTTCTGCCCCCCTCATTTTTAGTTCTATAATTCCAGCCTCATCAATAAAGTTATTGAATTTGTTCGCAGCAGATTGACAGAAAGAGGAACCCACCTTCTCCCTTCTATTCCCTATTTCATTGAAATCCCCCATTATAACCCAAATCCCTACATTACTACTTATAAAAGACATCAATTCCTCCCACAAATTGGATGTATCAGCAACGTTTCTAGGAGCGTAAACATTGGCAATAAACATCATGGAGTCCACACCTTTTAACTTACCATAAATGAAAATAAAATTGGTACCTTATGCTATCAGACTTGGAAAATATTGAAGTGTCCCATAAACTAAAATCCCCCAGATCTCCCTTGAGCAGCAACCGACTCATAATTCACATCAGCTTCATTCCACAACGAACAAACCTTAATATTTTCAGGATTTAAGAATTGTGTTTCCTGAATATGGATAACTAGATGTAATGGAATTATTAATGAAGTTAAAAAATACAAAAGTAAATAAGATTTTAGTGAGTTAATAGAGTTAAGTATTTTAAAAACATAAGGACAACATTCAATTTTTATGAAAAATTTTAAAGACTTAGGAAGCGTTTGACTCACGAAATAAAATTCAAGGTAATTGGAATTTAAATTATATTGTTTTGAAATTTTAATAACAAAGATAAATAGTTAAATTATGGGGAAATTGTGCAAATAACACCTAAGTTGGATCATTTTTGCGATTAAAACCTCCAACCATTTTTCATTGCACAAAAAACCTCCAACCGGTTAAAACTTTTTAAATTTGTTTTTTTTTCAAAAAATCTGACTTGCAACCTGTTTAGCCGATTGCAACTTGATAACGTGTAAAATTTTTAAATTTTTTTTGTGTAAATAAACCCCAAACTTGTTTAGTTTTTTCAATTAAAATCTCAAATCATTTTTCATTGCACAAAAAACATCCAACCAACAAAAATAATTAAAATTGAGTTTTACTCACCGATTGCATTTTGATGACATGTATATTTATTAAACAAAGAATATGTTTCCTAATCCACCCTCTAGCGAACCTCACTGCTCTGACTGATCATATTCAGAAGCTAAAATGGAACATAAATAAATGAAATTGAATATAAAACAGAACCTAAAAATGCAACTCGTGAACACAAAGCGAAATTGTTTCCATCGGCACAATTGAAGTTGAAATTCAAAATTAAACGACAAAAGTTAATCGAATATACAACATATAATATACAAATTGAACACAAAGTGAGGATAGAGTAATCGGAGTTGCCGGAGGTAGAGGTGAAGAGAGGAGGTAAATATGAATGTTGGTTAGAGGTGAGAAAAAAAATTAGTTAAGGATTTTAATTGAAAAAGTCATCAACTTTGGAGTTTTTTATACAAAAATTCAGTTTAAGAATTATACATGTGGTGCCACGTAGGCGCCACGTAAGTTGGGTTTCCATGTGGACGTCATGTGTATGCCATGTAAACATAGCAACCTATTATAACCGGTAACATCCTAATTTCATAAGATTTTACCAGTTTGAGGTTTTTTGAGCAATATAAAATGGTTAGGGGTTTTAGTCACAAAATGATCTAACTTTAGGGTTTTTCGCGTAAATTTCTCTTAAAATATACTTATTTTCCATCAATTTCTTCTTAGGTGGCGTTTGGTTCGTTGAATAGAATTCGATGAATTGGAATTTAAATTTAGCTTATTTAGAATTTTTGATAACTAAAACAAATGTTATAGTTTATATATTCTATCAAATTTCTTTTTTTATAGGAATTTGACATTCCTTCCAACTCATACATGAATTAAATTGTAACCCACACATAAATTAGATTCCAACTTACAATTAACCAATATTAAAAACTATCTTATACCCTCATCATCAACCATATTAATAATAAAAATTCAAATTTCAATTCTTTCGAATTACATTCCCTGAACCAAACGACACCTTATTGGAATTTGATATTCCTATCAACTCATACATGAATTAGATACAAACCCATATATGAATTAGATACTAAAATATATCCTTATTCAACATTAAAAATTATCTTTTATCCACACCACCGAACATATCTAACTAAATTTTAGATTTGGGGTAAAGACATACAATAGTAACTTACTTTTGAAAATTTATCAATATGGTACCTCTACTTTTTTAAATATCGATATGGTACTTGTACTTCAATTTTTCATACCGATATGACCATATTTGTAAAAGACCCCTGTTTTTTCATACCATTAGAACCCTGTTTCGTATGTAAAAACCGGGCTCTATTATGTAGAATGACCATATCGATACAGAAAATTAAAGTACACGTACCATATAGACAATTAAAAAAGTAGACGTACCATATCGATACATTTTCAAAAGTAGGTTGCTATTGTATGACTTTACCCCTTTAGATTTCAATTCACTGGAATTTCATTCCACGAACCAAACGCCACCTTAGGTGTATTTGTTACGGTGAAATGGAATGAAACAAAAATGAAGACAAATTATTCCTGGATACATGAATCATTCATATAATTTCTCTATGGATTTGGATGTGGATTATTAAATCGAATCAAATACACTAAAATATAATTCTCTCATTTCTCTAGCAGCTGAATTGAGTAAAAGCTAAAAATGAGAAAATAGAATCATAACTTCAAAATGGTTACTATACCTTCATATTTCATGGTCTAAAAAACCATTAATTTATCCCCACTTCCGTTTTCTTTAAATTCCTCCCACCAAACGTCCCCAAAGTTGCGAGAGTAGATATCAGAATTTCTTTGAAGGTTTGTTTATATTCAAAAGCCGTTTAAAGTAAAAATAACATTTTTATGTTATAACTAAGAGGTAAACAAACATGATCTAAAGAAAGAATTTTATCCTTTAAATGTAAGGGGGCATTTAGTATGATAAAGGTGGCAATTTTTGACCCAACGGGCAGGACAGTTAAATTAACCCGTAGCAAAAAACTAAGTTAGAACATAAGTTTTTTATAATTGCTAATTAAAACTTTAAAAATGATGTATATTAATAAAAAAAATTCAAATTTCAATTCTTTCGAATACATTCCCTGAACCAAACGACACCTTATTGGAATTTGATATTCCTATCAACTCATACATGAATTAGATACAAACCCATATATGAATTAGATTCTAAAATACATCCTTATTCAACATTAAAAATTATCTTTTATCCACACCACCGAACATATCTAACTAAATTTTAAATTTCAATTCACTGGAATTTCATTCCACGAACCAAACGCCACCTTAGGTGTATTTGTTACGGTGAAATGGAATGAAACAAAAATGAAGACAAATTATTCCTGGATACATGAATCATTCATATAATTTCTCTATGGATTTGGATGTGGATTATTAGATCGAATCAAATACACTAAAATATAATTCTCTCATTTCTCTAGCAGCTGAATTGAGTAAAAGCTAAAAATGAGAAAATAGAATCGTAACTTCAAAATGGTTACTATACCTTCATATTTCATGGTCTAAAAAACCATTAATTTATCCCCACTTCCGTTTTCTTTAAATTCCTCCCACCAAACGTCCCAAAAGTTGCGAGAGTAGATATCAGAACTTCTTTGAAGGTTTGTTTATGTTCAAAAGCCGTTTAAAGTAAAAATAACATTTTTATGTTATAACTAAGAGGTAAACAAACATGATCTAAAGAAAGAATTTTATCCTTTAAATGTAAGGGGGCATTTAGTATGATAAAGGTGGCAATTTTTGACCCAACTGGCAGAACAGTTAAATTAACCCGTAGCAAAAAACTAAGTTAGAACATAAGTTTTTTATAAATTGAAAATTAAAACTTTAAAAATGATGTATTAAAAAAAATTGTTTTTTTGAAAAAAAATTCAAAATTATGTAAAATTTATTACTTTTTGTCGTCAACCCGTTTGACCCGTTTGTTTGAATGAACCGAAATTGTCACCCCTAAGTATAATAGAATGCAATCCTATAATGTTTGTGTGTATTTTTTTTTATGTCACGAGAACATTGATTTTTAATGAGAGAGAATTCAAAATTGAGTTTATTATAAATTCTAATTTTTCTTCTTTCTTACGCAGAAGGATAGAATAAAAAATATGAAAGGAAATGGAAGTTCTAATATTTTTCTCATTTATTTTCGATGCTACTATTTATTACGTGTGATTATCATTCGTTATAAAGGTTTATAAACTTAAACAATTTTATTTCATTTCATTTCATCCTACCAAACATCTTCTTAATCGTGTAATCAGTACATTGATTAAATAATTTTATGTTAGATTTAACACATGCCATCATTATGATTTTTTAATTACATGAGAATTAAACCAAACCAAATGAAACATTTTTTTTTCCTAAAGAATAAATCATTAGTCATATGATGATGATGAGTCAACGATGATGGTATAAAATATCTAAAAGGGGTGTGTCATCCGCAGCCACCCATCCAACGGCTACGGTTCGCTTCATCAAAGATATCGATTTTTGAATGACATTACCACGTGTAAGCATGACCTGGGCCATGACCTCCCATTCCAATAATTGACCACTTTCAACTTTAATTATAATAAAAATCTAGCATTTTCATTTTATGGTTATTTTATCTTTCTTTCTTTTTCTTTTTTTATTATTTATATAATTTTTAAGTTTTTCATTCACGAATAATTACTAGAAAGTTAATTGGTTACATGTATTATTTTGTAGAATTTATCATATTTTTATTGGTATATTTATATTAACTAAATTTATTAATGTTATTTTTTTATACGGTTAATTTTTAACCGAAGACAAACTACAACCTATTGTGTATAGTAGGTATAGTTCATGTCTCCAGCAACCCCTCCAACCTACCATCCCCTTCTCCGTTAGTGACTAGTAAAGGTGGATCCAAAAATAATCATCGGTGTTATTTTGTTATCGTAAATTTAATACTTAGATTTTGTAAGTTTTTTCTAAAATGGATCTGGACACCGAAACTAGTTGCTAACACAAAATTAAAAAACAACAATATTTTTCTAATTTAAAAAGTACTAATAAATATAGGGTAGATAATAGAAAAGTAAAAGAAAGAATATGAAAAGTTGTATTTTAAAAAGTGAAATGAAAATTTATGAAATTGTTGTTAAGTAAACAAGTTTTCAGTTTATTTTTTAAAAAATGAGATGAAGATTTTAGATTTTTTCGGTAACTAAACACACCCTAACTGCTAGTCATATTTATATTTAACCTTAGAATGCACATAAATATCTTATATTTTATTTTTATTTGTCACCTTAATTTAATTGAAGCTTTTGTTTATTTTTTCCTTTTTTATGACCACAAGTAAATTCTTGAAAACATGATGGCAACCATCTTTATGAGGAAATATACATAACTATTTCTCATGATAGGTTTTTTTTTTTTTTTAAATTTTAGCAGAAATGAAATATTTAAATGTTAATCGATTTTTATTGCAAATAAAATGGGAGTTGACTAAGGAAGAACTAGGGTTGTTGGGTTTGACCTTGGAGATGTCACATGGACCACGTATATATAAGTCAAATTATATAGTCAACGCAATATTGATTATGGAGGCTTGATCTTTTCTCTATTTGGTGACAAACTAAGTGGTGCTTGTAATTTTGACTTTTAGTAAAAAGTCTTTACGATATTTCTTTTCGATCTAGTTCTCAATCTCCCTATGTTCCCATTTACACCTTTCTTGATATTTCTATACTAAAGAATGATATCTATCTATTCTACTAAAAATGTATTAGACTGCCACTTGAATTAACAATGAATTAACATGTGTATCCTATAATTTTCATTAATAAAATAATAAAATTAAAATATTTATCTATAAAAATCCATATATATCGTATTTTATCTTTCAATATTCATGTTTTCTTCTTATCTAAACGTGTTCACTTACTTTTAGCTTCTTATCAAAATTTTATCCCCAACTACCGAAGTTTAAATCAAGTTATTTAAGTATTTTGTGTAGTACACATGTAATAAACTAGTTAGTTTATATAAAGCCACATGGAGTCGTTGGCAAGGATGTCAAGTTAAATTGCAGCAACGTCAGCTTTGCCATTTGGAAGTCATTCATATGGTGTCGATGTCACTTTTATCACACCTATTTTTAAATTAACACACACACATATTTACACTCACAAATGTCACGGTATTCTCTCCCCCTCTCTCGGCATTTCGATGCCGCTGCCGAAATGTTGCATGCCGATGCCGAGGCCAAGGGGTGGTGTTCCCCCGGATGCCAAGCTCGGTACTGAGGCAAGTGTTGAGGAAGGAAAAAAAAAATTACCAAACGAATGATAATATTATTAAAGTTTAATCAAACCAATCATTTGCATTTTAAACATCAATTCAATGAGCAAACCGTATTAGTAGAAAGCTAGAAATCCGCATCTTTTTTATTTTTTATTATACCAATAAACACATGCCTTGTTAAATAAGTGACACGATTAACATTTTAAATTTTTTTAAATTAAAGTTGAAAGGTTTCTTACGATTGCTTAGTTAAGCACATGTAAGAATTAAGATGAAAAAAACTAAGGTGTTATTCTTTTTACATAAATAATAAATAACTGAAAACTGATTGCAGTTTTAATTGATAAGTGACTGACGCTGATTACTGAATAATGAATCAATAAGTCTATTTTTTGTATAATGAATTACTGAAAAATTTTAATTTATAAAATACGATATCGAAAAATTATTAATTAAAATTAAGTTAAATTGTTTATATATATTGTGCTTCTCCATCTAATCCTTTAAACCCAATAAGCCAAAAAAGTGGAATACCCTATAAGAAAAAAACATCATCGTTTTCATACTTCCAATAAGTGACAATTCTTGCTGACCGAATAAGTGGTTATAAGTGATAATTTACCACTTATTACTTATGCAAAAGAAACGCATTTATTAATCGATATCACTTACCGAATAAATGATATAGAGTTAGAAGTGTTTATTAGTCTTAAAAAACACAACCTAAGGGTGCGTTTAGTTATCGAAAATTTTTAAAATTTCCATATCACTTTTCAACAAAAATGAAAACTTGTTTATTTAACAACAATTTCATAAATTTTCATTTCAATTTTTAAAATACCACTTTTCATATTCTCTCTCTTACTTTTCTACTACCTACCCTATTTCTTTATAATATATACTCTCTTTCTCTCTCTTACTTTTCCATCACCTATCCTATTTTTTTTATTTTATAATCACTAATCTTATTTCTCTTAAAACTAAAACTTCATCATCTAAACAAGTTTTCACTTTTCATAGAAACCCTTGTTTTTCTAAAAACTATAACTTGAAAACTGAAATTGAAAAATGACTACTTTTCGTTAACTAAACGCAACCTAACTATTTACAAATTACAATCGATCATCAATCATCATAGTATATTAATGTCTAATATCTTGTCATTCATATAGTCATATTATAATATATTTAATAGAAATATCTTTGTGTTAATTTATATATATATATATATATATATATATATATATATATATATATATATATATATATATATATATATATATATATATATTTAGGTTCAAGTGAGTACCACCTATTTCACAGCGCACCCGAAGGTACCAATCGTAAAATTATTTTTTTTTGAAAATTTTTTCATAAACATGTTTTAATTAACATTATACAGATCATATGTAAATTTCACGCAAATCCGAACACTCTAAGTGTATGAAAACATGCATCACATAAATGTACGTTCACACATATTCAAAATTATATAAGTGTGTGTTCACATCATTTTTTAGGAGCTAGAAGATGTGAATGTATGTGAAATTTACATATGATTTGTGTAATGTTAATTAAGACATGTTTGTGAAAAAAAAATTTCAAAAAAAATAATTTTACGAGTGGTACCTTCGGGTGCGCTGCATAAGATTGGTACTCTCTCGAACTATATATATATATATATATATATATATATATATATATATATATATATATATATATATATATATATATATATATATATATATATATATTGTTTTCATTCGTTTTCTTATAGCCGTACACGACACAAAAGATATTATGATTTAAAAAAGTAGAAGGAAATTAAAAGGTAAGAGATATACTAAATTAAATTAACTTTATACATTACAACTAAGAGTTCCATTTTCGTACTAATATACAATAAATTACAAGATTACCCGATGATCAATTTGGTAAGTGTCAATTTTTAGAAGAAAAAACTTGAAAAATCGAAAAGATTTGAGAGTGCAAGAACATATTGGTTTGTTGGTTTTTGTATCTATATATATCTATCTATACTATTAAAAGAGTAACTATACTCAACTTTCATGAAGCCACGTGTCATCGCCTTGAATCGACACGTGACATTTATAGTTTTAAAAATTATTAAATAAATTTAACTTATATCTATCCATATCTACTATAATCTACTTTTAAATTCAAATCAAACAAAATCTAATACTCTAATAACTTATTACTTATAATATAATATAATAAAAGTTTAAAATATTTTAAAAAATAATTACTATTCATGTGTGTGTAGAATTATACAAAATTAATAGGTCATAATAAATAATAATATCATTATTATATATATTTTTTTAAAAATAATATTTATATTTTTACATTTTAGTTTATTATATTTTATATATATTAAAAATATCCGCGTAATACGCGGGTAATAAACTAGTATATAATAAAAGAGAACATCAAATGCATACGTGGCGCTTCCACGTTACACCACAAAGATAAATACAACTTTTAATTTTTAAACTAAAAGATAAATACAACTTATTATTATAAGATAAATACAATCTATCTCTATCTATACTATTAAAAGAGTAACTATACTCAATTCTGGTGAAGCCACGTGTCATCACCATGAATCGACACGTCGCAATTATAGGTTTTAAAATAATAAAGAAATTTAAATTATATCTATCCAAATCTAATATAATCTACTTCTGAATTCAAATCAAATCAAATAAAATTTAATACTCTACTAACTTATTAATTATAATAATATAATATAATATAATATAATATAAGTTTTAAAAAAATATAAGAAAATAAATACTATTCATACATATTTAGAAATATATAAAATTAATAGGTCATAATAAATAATAATACCATTCTTATATACTCTTTGTTTAAAAAAATAATATTTATACCTTTACCTTTTAATTCATTATATTTTATATATATTATAAATATCCGCGTACTACGCGGGTAATAAACTAGTATTATAATAAAAGAGAACATCAAATGCATACCGCTTCCACGTTACATCACAAAAGATAAATACAACTTTTTATTTTTAAAATAAAAGATAAATACAACTTATTATTATAAAAAATAATAGATAAATACAATTTATTATTATAAAAAAGATAAATCCTAAATAGATTTATTTTTAAATAAAAGATAAATACAACTTATTAGTACAACTTATTATTATAAAAAAAGATAAATCCTAAATAGATTTATAAATAAAAATACACTATTAATTTTTAATCTAAACCAGCCTTCTCCAACACCTTTTAAGAACATTTATTCTCTACATCAGTAAACGTCTGCAACCTTATTGTTTTAGGAAAATCCACCAAACCTATTTCACCTCCATCTTCACTGCCTTCGTCGCGATCCCTTGACCTCAATACTTTGCCGCCACTGCATACCTTATATTTGCATTGTGTTCATCGTCAAAGAAAATCAAAACGAATCCATTTGAGATTTAAGAACATGAAGTGTTCTTTGTACCCTCTCTAGGTCTATTATGAATTATTCATCTTCATCACCAACCTAATCACTCTCCGGCCATTGATCAAGCATTTCAATGCCAACGACCTCCTCCAATTCACTGGCGATAATCAAGTGACGAGATTCCTATGATGGGAGACTTTGATGACAAGAGATGAAGCTTTGACTTTCATCAAAAGGTATGCATACCGCATAATATATAATAAAATATATAAGTGGTATGTTATATATAAAGTGAAATCTCAATTTTTATCAATTAAAATTTATTAAATAAGAAATAAAATTTTATTCACGTATTTACGTGGGACATAAACTAGTTACAATATATAGTGTGATGATGATATATAAGAATCATTAAAATTTTAATAATATTATTAATTATATAAATAATTAAACATCTCTTTAACTTTAGTCAAATGCACCATAAGGGCTAAAAAACAATAACTTCGGGAGTAGATTACAAGATTTTCAAATGAAAAATGGTTTTTGAAAAGTTAGCGGCATGTTTATTTAATCTATTTTTGATGAAAATTTTCATCGAAAACAAGAGTTTTTCAGAAAACACGTTCAGATTCGTTGTTTTTAGATGTTTTCAGTTTTCAATTTATAAGCATCTATTGAAAACTGCATTTTGATGTTTTCAGACTCCGTATATGTTTTCGAATGAGTGTGGGATGATTTTGTACAGAGTGTGTATGATGGTCGGATGAAAACTAGTTTTTTTTAACCTTTATAAACACGTATCGCTTATAAAATGTGTTTTCTGAAAAACCATTAATTGTTTTTAGTTTTACTAAAACTCAAACCGAAAATTTCTATAGACTAAACGTGCCTAAATAAAACTCGAACCTCTTTTAAAATGTTACATGAGATAATTTTAAAAGAAGGTTGAAGCGTTAGAAATAGTAGGAAAAAACATAATTTATTCAAACGTTTAAAAAACAGCTTAATAATATTAAATTTTTTTTTTTACAAAAATTAGTATTTTTTTTTTAAATTTACATAAACGGTAAAATAATGAAAACCTAACAAGCTATTACTTTTTGAGCAATTAAATTAAACTTTTTATTAACGATTATAAATCATGCATTAAACTTTATAAAAACAAATGGTTAAGTCTCAAAACTTATTTTAAATAATTCAATTTTTAAAATTTAAAAAAACAAATGATTATGTCCTTGGACTTAATAAAATATGTTGATTAATTTATTTGATTAAAAAACAATCAAATAAGTCATGATTAATTCTTCCTTAGGTCGTCTTTATAAATCAAAAAATTTATCAGGTCTCCTTTAAAAATAGCTTTGGAGATTCAACATTGAGGAATATGCTATTTGTAGAATAATTGTCACTTTGTCAGTGCTTCAAATTACGTTTATCACCTAATAATCATAGCTCCTTTTGTGGTTTGATCATTAAGTTTTTAATTGCGTCAAAATATAATTTATTGTCACTGTTTTTTAATTTGGGCAACATATTAAATTTTTTTATTTGAAGTGACATACTTTACAAATCAAGTCAATCAAGGTAACCGTATCGGATTGAAAAATAAAAATTACTGATTGACAGTTTATTTATCCATTCATCAGTTTTTTTAATTTCTAATATTGCTTAACTATTTTAAAATTTTCTAAAAATAGAAAGATATTATTAAAAGTACTTTTAAATTGCACAAAATTGTGTACATCAGATAACAATTAAACTGTTATTTCTGTAAAAAAATGCTGACCGGACAAAATAACCGTCACGTCAGTAATTTTTACCTTTCAATCTGATATGGTTACCTTGATTGACTTGATTTGGAAAGTATGTTACATTGATTAGAAAAAATTAGTATGTTACCCAAATTAAAAAAAAAAAAGACGACAGTAGGTTTTTTTTGACGTAATTAACCCATTATTAAAAGCTGATAGATTATTAATGAAATGAGAATTTCCCTTTTCCATTTGGTGGGTAAAAATAAAAAATCTTTAACGAGATGAAGACAAACAAATTCTGGTTTGCTTTATGGACTGATTCTAGTGAGAAATTGAAACAAGAAGATATATATTCACAAGTTATCTCTGATCAATTGTGGCAGAAATGTTTTTCAATGTACAAATCTTCTTTTATTTCTGGTTTTCAGTCGTTCAATTGTCCGTGGCATTTATGGTGTTCGAACTTGGAACCAAATCACGTATGTTGTTACTCTAGAACGTGCTCGGTTCAACTCGTGAGGTATCCCCGTGTTACGTGTTAGTTAGTATTCCATCGCAGTTTATTAGTCTTTATTGCTGTTGCTTCTCTTGATTCTTCTACAGTACGTGGTTTCCTTTGTCTCATGTTAGACTCGAAGTGGGTGTCTGCTTTCGGCTATGTGTACGCTTTGTTTTAGTGATAGAGATGTATTTTATGTTACGTTTTTGGCTCTCAGTCTTACAAACTTTTTAGCCATGTAGTGTGTTTTGGTTTATGATATGATATGTTTGTCTTGGTGGGTTCAATGGAAAACCACTATGCACCTAAAAACTATGGAAACTTACGTCTACCCTCCGATTTGGTGCATGTCATGAAAAACCCGGTGACATGATCGTAAATAAGGTGATGCATCACAAGGGATTTTGATGCATCACGCGGGAAATTTGATGCATCACACGTGATTTTGATGCATCACGCGGGGAATTTGATGCATTTGTGGTGGTGCAGTGCGGTTTTCACAAGTTTTCAGGTGCATGGTGATTTTCCATTGAACCTCCCTATATATATATATATATATATATATATATATATATATATATATATATATATATATATATATATAGAATCATGTTCATTAGCGTACCTGTAAGATTCCAGCGTACCCTAATGTGAATGATCATTCACATATATTTTTTTTGAATAGACATGTATAAGACAACATTATAAGACTTTTTTTTCAAAATAAGCAACGTCATAAATCTTGTGAATGGTAAAAAAAGATCATGTGAATGGTCATTCATTCACACCATTCACATGGTGTGAAATGACCATTCACATGGATGACCATTCACATAAATATGCATTGAGCATTCACATAATTTTTAAGGACACAGAAAGTGTGAATGTATGTGAAAATCATATATCATGCGTATAACATTAAATTAAACATAGTTATGAGAAAAAAAATTTAAAAAAAGTTTTTTAAGGTTGGTACCTTCGGGTGCACTTGATTTCGAAAGATACCTTTTTGAACCTGAATATATATATATATATATATATATATATATATATATATATATATATATATATATATATATAGGGATGTGTGGAATGACCGGAAAACCGAACCGAAACCGAAACGGAACCGAAACCGATTGGAACCGATTTTTGGTATTCGGTTCGGTTATCAGTTCTTAAAATTTTTAATTTTCGGTTATCGGTTATTCGGTTAACGGTTATGCGGGTTCCGGTTATATCGGGTATGGAACCAAGAATTCGAAAAGTCCATGGCATGGATACCAAGAAAATTTAAAAACCCATGATGGAAATTGTGAAAAACAAAAGATTATTTGATGGTTGTCTTCCTCAATCCTCACCATACCTAACACTTGAAAGAATTAATTGCATCGATCAAATCCACTTTGTTCTAAAAACAAACAATTTTTAAAATACAATCAATAATTAAGAATATATCACTATATTTAAAGAAGTAATTAAGAATGATATTTTATCAAGATTTACATTCAATAAAACGTTAACCAAAAGCAATCAAGATTTGAAAATCCATTAGGAATTGTTCAGGTTGAAAATCCATACTTCACGTTGACATTCATAACAAAAATATTTTTTTTTGCAAAAGTATAATAAAACGTTAATCGTGTTTTTTTATATCTTGTTATTTTATATATATATATATATATATATATATATATATATATATATATATATATATATATATATATATATAAAAGTATATATATATTTTTTGTAAATTTTGGTTCTAATCGGTTCCATACCCGAAATACCCGTACCATAACCGAACCGGAACCGGAACCGTGTTACAATTATTGGTTCGGTTATCGGTTCTTACAATCTTCAATTTTCGGTTTCGGTTAAATCGGTTCCGGTTCGGTATATATATATATATATATATATATATATATATATATATATATATATATATATATTGGTGGGTTCAATGCAAAACCTATATGCATCGGAAAACCCGGGAACCACTTTATAGCTATTGGATCAGGTGATGCATCACGCAGAAAGTCGATGCATCACACAGGGAATTTGATGCATCACGCAGGGAATTTGATGCATCATGCGAGAATTGTGGTGCATTTGTGGTGGTGCATGGAGGTTTTCCAAAGTTTTCCGAATACATACATACATACATACATACATACATACATACATATATATATATATATATATATATATACACACACACACACACACATAGAGGGGGTTCAATGGAAAACCACCATGCACCTGAAAACTTGTGAAAACCGCACTGCACCACCACACATGCATCAAATTCTCCGCGCAATGCATCAAAATCCCGCGCGATGCATCAAATTCCCGCGTAATGCATCATCTTATTTACGATCATGCCACCGCGTTTTTCATTAAATGCACCAAATCGGACGGTCTGCGTAGGTTTCCATAGTTTTCAGATACATAGTGGTTTTCCATTGAACCCACCCCTATATATATATATGTGTGTGTGTGTGTGTGTGTATATATATATATATATATATATATATATATATATATATATAGAGAGAGAGAGAGAGAGAGAGATTCAATTAAGAACTTTTGTGCATCGAGATACAAAAGAACCTATATCATCCATTAGATCAAAGAATTGTATGGATTAGATTAAATGGCAAAATGGTAAATAATTGGACAATTTTATGCATCTTGTGCATTACAAAAAAATATGGAAGGACATTTTGGGTATTGTGCATACCTCATTAAATTTAATATTTTAACAAATAACTAAATAATAAAATGTTAAAATAAATTCAATTGGTCACTTCCAAATTTAACAAAAGCCACACAGATTCTAAAAGAATGATGGAGATATTGATGCATTTCATATTAATCGTTCAATTCGTGATTCATGTCGGTTTTATCTATACAAAATCTATACAATTTGTGATGCATCACTGTTTATCATCATCTTCATATTCATCGTTTATCATCATCGTTTATCATCTTCGTATTCATCGTTTATCATCATCGTTCATCTATGCATAGTGTTCATCATGGTGCATCGTTGTTAATCATCAACATCATTGTTCCAATGGATGCATCAACGTGTTCACTATCATCTTCTTCATTCACCGTGTTCTTCATGTTCATCGTGTTTCATCGTATTGTTCATCATCGGTTGCATCTCTTATTCATCATGTTCATCATCATCGCGGTGGCGGCGGCGGCGGCGGCGGCGGTTGGCTGGTTTCCTCGATGCATACGGTGGAGAGAGAGAGATACGGTGGAGAGGTGGTTACAATAAAGATGATGGTGGTGGTGGTGGTGTGGTGGATACGGTGGGGAGAGATTGAGGGGGAGAGAGAGAAATAAAGAAAGAGAGATATATGAAGAGGTTTTACTTTTTTTTGAATATTTATTCCTTATTTATTTCTAAATTACCTATTATAATTAATTCCATATATTTAATTTAACATATTCAATATTCCAGGAATACCCTTAGTGCACCCTTGTTTGATTCTTTGGTGCACAAAAGTTCCTAGAGGTGTTTCGGTGCAGAACTATAGAACCAATCTAAACCGCAGAACCTTAATTTAGTGCAGAACTATAGAACCAATCTAAACCGCTGAATTATAACATATCACTAGGGATAAGATGGTAATTATGCAATTAACATTGATATAATAGTAGCCACCAAGTTTGACTGCCCACTTTGACCTTTTTTGAGTCTTTTAATATCGAATGGACATGCATTGTGCATATGTGTGATATAGTATCACTTCGACGTTGAGTATGTGATATAAACTGTAATTCGACATTGAATGATCTTTATATAATATATTGAATGGTCGTCTAGGCAAAAAAAATTTTTACGAAAAATAAACACGTAAAGTTTTTTTTTTTAAAAAAAATATATCATGACCGTTCTCGTTAAATACACCAACAATTTTGACCATTATTTAGGCTTTGTTAATATTGAATGTATATGCAGTGTTGCATCGACGTTGAATATACGATATCAAGTATTCATTCGACATTGAATGAACTCGCCATGCTATGTTGCATCGTGGTCTGAGTAAAAAAAATTTTTACGAAAAATAAACACGTAAAATTTTTTCGAAAAAAATATATCATGACCGGTCTCGTTTTAAAGAGTATAAAATTCTCGTTTTTATGGTATAAATTTTTTGATTTAACAATTAATCATATTAATGTTATTTTAATTTAAAGAAAAATGATATTTATTTACTAATGTCAATCTTTTTGCTATTTCAATCTATTCCTTTTTTACAATAAAAAAATCACTAATACCGATCTTTTTTTCACTAATTCCAAACTTTATGGTTTTAATCAAGACCATTAGATTAATCTAATTTATTGAGGATATTGGTTCTACTGTTCTACACTAAATATAGGTTCTGTAATGATCCCATATATATATATATATATATATATATATATATATATATATATATATATATATATATATATATATATATATATATATATAGACACATTTAGGTTCAAGTGAGTACCACTCATTATGCAGCGCACCAGAAGGTACCACCCTTAAATATAATTTTTAAAATTTTTTTTCATGAACATGTTTTAAATAACATTACACAGATCATATGTGAATTTCAAGCAAATCCGAACACTCTAAGTGCATGAAAACACGCATCACATAAATGCATGTTCACATGTCTTCAAATTTTTGTAAGTGTGTGTTCACATCATTTTTTAGGAGCTACGAGATGTGAATGTATGTGAAATTTACATATGATCTTCATAATGTTAATTAAAACATGTTTATGAAAAAAAAAATTTTAAAAAGTTTTTCTAAAGGAGATACCTTCTGGTGCGCTGCATAATGGGTGGTACTCTCTCGAACTATATATATATATATATATATATATATATATATATATATATATATATATATATATATATATATATATATATAGAGAGAGAGAGAGAGAGAGAGAGAGAGAGAGAGAGAGATGAGATCATTGCAGAACATTAATTTACTGTAGAATTGTATAACCAATATCAGCCATAGATTAGATTAATCTAATGGTCTTGATTAAAAAAAGTCAAGTTTGGAATTAGTAAAAAAAGATTGGTCTTAGTGATATTTTAATTCGGGATAGAAAAGGAAAAAATTAGAAATAGCAAAAAGATTAATATTAGCAAAATAAATATCATTTTTCTTTAAATTAAAATAACATTAATATGATTAATTTTTAAATCAAAAAAATTATACCATAAAAACGAGAATTTTATACTTTTTAAAACGAGACCGGTCATGATATATGTTTTTCAAAAAAAAATTACGTGTTTAATTTCGTATGAACACTTGATATCGTATATTCAACGTCGATGCAACACTGCATATACGTTCACTATTAACAGAGGTTCCAAGTATTATGTCTCGTTCATTGATGACTATACTCGATATATTATAGTGAGTTTCGATCTCTTGTTAAAACCCAACACTCTGCTGTTATCAAATGTTTTAGATGTGATTTAGGGGGAGAATATACATCTAATGACCTCACACAGTTACTTGCATCTGATGGGACATTGTACCAAACTTCATGTACTGACATTCCTCAACAAAATAGCGTTGCCGAAAGAAAACATCGTCATCTTGTTGAGACTGCTCGTTCCTTGTTATTGTCTTCTAAGGTACCTAGTATGTTTTGGGGTGAAGCAATTCACACTGCTGTCTATGTCATTAATCGAATTCATACTGCTCATAATTCTGGTCTCTCTCCTTTTGAAAAACTTTATGGTCATAGACCCGATTATAATTCCTTACGTGTTTTTGGTTGTGCTTGTTTTGTTCTTCGTCCTCATGTGGAACGTAATAAATTGTCAGCTCGATATACTTTGTGCGTCTTTTTGGGATATGAGATTAGTCAAAAGGGTTATCGTTGTTTTGATCCGGTGAGTCCAAATCTCTACGTCTCGCGTCATGTCACTTTCTTGGAACATATTCCTTTCTATTCGATTCCCGCTCGGTCTCATGACATGACACGATCTGATATCCTTTCTATTGATCCTTTTAATTATGACACTGATAATACCACTTCTGATATTCAAATCACCACATCTGATATACCGACAACTGAGATGCATACAACATTGGATAACTCTGTTTCAGAGACACCTGTAGCTCATCCCATGCCTACGTCCATTCCATCGCCGGTTGAGAATGCAGAGGTTTTCTACTGTACGCAAGTCAACTCGCACCCGTAAGTCCACTAAACTCCCTGATTTTGCTTACTCGTCGTACTCTGCTTCGTTTGCTTCTTTTATTGCTAAAATACATAGTCTGTCTGAACCCAACTCTTTTAGAGAAGCTGTTTCTGATCCCCTTTGGCAGAATGCTATGGCTGAGGAATTGACTGCCCTTCTTCAGGCTCATACGTGGGATTCGGTTTCGCTGTCATCTGGAAAGCATACTATTGGCTCTCGTTGGGTGTATAAGATTAAGACTAAGTCTGATGGGTCTGTTGAAGGGTATAAAGCCCGTCTTGTTGCTAAGGGATATTCACAAGAATATGGTATGGATTATGACGAGACTTTTGCCCCTGTAGCCAAAATGATTACTGTTCGTACATTGATTGCAGTAGCCTCTATTCGTAAGTGGAATATATCTCAGATGGATGTCAAGAATGTTTTCTTGAATGGTGATTTACATGAGGAGGTTTATATGACACCTCCTCCTGGCATTGCTCACAAGCCCGGAGAAGTATGTCGCCTGCGCAAAGCTTTATATGGTCTCAAACAAGCTCCTCGTGCTTGGTTTGAGAAGTTTTCCTCAGTAATCACATCTCTTGGTTTTCGTTCTAGTAATCATGACTCTTCTTTGTTTGTTAAATGTACGAGTGCAGGACGAATACTCTTGTCTTTGTATGTTGATGATATGATTATTACTGGTGATGATTTTGCCGGTATTGAGTCTTTGAAGCGTGATTTAGCTCATTTTGCTATGAAGGACTTGGGGTTGCTTCGTTATTTCCCGAGAATAGAGGTTGCTCACTCTGACAAGGGATATCTTTTGTCTCAGTCTAAGTACATTTCGGATTTGTTTGAACGTGCTCGCCTATCTGACAACAAGACTGTGGATATTCCCTTGGAAACTAATGCTCGTTATACTCCTACTGATGGTGTTCCTCTTGATGATCTGACTCTGTATCGTACCATTGTGGGTGGTTTGGTTTATCTCACGGTCACGAGACCTGATATTGCTCATGCTATCCATATTGTTAGTCAATTTGTGACTGCTCCTATGACTGCACACTGGGGGCGGTACTTCGCATTCTGAGATATCTAAGGGGCACTCAGTTCCAGACGCTTGTGTTTCGTTCGTCATCTAGTTTTAATCTACGTGCTCACAGTGATGCTGATTGGGCTGGGGATCCTACTGATCGTAAGTCCACTACTGGCTTTTGCGTCTTTCTTGGAGATTCACTTGTTTCATGGAAGAGTAAGAAGCAAGATGTTGTTTCTCGTTCTTCTACTGAAGCCGAGTATCGGGCTATGACTGCTACTTCTAGTGAGGTTGTTTGGCTACGCTGGTTACTTGCTAACATGGGTGTTCGATTATCTCAGTCTACCCCGATACACTCTGACAACAAAAGTGCTATACAGATTGCTCGTAATTCGGTTTTTCATGAACGGACGAAACACATTGAGATTGATTGTCACTTCACTCGTCATCATCTTCAGATGGGAACGATTTCCTTGCCATTTGTTCCTTCCGCTTTACAAGTTGCTGACATTTTTACTAAGGCGCAATCTGCTTCTCGTTTTCGTTTTTTGTCGGACAAACTCTCAATGTTCATTGATGTGGCATTGTGAGTTTGAGGGGGGATATTAGTGTAATAATAATATTGGGCCCATTGCCCATTGGGCTTTTAGGGTTTCACATTCTAGGGTTTTGTTGTCTATATATAGGGCTATGTTTATGTTTTCTATTGATTCAATTGTATTGTATTCTTCTCATATTTGCATAATAAACTCTTTACTCATTTGGTTATATATTTGTCATCAGGGGGAATGTTGAAATGTAAGCTAGACTTGGGGTTAAGTATGGTAGTTATATGTTAGTTATTGGGTGGTTAATGGTAGTATTTTAAGGAAGTTAGTTATTCTAACCGTCAAATGAAAGGATGCTATGATTCTTGAAAGGGAGGCGATTTATACACAACACATTTTTGTCATACACAACAATTTTACCTAAAATGACAAATTCACCCTTACTTTTGGAGATACAAGACAAAAATGATAAACATATGATTAATGTTAAAATAGTCATTTCAGTTAAACTTGTTGTGTATGTCAAAATGATGTTGTGTATAAATCATCTCCCTTTTTGAAAGGTTGCACCTGTTCTGATTTATGTGTGTATAAATATGCATGTAATTTTCTGGTTTATGGGTGAAATAAGAAAACAGATTTTAAAGCATAATTCTAGTTGTATTTCTTCTTATTTCTCCAACATAAACCACTCCTATAAGGTACTATTGTTTTTGGCGTACATTCACTACAATTTTATTCTTATATCCTCTTCAATTTGTTGTGTTTGGGTATCTTCAACTCTATCTTGTTGTGTTTGGGTTTCGATGTTGTTGGCAAGGGGTTTGGGTTTCTTCAACACTATCTTAAAAACCTCCAAGTTTTTCTGTCGTCAAAACTTTGCTTGCTTTTAATTAGTTATACAACCATTTATGGCATAGTAACCGAAGTCGTGCTATCCAGATTGTTTCGTGCTATCCAGATTGTTTCGTATTGGGTTATCTTAATCAATAAATTCTAATACTTGTAAAAACAAAATTCTTATGCTCCTCGTTTGTATTGGGTTTTCTCTTTCTGTGAACGATAGCCACGTACAATCTTTACTTTAATGTAAATGTTAAATGTCTGTCTTTTTTTAAATTGTGAAAAATATCCATCCATCTGTTTTTGGTTCTTTAGCTCGAGATATCGCTTGGGAAGACTGGTAGTTTGATGAAGTAAGGGTGGACGATAACTTCACACGCGCTTGCAAATGGTGAAGATCATAATTATAAAGGCTTCTTGATATGATTGCGAATCTTGGGCCACTACTTTTTATTTGCGATTTTGTCTTGTGTTTTGTTTATGAAGAGTCTTGTATAGCCTTGGTAGAGATATCATTACCATAGTTATGTCTTCTAATTCAAATTTGTTTTTCCAATACACTTGCCAAAACCATTTTGTCTTTCATAGGATCATCTTGGATTTTTTGATTGAAGACTATAAGATTGTGAAGAAATATTTGATGATCTAGATAGCCAAAGAAAAACTGCTTCTTAGTATCTTTTTTGTTTACTGTTTCCTCTTTTTGGGTTTTTTCAAAATTGTATTTTGAAGTTAGGATACAAATCTTGTTGACTATCAAAACATTCTTATTATCATAAAAACACTAGTTTTAGAAATTGGTCTTGATATATACCATATATTAAATTTATGAAAGCCGTCCATAAGCAATTCACTGATCTTGCTCAGTCAGGTTTGTTTGCGTTTTAAACTGATCTTGTTCATCGAAAGTTTTTATTTGGTTTGCATTTGAAACACTATTAACATTACTGTAATAACATGCTCACTTATTCAGGTATTCAGTTTTTAAAGCTACGTCTTAAGTTCTCCATCTTGGTAATATCGAATCTTCAAAAATAAAAGAGGCTAGCTCATTTGTCATTCTTGTTTTGGCGTAGATAACACGATATCAAAATTCTTTAATGTAATCGTCAATGCATCAAGTTTAACTTGTTATTTCATCTCTTTAAGATCAAGACGTATAAGTATAATTACAATGGATACAAATCTTTTATCCAAAGTTATCCACAGGAAGACCATTCAAAAAACCTACCCTACTCATGATGACTGCCCAAAGCCCCAAATCAATCTGCACTTTCCTTCTAGTATATATTTTCATGTTTTACAACAAGAATTAGCTTTTAGATAAAAGCTCCTTTCCTTTTCTTCCTAAATTTCACCAACTTTTTTATACATTATGTTAGGAAACTTCGTAAGAAAAGGAAGAATTGATATCACAAGCACGCGCAAAGCAAAGTTTGTGGCGTTGGTGTCAGTGAGGTGGAGGTTCGAGTTTTTGCTTCTCGGATTAGAAGTGAGGAAGCAAAATTCCCATTCAATTATCTTGGCCTTCCTATTGGTGCAAATATGAATATCGCGAAATGCTGGAAAGTTGTGATCGATAAAATTAAAGCGAAGTTGTCATCCTGGAAAGCTAAGAATATATCATTTGGAGGAAGAGTGACTTTATGTAAGTCAATTCTTGGGAGTTTACCACTTTATGTCATGTCTCTCTATAAAGCCCTACAAGTTGTTATAGAAGCCATTGAAAATCTTAGAAGGAAATTTATTTGGGGAACTTCGGCAGCAAGAGAAGATCAGTTGGGTCAACTGGAATACGACAGTGGCTCCATTAAGGTTAGGAGGACTTGGAATTGGATCTATTAGAGCTGCAAATTTAGCTTTATTAGTCAAATGGTGGTGAAGGTTTAAAAATGAAAAATCTGCGTTGTGGCAAAAGATAATAAAAGCCATTCATAAGATTGATGGGTCAGATTCTCGAAGAATGGCGAATTCAAGGTGTGCTGGTACGTGGTTGAATATCTATAAAGCAGGTTCGTCACTCAATTTTCTGAACTTAAATCTTGATACTTTATTCAATCGAGTAATTCGTGATGGGTGTAACACAAAATTTTGGGACGACGTCTGGTTGGGTCATTCTCCACTCAAGATTATGTTTCCAGAATTATATGCCATTGATTCTGATAAAGATTGCACAATTAATATGCGGTTGATTCAAAGGCATAACGAGGCTGGTTCGAGTCGTTTGACGTGGCATTAGTCAAACGATGAGGATGCAGAAAGGTTGAGGGATAAATTCAATGACCTACAGAGTTTGTTGCGGCCCATTATATTGTGTAGTGGAAAAGATGGTTGGAAATGGGAGGGTGAATAGTCCGGAATTTACTCAGTTAAATTTCTTTGAACTTAGAATCATCATTGACAGTCTTAATGGTGGGGTTGATGGTGTTAGATGGTATTGGAATAATTGGATGCCAACTAGAGTCAATTTCTTCATTTGGAAACTTGTGTTGCGGAGATTACCAACGCGTAAGAATCTGACTAAAAGAGGAGTAACAGTCCCATCAGTCTTATGTCCAATATGCAGAAATGAGGAAGAGACGGAACATCACTTATTTTATGGTTGCTCGATTAGTTACAATCTATGGATATGGCTACTGGATTGGATCCAAATTGAATCCGGTAATCATCGTTCGTCAGATGAAGTTTGTGGTGTGGTTTTAGATGGCGGTAAATCGAAGGCTAGAAGAAAGTTTTATGAACTAGCTATGGGTGGATTGTTATGGTTTATTTGGATAGCAATAAATAATGTGGTATTCAAGAATGCAAGTATCTCGGCTTCAATGATCAAGGATGATATTCAAGCCAATTTATTTACTTGGCTAAAGTATCGAGAAGATTGTAAGTCTTTATTGTGGTCAATCTCGGCTTCAATGATCAATGATGATATTCAAGCCAATTCATTTTATTTCACTATACAAAACGTATTCACACAAATTTTGAGCTAAACCATGTTTATACGTGCTCCAATTCACCACTTGTATTTTAATCTCTTTTTAACATATTTTTTTTTACTTCAACTAATTTCCTTTTTGTCTTGTTAACCAAAATTCTTTTAACTTAAATTATAATATGATGCATGTTAACTAAATTTCTTTTATGTACATATGAAATTTATATATCGACATTCAAACTTAGGCATATTATTTATTGTATGTATATTTGAAGATAGCCTATTGTGGACTTCAATTTGTATTTCAAAAATGACATCTTAACGAGGGTGTACTTTTTTTTTTCTAATAAATGTTGATTTAGCCATTTCATTTGTTCGGCAAGTGATTTTTGTTAATATGGTACTTCATGGATCTCAACTAAGAATCCTTCAATTCCGTGAGAACGTAAGAACCCTCCAAAATGCACAAATTTAAATATTAAATTTATAACTTAAAATCATTATTGGTTTTCAATATTAATAAATATCATAATCTAACATTAAAATTATCTTTAAAATTTAAATTTATCAAGTTTTACACTAAATGCACAAATTTGAACATTAAATGCACAATTTTTGTCAAATGCATGAATTCGTACATAAAGTGAACAAATTTATCATGATATGCGTAAATTTTTATATCGAATTCATAAATTTATCAAATGTATAAATTTTTAAATTAAATGCATAATTTTATACATTAAATGCACAAATTCTAGAAAGGTTCTCACGGTAATGAGGGTTCTTACCGGAGCCTAACCCTATATATATATATATATATATATATATATATATATATATATATATATATATATATATATATATATATATATATATATATATGTTGTGTATTGTGGTGTGTGTGTGTGTGTGTGTGTCGTGTGTGTTGTTGTGTGTGTGTGTAGTAGGGGTGAGCTCGGTACCCGGACTGGACCGTACCGGTTACGAGATAAGAGATTGAAAGAACCGAACCGGAGCCCAACCCTATATATATATATATATATATATATATATATATATATATATATATATATATATATATATATATATATATATATGTGTGTGTGTGTGTGTGTGTGTGTGTGTGTGTGTGTGTGTGTGTGTGTGTGTGTGTAGTAGGGGTGAGCTCGGTACCCGGACTGGACCGGTACCGGTACCGAGATAAGAGATTTGAAAGAACCGAATACCGAACGAATTAATTTATATGGTACCGGTTCGGTATAAATATGATACCGAAACCGAAATAAGAGATTCGAGATAAATATGGTACCGAACCGTGAGTACCGAAAACCAATTGTTAAGTAATTCAAAACCCGAGTACCAGACCGAATAGAGAGGTGTGGTTCAATGGAAAACCTCTATGCATTGAAGAATATCGTAAAACCTCCATGCATCACCATAAATGTATCACAATTCCCGCGTAATGCAACATTATTTCCACGTGTTGCATCAAATTCTAATGTGATGCATCGAATTCCACGTGATGCATTTTGATTTTTTAGCGATGCATTGTGGTTTCCCAAGATTTCGATGCATAAAGGTTCTCCATTGAATCCACTCATATATATATATATATATATCTGTGTGTGTGTGTGTGTCTATATATACATATATATATATATATGTATGTATGTATGGCTTCCACAGTGTACCAAGCCAAATCCTGCATACCCAACATAACCGTCATTATACAAGTGTATTTTCGTAATAACAACGATCATTCACAACGCTTATGAAATGATCATTCAATACATTAATAAAATGATCCTTCACAACACTTAATTGATCATTCATAGTACTTATTTGATCATTTACAACACTTATTTGACCATTCAAAATTTTGATCATTCTAAACACTTATTTGATCATTCACAATAATTATTTGACTATTTACAATTCTTGTGTTGGGAATGATCAAATAAGAGAGAGAGAGTGTGAGAGAGAGAGAGAGAGAGAGAGAGAGAGAGAGAGAGAGAGAGAGAGAGAGAATCAAGATCAAATAAGTTACACATATTTCGCGAGGTCCCGAAATTACCACTTCACATTATAAATTTTTTTTATATTTTTAACATAATATTGTATAAAATGACATTATAAGTGTATATAATTTGATTTGTTATCTTTTATCAAGTTAAATTACAAAATCATCTAGAGGTATCGTGTGAATGTGTCATTCGTTCACACAATCCTTCATAATTCACATGATTATTTTGTAAAATTTTACTTGAATAAAAATCAATGATACCAATTCATATTAATTTACAATGTTGTTTTATATATTTTTATATAAAGAATTTTCAAAAATTTCATTTAGAATGATACTTCTGATGCCCTGCAAAAAATAATACTTTCTGAAATATTATCTTATATAGGAAAAGTAATATATATTTTATATTTGATATTAAAATTATAACTTCTTATATAATTATTTTGAAATAATGTCCTAAATCCCAATTATTCCTCGTTTGTCTTGATAGTTAATATTAATAGATTCACATTCTTTATTAAAGTTCTCGTGTATATGAAAGGAATTGTAGGTCTGGGCTGGGCCTTATTACATGGTCGATCTTAATATTTGGGCTACTCTCTCGTCCTCTGTTAGCTAGGTTCAAAAGTTCCAACTCCCAACTGCAAATCCTAACATACATACACGTAGAGATGCACATTGACCGGTTTGTAACCGAACCGGTTCGGATAAAAACCGGACCGGTTTTTTTGCAAAAAAAAAAAACCGGTTGTTTAAATAACCGGACCGGATTCTAACCGGTTTTGGGAGGGATAAAGTGGAACCGGTATAACCGGTTTAGGTTATATAAAAACCGGTTTTTTTCGAAAACCGGTTACAAAAAATCCGATTTTTCAGAATTCTTTTTTTTTTGGGCTTCGGTTTTGGGCTCCTCTTTTGTATTTTGGGTATTTTTTTGGGCCATCATTTTTTAATTTTGGGCTAACATTTCTTTTTGTTTTGGGCTAAAACATTTTATAATTTTGGCCTTTTGGGCTATAACTCTAAGAGATTAACAAATTTATAATTAATTATAAATTTATAATTTATAAATTAAGTTAAACACATATATTTTACTCCAATCAAATATATTTTTATATTATATTTGATTATAAAATACATAAGAAGTTTAAAAATTCAAATTACGACAACTTACAATTCAAACTACGACAACTTATAATTCAAACTACAACTTATAATTCAAAGTTTCAAACTACGACAACTTCAAATTCACAATCTTGTATTTTCTTTTCTTCTATTCACCCAAATTTTGGTATTCGGGTTCTATATCATCGTCGTCTTCGTTTTCTTCGTTTGGAGGTGATATTCCAAGTTCAACTTCTTCGTTGTGTATATTTGTTTCCAACTCGACGTCGATTGAATCTTCTAATGTCGTTACGTGTTGCACTCGAGCCGCTCCATCCAAATAATCCTTCAAACATATACAACATTCTATCGACTCCGGACTTAGTCTCGACTTCCGTTGCGATATAACCCTGCCACTAACAGAAAAAGCGGATTCCGAAGCTACCGTGGAAGCTTGGACGGTTAGTAAATCACGGGCCATGGCGGCTAGAATTGGATATACCGGTTCCTTTTCTTTCCACCAAGCCAAAAGATCAAGGTTTTCAAACTCATCATATGTCATAGTTGAAATAATATCACTTGCAATATAGTGTCCTAACTCGCTACTCGGGGTATTAGTACGTGCTCGTTTCGATTGGGAATTTAAAAGTGTGTTAAAAAGAGATATACAGGTTCCCCTACTAGATGATTCCCCTCTCCTCATTTGTTCTTGTATTATATTACTCGCACCATATTTAGTTAAATATTTATCGAATAACTCCCGGAAACATTTGTTAAAATAGTTTATTTGGTTTTGAATAAAATTGGGCTCGGTTAAATCTTCGTGTAAACCAAAAGCAAATGCAATACTTTCAATTAATGTTTCAACGCCACCAACATTTACCGTCGGGTTTAAAGCGGCGGCACAAGTAAAAACCGGTGGGATTTCCTTAAAATATTTCAAAAGTTTTTCTTTCATTGCTTTGCCAATATTGTCAAATACTTGGCCTTCAAATTCATAATCATTTAATTTGGAAGCTAACAAATAAATTTGATTTAAAACCAAAGGGCTAGTAGGATAATATACACCGGATAAAAAAGTTGTTGCGTCTTTAAAAACTTTTAACAAATCGGTTATTTTCGCAATCATTTCCCAACTCGAACTCGGATAAACACTTGGAACATGGCCCTTCTCGTATAGGCGATTGTGAAACGGTTGCAACGTTTCCCTTTGCCTTAACGCGGAGTGCATCATCATCCATGTCGAGTTCCAACGAGTTGGAACATCTAAATTCGCACTTAAAGCTTTTTTATTAACCGATTTACAATAACGTCTATATGCATTTAGTCTTTGGCTATTACTACAAAGAACCGATTTTATCATCGCTCTAAATTCTAATCTAATCGGTTCAATAACCTCCAACCCGACTTGCACGGATAAATTAATAATATGTGCAACACAACGAGTATGAAAAAAAGCGCCATCTAAAATAGGATTTAATAACAATTTTAATCTAGGAACCGCGTTTGTATTATTCGACGCATTATCAAAAGATATCGAAAATACTTTTGCTTCTAATTTATAAAGGCAAATCACACGTTTCAAAAGTGCAAATAAATTTGCACCGGTATGTGGTTCGCCGAATAAATCAAACGCGATTGTTCTTTTCATCATTTGCCAAGTTTTTGAATCTAACCAATGTGCCGTAACGGCTAAAAAAGAATTTCCGGTGTTGTGAGGAGCGCTCCAAACGTCGCAAGTTAACGAAACACTATAATTATGTTCTAGAATACCCAAAATCATTTTTTCCCTCGCAACACTCCACATTTTTAAAGCGTCACGACGAAGGGTAGTACGACTTACTTGCGTATAGCGTGGTTGTATCAATTGTTGAATCATCGTCGTGAAAGCTTCATCGTCAAAGTGATCGAACGGCAACGATTTCGTAATCACGAATTTTGTAAACGCTTCCCGTAATTTATCATTATCGTAAATAAAAACGCCACCTTGCGGGGTAACGTTCGGTTGAGTAGGATCGGCTCTCATCCGAAGTGCCTTACATGCTTTCGTAATATGATTTTTCAACGTCGTGTTTCCTTCGGCCGCAAAAAACTTTTGACAAAGTTTGCAACGAGCCTTTCTCGAACCATTTGACATTTCACACAAATCATAATGATCCCAAATTTCTTTGTTACGTTTATTCTCGAGCACCCGAACAACTTCAAGATTTCCACCGACGGAAGATTGTCCGGTCGTTTCGGGAGTGTTAGAAGCCATTTGAGATGAAAGAAAAAGATTACTTGGAATTTTCGGGATTACGAGAGTAGGAGAATACCGAAAATATCACACGAGAGAGTTGGAGAATACCGAAAATATCAATTGATAGTGTTTGGAATCAATGGTAATCAACCAAAAACATTTCTAACCTATTTATAAACTATTGGGTGGCAAAATGGAAATTTTTTTAGTAAAAAACGGTCAAAAAAACGGTAGGAAAACGACTATAAAAATTCCCAACGGCTATAATTCAAAAATCGGATTTTTTTTCGGATAAAAACCGGTTTTTTAACCGGTTACAAAAAAACCGGTTAATTAACCGGTACAATAACCGGTCCGCCCAAAAACTGAATAACCGGTTGAAAAACCGGTTTGGTTTAAAACCGGTCCGGTTTCAAAAAAATCCGGTTACAAGGAATCCGGTTTCGGATCAAAATCGGATAACCGGATTTTTCGTGCACCTCTACATACATGCATGCATAAAGATATATGGTTCAAAAGAATAGCATTTATCTTTTAGTACAACAGAACTTATTACTTTTACAATAATTTTTAAAATTTTTTTTTCATAAATGTGTTACTTAACATTCATTATAAAGACGATAAGTAATTTTTACATACATTCACATATCCTAACTTTTTAAAAATAATGTGAACGTACACATACATAAATTTGCATGTATGTAAAATGATATTTACGTGATGCATGATTTCATGCACTTACAATGTGTGAATGCACGTGAAGTTTAGATATCATCTTCGTAAAAAGATTCAAAAAAGTTATTTTTAAGTGTGGTATCTTTTGGTGCGCTACATAATAAGTGATAGTCACATGAACACACACACACACACACACACATACATACATACATACATACATACATATATATATATATATATATATATATATATATATATATATATATATATATATATATATATATATATATATAGTCAGGTTCAAAAAAGTACATCTCGAAATCAAGTGCACCCGAAGGTACCAACCTTAGAAAACTTTTTTTAAATTTTTTTTTCTCATAACCATGTTTAATTTAATGTTATACACATGATATATGAATTTTACATACATTCACACTTTCTGTATCCTTAAAAATTATGTGAATGCTCAATGCATATTTATGTGAATGGTCATCCATGTGAATGGTCATTTCACATCATGTGAATGGTGTGAATGGACCATTCACTTGATTTTTTTTTACCATTCACAAGATTTATGATGTTGCTTCTTTTGAAAAAAAGTCTTATAATGTTGTCTTATACATATTTATTCAAAAAAAAAAAAATACTTGTGAATGATCATTCACATTAGGGTACGCTGGAATCTCATAGATACGTTGATGAACCTGATTTTATATATATATATATATATATATATATATATATATATATATATATATATATATATATATATATATATATATATATATATATATATAGGGTTAGGTTCTATGGGGCACCTGTGTGCATCGTGCAACTTAGGAACCCATATACACCGTTAGATCTAGAAAATGAATGGCTAAGATTACAATGACAAAATGGTAATAAAGATGAAATTTGTGAACGCATTATGATGCACGATTTACATATTAGATGTGCATAAGGGTATTTTCGGAAAAAATAATATATCAAGTCAACTCAAAATTAAATTTATATTGATTGAATATTTAATTCAATAATCAAGTATTAAATGCTAATAAATTTATAAAATGCACTTCTAAAATTAAAAAATTCCAATTGAACAAAAATCCAACATGATGCTTCATCATCTTCATTGACTGTGCATCTTCGTATTTATCTTTCCCGGGTTATGCATCATCGTGTTCATATGGAGCACCAGATTATGCATCATCGTGTTCATACTGTGCATCTTCGTATTCGTCTTCTTCACATCGTATACGTTCATAGGTTCATGAGTTCAACGTGATGCATCATTTTCATCTTCATCTCATCATCGTCTTCTCAAACTCGTCGGTCGATTGTGTGAGAGAGAGAGAGAGAGAGAGGGAATAATATATGGAGAATGGTTAATGAGATTGATTTAGTTTCCTATTTTAATCCTAATCTATTAATTAAAAGAATAATTAAATTTTTCAAATAAAGTATTCCAATATTACCCTTATTGCATCATTTGTAAACAAGCAATGCATTTTTTGTTCCCATTTGGTTCCCGATGCATATGGTGCCCCATAGAACCTCAATATATATATATATATATATATATATATATATATATATATATATATATATATATATATATATATATATATATATATATATATATATATATATAGTAAATAAAGAACACAAATAGTCACATTACATCCCCACATTTCACCTAAAAAGATAATTACACTTTATTATTTCTAAAATGAAAGATAAATAGTATTCATTATGTTAGTATATGGTGTGTAAAGATGACAATACTACTGCATCATGGCTGATTTCATAAAACACTTGAGGATTACACCGATAAGCACAACTGAGCAGATGCAATTAAACGATTGAATTAATAATATTGGATATTGTTTATGACACGAAATGATCGTTGAGATTAAATTAATGTGTGATTAATTATATCTCAAAGTACGGGGACTAAAAGTGCAATATTAGATATTGTAGTAATTTAATTGTCATTGGATGATAATTAAATAATTATCTAGTCTTTTATTTATTATTGGATATTAAATAAAAGATGCATTTATTTGAATTAATATTATCATCAATTATTAGATAATTGGATGGATAATTATAAACAAATAAATAAGAGATAATTATAAATAATTATCTGGTCATTTATATATTATTAGATAATGTATAAAAGATTAATATTATTTAAAGGGTATATAATTATAGAAATTATTTATATAAGGTTTAAATAATAAATATAATTATTAAGATATATATTATATTATTATATTAGAGTTTGATTAAAACTAAAACTCTTAATTAATAATATATATATATAAATACATACGGCCATACATAATATAGATATATATAATAGGGATGTATATATATAATGAAAAGTATGTGGCGACCTAATTGGTTTTTTGGTGACCCACGGCGCACACACACACAAAAGGTGTGTGTGGTGCGCTACGGCCGTACGAACCAAATACACAATTGAGTGTTTGGTTTTCCCGTTCTTTGTGTGTTTGATTGCATACCTGACGCCGCTCGATCGTGTCATCACCGGTGGATACCGAGAGCATCTCATTCGTGTATTCTTGTCATAGAATACAAAGGTACGGATTTTTATTGCTTTCTCATTTACTTATCTTATGTATACTTGATGATCCGTGTACGGAATTCGTAATTTTTAAAAAGCTTCTGTTGTGCGTTAATATGATTAATATTTAAGTTTTTATGAAAAACCATACGAATTCCCAACAGTGGTATCAGAGCCATCTCAAGTAACATAGTGATAGTATTATTCGAGTATTTATGTCCAACGATCTTAAAGTTTCGATTTTCAATAATTAAAATTGTTTAAACGGTCGAAATCAATAATTAAAATGTTTAAGGTTTTGATTTGGCTTGGTAAAAATCGACCAAAGGTTTTGGAAACCTTATGGTGATTCTCGGCCAACCTTTGAGTTCCTCGGAACTCGGGATTTTGAAACCTTAGTTCGTTTTATTAGTTGATGTTTGATTGTTTAAAAGTGTTAATTGATTGAAAGTCGGAAAATTAAACGTTTCGGTTCGCGAAATCAAACCTAGAGATTTCGGCCATGGGTTGAGACCCATGACCTCTCGGTTGTGATGTGGTAACCGAGGTGATGGATTATTTGTTCCGTCGTGTCGTTTAATTCACGGTTAAACTCGAACGATTAAATTAAATGCGTTAAATTCGAATGAATAAATCAAAAGTGTTTGGTTATTATTATTTAAACATTTGTGACAAAATATATGTAAATATGTTTTCGATTTTATAAAATTAAAGTGGAGACTTTATCAGTTTTTTTTATAAAATTCGCAAATCGGTTTAAATGTTATTCGATTCGATAATTAAACGATTAATTGGAATATGAAAATCGAAGTAATCAAAGTGAGTTGATTAATGGCTTCGATTAATTTCAGCCGTCAAAGGGTTTAATACCCTACTTGTTTTCGGTTCATATGAGTTATTGAACCCGAGTATGAGTCGGTGAACTAAGTTGGTTCGATTCCGTTTTCCGGTAATTCGTCGTTTAAATTAAATTGGTTTTAATTAAAAATTAATTTTTAATGTTGAAATTAAAATTAATGGTAATTTTAATTTATAAACTAGATTTAATTTATGCATTTAATATTTAGTTCCATAAAATGCATTATTAAATTAAAGAGAGTTTAATTTAAGGATTTTTTTTTTCAAATTAATGAAATCGTGACTTTGAGTTTCATGCTCGGTCATGGTTTAATGTTTTGAGATTTGATCTCGACATTAACGTTTTTGGTAGAAATCGTTTAAAACCATAAGGAAAAGTTTTTGTATTATTTAAAGATGATCAAATTTTGGTAAATTGTTTATTAAGAAATTTGACATTTTAAATAAAGTTTAGTTATTTATTTTGAAAAGTGTTTCAATTAAATAATAGTTAATTGATAATTATTTAAAGGAAGTTTATATTATTTATCAATATTATTTGAAAATAAAACTATATTTATTAGAGGTTGTTTAATAAAAAGTTTCTTAAAATAGTAAGTTTAAGTTTCAAAGGCGTTTGAATTGTTAATTGAATATTTTAAGAAAGGTATAGTTATGAATCCAAAGATAATGCAAAGATGGAATTAAATTTAAAATTTTTCGGGAAAAAGTTTCTAATTACGGAAAGTGTTTCTAAATTTCGAGTTTACGAACCGTATTAAATTTAAGAACGATATTGGACATATTTACTTCAATTATTGGTAGATTAATTGGTCTTGGAATTATTTTCATGGCAAGATGAAAATGAATTCTGGATTATTAATATGCTTTACTGCTTTATTAATGTTTGTGACATAGTCAAGCCTTGAGACCCCTTTGTTTGTGATGGTTGTTTTATAATCTTAATGTTTGCTATTTTTTATTATTGGTTATTTTTGGGAAGGCCTGCGTGCCATTGGAATCCCGGGTTTTATGATGTAATCTGTAATAGGTTAGAAAATAGGCAAATGTTTTAGATTAAAATTATGTAAAAGATCTTAGAGAAGATGTCCATCAAGAAGGAGGTCATTCATCAAGGACGCTCGGTGATATTATCGGATGTTGAGGCTAGTGGGAGCTGAAAGAGTTCAACCTTCTTGCCTTGTGTGTTGATTTTGTCCCTTAGGTTTTGACCTAATTGGTTTGTCCGTATGGCTCTCGGAAACCAATTTAGTTTCGGCAAGGCTATGTCACCATGTGATTGTATGTTTTATTTCTTTATGCCTTATTTAAATCTGCGTGGTTGTGGTGACAAAGTAGATAAATAAAAGAAATCAAAACTACAATCATTTTTTATAAAAAAAATTAAAGTATTTAAAAGGAAGTTTAAATGGGAAACTTTAATTATGTTGTCAGGTGTTAAATATGACATTTTTATGAAATTAGTTTTTCAAATAAAAGGAGATTTATTTATAAAATTTCATATGATCAAAGAGTTGAAATTTTTAAAACTGGTACATTAACTGGACTGTTTACCAGAATAGGTGGTGTGTAGGACAGTCTTGCTCGGGCTGTGGAATTTTCGAAAGGTTTAGAACCGAAAGGATCCTGCCCGCAGACTAACCTGACTGGCCACTAGTTCTTGGTAAGAGACTGGTTATAAACCCAAATTCAAAATCTGACACAGCACACCGTCCATATAGTGGTACTCACGGTGACCGGTCGTCGTAAGTAGGTTCAGCCTTCGTTGGGTGCTTACGCCGCAAACTCGGAGAGCTGTGAGGTAAGCACTGCGGATCCTAAGTGAGACTTGGGCCAGTGACTTGCAGTTGTTATATGGTGTGTGTCAGTGGTGGTTCCTCAGTAAGACTGTTGCCCAAGGTGTGGATGAGATTAAACATGATCAATTTAAAAAATTGAAAATCTCATAAGATCTAAGAGTTGCAAGGGGGCTGTAATTGGTAATATGTTGCCTGCCTGAGTAGTTTTTTCATGTAGGTTCAGCCTCCGTTGGGTGCATGAATAAGTAAAATGGTTCTTAGGATTAATAAATCATTTTCTAAATTTTGGGTTATTGATTTATTAATGGTTAATCAAATACTAATTTTTGAAAAATTGTTTAAGATGGTTGAAAAAGACAGAGGTAGAAGCGGTTTAATAATAACAATGACAATAACGGTCACAACAACAATGATAACGTCAATATCCTTCTCTCACTTGAAAATCCTCCCCAAAAGCACATGTTGCTACTTTGAGGTCCATTCGGGATATGGAGAACTCAAAAGAGGCAACTTCCTGAACTGGGAATAAGATCTGACAAATGTTCTGAGTACAGAGTGAAACTCATGTATTCTGGAAAGGGCACCAGAACTTGCTCCTGCAGAGACTGCTACAGTTGAGGAGAGAAATCTCCACAAGAAGCACTCTGAGGATTCAGTCAATGTTGCCTGTCTAATGCTAGCGACCATGACATCTGAGCTGCGGACTAGCCTTATGGACGTCTCAGCTTGCCAGATGTATCGCCAGCTAAAGGATATGTTCCAGACTCAGGCTCGGACTGAGAAACATATACGACTAGGGCTCTGAGCTCCTGCAGAATGGCAGAAGGAACAACTGTTAGACCTCATGTGCTGAAGATGAAAGGTTATCTGGATCATCTTAGCAGACTTGGGTATCCCGTGACGCAGGACATGACCACGAATCTGATTCTCAATTCCTTATTGAAGGATTTTTAGCAATTTGTAATTTGTTACAATATGCATGGAGAAGATGATCAGTGGGCTGCATCAGATGCTATAGACTGCTGAGGGAATGATTAAGGAGAGAAGATAGGGAAAGAGAAGGAAGGGAAAGTAAGTTTTCAAGCCGGAGGTTAAAGCTAACAAGTAGCTAAAACCTAGAACCAGAGAAGTCAAATCCAAGATGACAAATTCTTTGAGTGTTAGGAAACTGGGCACTGGGAAAGGAATTGTCTCAAGTACTTGGAAACGGTCAAGGTTGACCGCATTGAGACTTCGTGTATCTGAATCAGTCACTTCTATTGTTCTTGGATATGTGATACCCAATTGAACAAAGTTTCATGCATAATATCTGCAATGACTAAAATGAAGTGAAGAGAGATGACAGATTCAGTGGGAGCATAGAGACATCTTAGAGAATACTCTACCGGACACTATTTTCATGTCATCAATAGTTTATCATGGTGTAGTATACAATTGATTGAATTTCTTGCAAGTATTTTTGGGATAAATAAAGAATTTTTGGAGTTAAAAATTTGTTTCTTCAAATTCCTATTGTTTAAGATTACTAAACCATGATTATAGACTATTGATTCAAGTGGAACTTGAATAGTAACTTGTCAATGGAGATTGGACAAGCTAGTAGTCATATTCAGATAAAAAGGGTTACCATGTTGTTGTGTAAATTGTTCAAGTGTTCAAATGCAGTTTCATTGAACTTGTTAAATCTTCAAAGCTTGTTCAAGAGATTATATGAGTTGGAAAGTCACCTGTGATTATATAGATGAAACTAATAAAATGCAGAATTAAATGTAAAGGAGTTACATGGAGGTTAATTCACTTCACTTGTCAGAAATAATTAGACTTGAGAAGTCAGGATTGTTTAGACAAGAAGTAATCGCATTTTATAAAATTACATGTGAAATGTATACAACTTGTGTGGTGGTTAGTCAAGTAATAGCATTTGACTTGTTTAAACACTCGTCGGCAAACTTGACGGAACACTACAACAAAATGTTGTCGATAACCAGGTTCTGGTGGTTATGGATACATATCACAATATTGAACACAATGTTATTAAAGATATTTTGTTAAGATATAGATAAACCGCATACTGTCATATTCAAGACTAAACATCTAAACGTATCACTAGTAGCAATTAATCGGAATTCCTAGAGCTCCTAAATTTTAATCCTGGTGTCTTTATGAGTGATTTACTAATTCCTCTAAAGATAATGGATATAAATTTGTATGGAGATTCAGATTGGATCTGAATAATATTACAAGAAGTTGTAATAAAGAACTAGTGTAATTTTTCAAAGATAAACGGTAATGGAAGTTAAGTCAGTTAACTAGAGAACACTCCCACTAAGATCATGTCTGAAATTAACTTTTCGATAGATCGTTTACCGTTACATTTGATAAGGGAACAGTAGCATTAAATTGATGGTAGTCATGTTGTGTTTATTGAGATAAAGGTGATCAACATGATATCTTTAATGTCGTTCTATTTTGCATGTTTTAGAAATCCAAGAATAAATTTGAAGTTATTCTAAAACTATTCCATAGCTGCTTGTTGTCGTGGGAACCACAACGAGAATTAAAAGGCTACTGTGGTTTTTGGTTGATATTCATGGGTGATGAATATAGCAAAGGTTGGACCAAATTCACAGGTATTTGTTGCGAACAAATATTGGATTGACCCACCGATTGAGACCACTTTGTGGATCATAGTCATGAGTCGTCTCAAAAAGGTAATCCTTAGTACCTGAGATGTCTACGTACTTTAGTGCGGGTGCTGCTGTACATTTGGCCTAACCTAACGTCATCCGTAACTGGGTGATCATAACGGTTCGAGGCTGGTTGCAGTGGGAGTCGTGCTAGAGGCCTAGATAGTCAATATGGGATTTGCACCTTCTTTTAACTAAGAAGAGATATTTCTGGGCCCCTCGGCGATCGATACTAACAGAAATGCATGGCCATGCTCGGACAGAACTGATGTGTTCTACTCTGTCTGTTACAGTTCAGTATGAGATCAGGGAGTCGAGAAACATAATCGTGTTTGCTATGGTTGATCTAATCCATGCCTAGCTTTCACATTGAAATATCGCGATGCATGGGATATAACCTAAGTTTCTTTTTGGAAGGCTGTTTCAACAAGAATGCCCGAATGGGAGTCAGAGTTTTTATGACCTTGGTTGCCTAAAGTGTCTAGCCATGACCTCCTTTAGGCGCATGCTGCAGGACAGTATGTCGTCTTACACAAGTGCGAGTATGTTAGTATATGGTGTGTAAAGATGACAATACTACTGCATCATGGCTGATTTCATAAAACACTTGAGGGTCACACCGATGAGCACAACTGAGCAGATACAATTAAACGATTGAATAAATAATATTGGATATTGTTTATGACACGAAATGATCATTTAGATTAAATTAATGTGTGTTTAATTATATCTCAAAGTACGGGGACTAAAAGTGCAGTATTAGATATTGTAGTAATTTAATTGTCATTGGATGATAATTAAATAATAATCTAGTCTTTTATTTATTATTGGATATTAAATAAAAGATGCATTTATTTGAATTAATATTATCATCAATTATTAGATAATTGGATGGATAATTATAAAAAAATAAATAAGAGATAATTATAAATAATTATCTGGTCATTTATATATTATTAGATAATGTATAAAAGATTAATATTATTTAAAGGGTATATAATTATAGAGATAATTATATAAGGTTTAAATAATAAAGATAATTATTAAGATATATATTATATTATTATATTAGAGTTTGATTAAAACTAAAACTCTTAATTAATAATATATATATATATATATATATATATATATATATATATATATATACATATATATATACATACGGCCATACGTAATATAGATATATACAATAGGGATGTATATATATAATGAAAAGTATGTGGTGACCTAATTGGTTTTTTGGTGACCCACGGCGCGCACACACACAAAAGGTGTGTGTGGTGCGCTACGGCCGTACGAACCAAATACGCAATTGAGTGTTTGGTTTTTCCGTTCTTTGTGTGTTTAATTGCATACCTGGCGCCGCTCGATCGTGTCATCACCGGTGGATACCGAGAGCATCTCATTCGTGTATTCTTGTCATAGAATACAAAGGTACGGATTTTTATTGCTTTCTCATTTACTTATCTTATGTATACTTGATGATCCGTGTATGGAATTCGTAATTTTTAAAAAGCTTCCGTTGTGCGTTAATATGATTAGTATTTAAGCTTTTATGAAAAACCATACGAATTCCCAACACATTATTTATAATATCTATAAAGATTAATAAATATAGAAGATAAATACAATATATTATTAATATTTTATATATATCAATATATATTAACAATAACGACAAACCATATAAATAATATTAAAGATTTAAAAAGTAAACATAATGCAGTATTAATAATATCACATTTCATAAAATTTTATTTATTATAAAATATATATATAATTTCAAATTATATTGATTAAATATATACAAACTTAGAAATAAAAGTTTCAAAAGAATGATATTGTTCATGAATATTTTATAAAAAAAATAAAGAATATATAAGACACATAATTGTACTTTTATTTTATTTTTTTTATAAGAATTGACATTATATGATCTAATTTAAGTTTACATGTTGTTCATGAATACAAATAAATTTTATTAAAAATATCCACAAATCATCATCTTGTAAAAACTTAGATCTTGAACGAACATTGATGTTGATAAACAAACCCATAAATCTTTGATGTTGAAGATGAAACAACATTGATTAAAATGAATAAATTCAGAAATCTTTGAACTAATCTTCGTTTTTATTTTCAAATCTCAATCTAAAAATGAATAAGAGATGAAGAAGAGTGTGAATGAGAGAGAGAGAGAGAGAGAGAGAGAGAGAGAGAGAGAGAGAGAGAGAGAGAGAGAGAGAGAGAGAGAGAGAGAGAGAACCTGGAAAATCGAAATGAAGGAATAGAGAGGGAAAGTTATTGGTCTTGAAATTGGTGAAAGAGAGCGAAAATTAAAAATAGTGAATGGTCCACATTGGTTTTTTGAGACTAAATAAATATTAAGTTCTACGATAATGCTTTATATATATATATATATATATATATATATATATATATATATATGTGTGTGTGTGTGTGTGTGTGTGTGTGTGTGTGTGTGTGTGTGTGTGTGTGTGTGTGTGTGTGTGTGTGTGTGTGTGTGTGTGTGTGTGTGTGTGTGTGTAATAAACTGAACTTGTTTTTTTTACAATGTTATTTAGTTCATTATTATTTACAAATTTTTATAGTTGAACAATACAGACATTGTGTGTGCTATTTGAAGTAAAATGAGGGAGTTTTGTGTTTAAGTAACATGTGTCATGCAATTAGTTAAGTAACAGATATTGGCCCTCAGTAATTCGTCAGTAAATCCGATTTCAAGGGGTTAGCGAAGGATCTGTCCCTAGGCAATACCTGGACGGATGCGCTAATTGGGAATTTGATTGTTGTTCATCTTGAAAATAAATGAACGAATGTTAGTACTGTGTTACTGTACGTCTTGTTAAATGTTTCACTTCCAACTGCTGATTAGGTTACCATAATTTATATGTTGAAAGTGGGATATCATATTTATTATGAGCTCATCTATAACGTCCATTCATCATTGTCTATTACGAAGAATAATAAAATTCATGGTTATAGTTATCATCAGCTTGATAAAAATCATACATTAAAAGGCATAATAACCGGATAACCCTTTTTTAAGCGGTACTTCAGTGAGGTATCAATTTGCATTAAGAAAAATCTGACATGTCATGATATTTTTACAGATTTCATCAAAATACACTTCTTTTTCATCTTCTTTTTGCTTCTCTCTAGTTTAGGGCACTGAAGCCTCCAATTCTGTCTTCTCTCCATTGATCTATGTAAAAATGGTCAAAATGTTGGATGAAGCAACATATGAAGGGCCTAGATGATGCGATTGTGGTGATGTAGTAGGAATGTGGTCGTCGTGGACCGAAAGAAACCAAGATCGACGAGTTTTTACCATATTTTAGTGCTACAAAAAGTTAATGCAACTACCATCAGTAGTGCTACCACAAGTTAAACTCATTTACAACCAGAAAGGATTAAGTTCTTGAAATCTACTCACGAACCAGTGGAACATCACTTGACATCCCAACCCCACCCAGAGTTTATAATGTTCCTTGAAATCTTCATCTTCACAATCCTTTGTGAATTTTGTCTAGGCTTAATGAACTTGGTTTTCTGACTTCTTTCTGAGAAATAGTAGGAATAAGTTAGAATACCAAAGAAACATATGGGGTACAATAGTAGGAACAGGTGAACGTACATGAGCAGGTGGTGTATAAGAAGCGGCCCCTAAATAGTTGAAAAGTGTTATAACACATGCATATAAAAGTTTATAAAAGAAATTACCTCACACATACTTTATATTACCTTAGTTTACAAAGATATCATCATGGGTAGAAACATGAACATCTACCAAATTTGCAGCACTAGTAAAACCAGTAGGAATATGTGAGACTCTTGGTGTTCGTTGTGTTGTTTTACTTCCACCTCTTTGTGTCCCTAGTGTATGGCTTCCACTTCTAGATGGATAAGGAACTTTTGGCCTTCCTCTTGCAAGAGGATCCCTGACTGGAAGTAGGGTTGGGGTAGGGATATGATATGGTATGGTGGGTATATAAAGGTGGGAAGAGATGTGGTAAATTTGATGGGTATGAACTTGCACCTTTTATGTATCATCTTCGTCATTATTAACAAACTCATTAGTATCTCCAACTTCCACTTCTACTTCATCCGTGTTACCATCCTCATCAATTGAATTACCATCAACTTCCACATCTGCTTCATCATAATCAGGACCATTAAGTATTCTTTGACTATCTACATTATCTCCCTTTATCAACTTCAATATCATCACCTTTGTCACTTATAGTGTGAGCAACTTCATCCCCTTTGTCACTTACACTATCACCATCGTCCTCTCTTTCATTATTCTCATTACCAACCTCAACAAACAACACGAGCAAGGATGACTTTGAAATCGTAGTCCATATGATCCATATAAACATAGACACCATTGCTACCTTCCAAATCATATTTGATTATCTCTTTATAGTCAATATCGGAGTTTAACAACCTAATTCCATTTCGCAAATCTTTGCCGGGTAAACAAAATTAAATATATATGCAACACATATTGTTAACATCTTTAACTAAACTACAAAACTCTTTAAGAGTCAATATTTCGTATTTCAGATCATTAAAAGTGCATTTTGAACCTTCACCGTATGTCGTTGTCTCTGAATTAAACATTCCGACAAAACAGACAGAAACATACAAGTACCAGGGTTCAAAGAACTTTCCATTGCATCATCTTCAACTGATAATCGCACTTCGTTTTTGGTTTTAGCTGAAATGTTAGGGTTTGGATTTAGAGGTATTAAGCGTTAACCGATAGTATATATTGGTAACACATATATTAAGATTAATTTCATTACACATATGCATCCACGTCACATGACATTGCCACCTAGTTAAAATTTAACCGGTTCCATGTATATCCAGCAAACCATACCTTTTAATGTACAAAATTGAACTTTTTAGTCATTTCTCGGCAAAAAAAAAAAATACATTTCCTTATTTGACAATTTCAAATTTTATGTTACCTTTTTCGACATTTTGTTCTTTTATAGTAAGAGTTTTTTCATGTCGTCGTTATTGAAAGACGTGTACAACCCTACTTTTTCACACGACCATATAGAAAAGTTATGTGTAACTACTGCACCAATCTACATACATACATACATACATACATACATACATACATACATACATACATACATACATACATACATACATACATACATACATACATACATACATACATATATATATATATATATATATATATATATATATATATATATATATATATATATATATATATATATATATATATATAGGGTTCAATGGAAAACCACAATGCATCTGAAAACTTGTGAAAACCGCACTGCATCACCACAAATGCATCAAATTTCCCGTGTGATGCATCACCTTATTTACGATCATGTCACCGCGTTTTTCATGAAATGCACCAAATTGGACGGTATGCGTAGGTTTCCATAGTTTTCAGATGCATGGTGGTTTTCCATTGAACCCACCCCTATATATAAATAAATAAATAAATATATATATATATATATATATATATATATATATATATGTGTGTGTGTGTGTGTGTGTGTTATAAAAGGACAATTATGGATATGGATGATGAATTCTCTTCCTCTTTTACCAAGTGTGCAAGCAACATCAAATAGTAATTTCATTAAATAGGGAATAGTGATTTTTTTGTATATAAATAGGTTCATCAAGATTTATCAAAGGAATGAATTGGTAGAGAAAGATATATGCATCAAAAGGGTTTTCACAACTCTTGGTGATTTCTTAATATCTGAGTTTCTGTTAGATTATAACACGTTATCAGCACGAGGAGCTCAATATCTCAACCAAATCAAGAATCACCCTTCACTCAAGGTATGAAATAAATTGAAAACAAAATATATGGTTAAAGACCATAATTAACAACTAAATGACTACATATTGGATACAATGACTACTAACGTTTACTAAACTTTTATTTATATATACTAACATTTATTCTTTTTCATATTCTTATTACTAACGTTTATGAAAAGCTAAGCCTCCTACTTATTTATGTTAACTAACATCTATTTATTGTTACTAACATTTACTTTCCGCAACTAACATTTATTTATGCAATCTAACATTTATTTTCTGTTTACTAACATTTATTTACGCAATCTAACAATCTAACATTTATTTAATTTATGAATACTAACAATTATGATTATTGATTCTTTTACATATCTTATATTTAATCCGTCATTAAACTTATTTATACACATCCTTTATGTCAATAACATTTTTCTTAAATTACATTTCTAATCATCATTTTTATATTAAAGAGACATTATCCTCCAAATCTTTTTTTTATAAAATCCACAATGGATTTATAACCGTTTAATGGTCGAATTTTTTTTTCTATAAATATCTGATACTAAACCTCATTATTTCACAAACTACATTCTCTTACCTTCCTTTAAAAATAAAAATAAAAAATTTTACTTAGTTGAAGGCGGATGAAGATGCTAAGCCCGTTTTTAATTTTTATCAGTGTATTGATTTTGGCACTCTTCTATTGTTTGTTCCAACTACCATGGGATGAGATGTATCCTTTTCTGATTATGTTTTCATTTATTCTCTCATTTTATTGTATTGCAGTTCTTATTGAAATAAATTAGTGTTGATTTTATGTTGTTTTAAAAATTCGTTTTGATAGTCTCAATGGCAAATATTGAGACGATACTATTTGCTGCATTGGACGTAAATGGCTGGGTAGACCCTCTTTAGGGATTGGAGAGCTAATATTACGTAAAATTTCTTTATATCTCTAATTTTTTTTTTGAATCTTGATTTCAGAAAAATGAAATTCATCAGAGCACTCACTAAAGCAGCTAGAGATACCGACAAAAGAATTGTCGATATAAAGAAACTCATAGAGAAATATAGCCTTAAAATGGAAAAAATCTCTAAGAAGCTTATTGCATGTCCATGTGACAAAAGGCGAAAATTGCTCATGAAACAAATAATCGTATCCGGCAACATAGATTTCTGGACATCGATACATGAATCAAAATTGCTTGACAGAAAGCTAATTTATGATACTATAGATTTAATCGCTATGTAAAATTTTCCAGTACCGCGAATGTAAAGCTAATTCTTCCCAGGATCCTGAAGATCTTTGTTTTAGATATGGAATGATTGGCCATTGGCCAAGAACTTGTCGCACATCGCCTCATTTCTCTAACCTGTATCAGGATTCTCTTAAAAGAAAAATAAAGGAAGTCAACTTTACTGATCTTTCTGATAAATTAAACAAATTATAAAGCAAAGAAATATGTTGAGTTTTAACGATATGCCCCAAAATTGGTATAAAACTCAAACTATGGTAATAGAGAATCAGAATTTTATGTGTATCATGAATGTAAAACATATACTTGAAAATCTACGAACATTTGGTTCTGTTTATATTATACATATATGAATATGATTGAATCACACATGGTAATCAAAAGGAAATATTATGATATTGGAGCATTGAGTTTATGACATAACAGATTAGACCATCCAGGAACAACAATGATGCAAAATGATATTGAATGTACACATAAGGCATTCATCGAAGGACCGGAAGATTCCTCAAAAGGTAAAATGTTTCTATGTATATATCTTATTATTTTGAGAAAACTTTATGAAACATTTACCAACAAACTATATGTAGCCATAAACCATAAGTTCATGTACCATGATAACTTTATAGTTTAGCATGATCAGTTGAACCATCCCGGTTAAATACTAATAATAATTTATATGGGTAATCATTGAATAACCAGAAGATTATTTAAAAGCTTGATACAATGATTTTACATGTTATTTTGCTCTCAATAAAATTATTAACCATAACTACAAATATGGTTTATATATATAGATATTAAAGGGAAAGAAAAAGAGAAAGAAGCAAATTTTACAGATCTCCCCGATGACCCATTCAGCCCCGTAAAATAATAATATAAACTCAATAATAAGATAACATTAATAACCACAACATAGTATTAATAACCACAACGCATAAAACAATAAAACTCACAAATGAAAATCATTTGTCAGTTCTAGATGGCTGACCCTTTTCAAAAACATCTCGAGAAGGAGCAGAATTAACTTCTGGTTGTTGGGACTCCACTGGCTCCTGAGGCTGTAGTGGTTGAGGAGGTTGCATTGGCACTACATTCCTTTCTATCCAATAACGATATGGCGGCATACTTGGTGGAGGAGGGACCGCGAATCCCCAGCTATGGGTTACAGTCCTTATAAGAAAAGACTGTCATCGTATAAATCTATCAATATATAACATATGGGTATGAATATCGTCCAGATAGAACCCCAATCGATCATTACTTCTGACATAAGTGTGTTCCTGTCGTGGTACCATTATGAGTTCTCTAAGATCCGACTGATCTAGTCGTCTTTTCTGCCTTCTTTCCTCTCGATTATTAAAAGACTCTATAGAAAGATTTAGGTCGAAATCTTCTCGACTTTGTTCTTGTTGTTTTCCTGGCTCCATGGATGTGTGTATGTGTTTAGATGGTTTATTGTATTGATTTCTTTCACGCCGAGCTTTCTTATATACTACTAGCTTGAATAAAGTTAAGCGTATCTCGTACGCCAAATAGAATAAAAAGGTTCTAATATTTATTTGTGATATTACCACTTCGCATTAAGCCAACAAGTTATCATACTTTCTCCCCATACGAAATGATATTTGGTCAAGAATCAAATATATCACATCTATTTTATATTAAATAGTAAATATTCTGAATTGCTCCACCAAACCGCATAAAGATGGGTACTCAAAAGAATGTTGGGAAATTATGTTGGGTATGAAATCCCCTTTATTATAAAATAAAATGAATCACTAACAGTTGATGTCATTACGACACATTGTGCTAGTTGCCATTTTAAAAGGGCAATATTTCCAACATCAGGGGGAGAGAATAAACAAAGTTATAAGCTGTAATGAATTATCATATTGATCCTCGTAATAAAAGGTACTGGGATAATTCATTTACATATTTTTGGCAAATCTGTTGGGAGATACATTTACTGATTTAAAGAAAGTAACCAAGTCGCATATTTGGTTATTAATGCTTCAGTAAATATTGATATTTTCAGAAATGAAGATTATTATTGATTAATGAGCCTAAGACATGCCAGAAGCATGATAGGCAGTCGATTCCAAAGAAAAGTATTCTAATAATAATAATAATAATAATAATAATAATAATAGACATGATGGTTCTAGAAGAACCTCAGGCGCCTGAATGAAAATAAGGAGATCTCAATAAAATTATATCATGTCTAAAAACTATATGGAATCGAAATAAAATCGACGTCGATGATATTTATCTATTAGCACTATATTTAAAAAACGATGATTATGAATAATAGTCTGCAGACATGTTCTCTTAGAGAAAAGGAGACTACTAGATGTGTAGGATGTACGCATAAAGTTATGGATGAAAATTTCATAAAACTCAATATTTTCCAAATCTATAAAGCAAATAGTATAGATGATTAGAGTGATTTGACCACACATATCAAACATACTATACTTGGTCTTCACTTGTAGTATAAATACAATATATTGATGTATCAATGATGGTGCGAATAATATGAAATTTTTCTCTCTAAATCTACTACTTTTACACATATCATAAAGTAGTCTGTACACATGAAGTTGTACAAATATATGTATAGAGATTAATTTAGTGCATATATAATGCACACAAATATTTAAGGAAATATTCTCCTATGGTGGATACAGTTATAACAAATATATTAATCTATCAATAAAGATAGATTTGATATGCGTCTATTTTATTCTAAAAGTCCTACTTATACAGAGATTCCTTGAAGGATATAAAATTTTTGAAACATGTCTCGAGATTTAACCTATGAGCTCATAGTTACAATGCAATAAGCATGTATTATGATTACATTTCTAAAAGACAGAAGTATGCTACATAACTATACAATATGTCATGAATATAGTTATGGTCTATTTATAAGACTAACTTGACATATACAATTTTATGAAATCCTCGAAGGATTTATTTAAAAATGCCAGAAGCATTAAAAGTAAAACCCAAAGAAATGTATTCAAAGATCTTTAGAAATAATCTACGTTGATGATCTAAACACAAAGAAATTGAAGAAGTAATTGTGTTTTCTAAAGAAAGAATTCGAAATAAAAGACCTTGGAAGACCAAATATTGTCTTGGTAATTGTGTTTTCTAAAGAAAGAATTCGAAATAAAAGACCTTGGAAGACCAAATATTGTCTTGGTTTACAAATTGAACATATACATAATGGTATAATTGTGCATCAATCAAATTATACGGAGAAGGTCTTAAAGTGTTGACAAAGCGAATTCTTTAAGCACACCTATGGTGGTTAGATCGCTTAAACGTTGAATAAAATCCATATCATCCTTGTGAAGAAAATGAGGAATTGCTTGGTCCAGAAGTACCATATCTTAGTGCAATTGGAGCTTTAATGTATCTTACAAATTGTACAAGACCTGACATTTCTTTTGCAGTAAATCTTTTAGCAAGATTTAGTTCAGCTCCTACACAACGACACTGGACGGGAGTCAAACATATTTTTCGATACCTTCGAGGAACTACTGATCTATGACTATTTTATTCTAACAATTCCAAAGAAGGTTTACTTGGTTATACAGATGCAGGTTATTTATCTGATCCTCACAAAGCGATATCTCAAACAGGATACGTATTTTTAAATGGAGGTACTGCGATTTCCTGGAGATCTCAAAAACAAACACTTGTTGCAACATCCTCAAATCATGCTGAAGTTATCGCATTGCATGAAGCCAGCAAAGACTTGCGTGACGCAAATGAAAGAAAGATATGTCAAAAGTGACAGAACCAAACATATCCCACCAAAATTTTTCTCATACATGCAAGATCTTATAAAGGAC
>JAANYP010004172.1:0-14352 GCA_020465985.1 Centrapalus pauciflorus
AGACAATCAATGTCTGATGGCCAACACTGATGTCCCATCAACAAGCAGTTTCAAACAGCATCTGGCTGAAGCTGAAGCTTTCAGCAGCTTGGAGAACTGGAATCCTACAATGATGTATAAGGTACAAAATTTTATGGCTTACAATTCTGAAGAAAAAGTTAAAATGTTTGAATATATGCTAGTTGATTTGAAAGCTGCTGTTGAGAAGCATGATGCTTTATTATCTGAAATCTCTAAGCTTAAAACTGAACTTAAAACAAAATCCAGCAAACTGAACAGTTTTCATAAGTTGGAAACTGAGCTTGATGAATTAAAACACATCAACTCTATTTTACTGGAAGAAAAGAGAGAAACAGATATAAAGCATGCTAAGCTTCAAAAGATAGTTGACTCTTGGTGCCAATCTGCACAAAAAGTCAGCCATTGTATAAGTCAACAGATCCCTGCACTAATTCAAGCTTATCTTGGAGGGGATCTTGACACAGCAACTTCCATTGTTGAGATTAATGATCTGAAAGAAGATTTATCCACTCTTGGTAAGCTTCCAAACACTTTTATTCAAAAAGTGAATGGTAAACTAATCTCAACAAACAGGTTTGTCAGGCCTCAAAATACTGACAGCTTGTGTGAACCTAGCTCAAAAGCTGGTGTTGGAATATGTTCTCCTTCAAACCAGCTTGCTAAGTACTCTGCTAATTCACACAAGCAAAAGAAATGAAAACATGTCCAAACTGCAGTGGTGGATACTAAACCTGTTGACAAAACAGGTTCTGGATCCAAAGCTGATGGTAAAAGACATGATAATCCTTTTGATGCTAAACATTTTGAAAATAAGTTTTCAAAAGTTAAGCAGCCTGCTTTCAACAAGGGCAAGTCTCATGTTGAAGGCAAACCTGCTGTGGTTTCTAATAAGTTTTCTTATCATAGCAATAAACTGGTGATTAATGAAAATAAGTCTTTCAAAGCCAGAAAAAGTGATTATGTTGATAGGCAGCATAAATCACATCTCAGTAGGGGCAAAGGCAAAGTCATTGCTCAACCTGAGAAACTTAGGAATAAGTTTCCCAAACTTGTGGAAGTTCAAAAGCCAATTAAGCTTCCTGTGTTTGACATTTGTCCTCCTAAAGAGAGGAAAGAAGAGACAGACAAAGCTGTGGCTATTGAATCCTCCACTCAAGCTGTTGACTCATCAAATAGCAATAAGTTTGCTAAACCTGCAAATAGAATCAACAAAAATAATTCAGAATGTGTTTCTGGAAGTTCTTCTTCCAAGAACTCTAAAAAGAGAAAATGTTATAAATGTGGGAAGAAGACACATCTGGCCAAGGACTGTCCTGAATCTGAGGACATGAGGCCTGTTGACTCTAATGGTTCTCTCACGGCTGTTACAAGCAGTGTTGGAAACATATCAGTCAATGAAAGTGGTATCCAAGCTGATACCATTCAAATTGGAAATATTAGTGTGGATATTATAAGTCCATCAACAAATGTTGATGAAGTAGGAGAACTCATCTCTGTGATGAGTTCCCCTAAAATGACTAATATTTCTCTTATCACTCTGCAGGAAAAACAACCTTCCCAGGTTTGGTACTTGGACAGTGGCTGCTCAGGGCACATGACAGGTTGTAAAGAATTGCTGAGTGATCTCAGGCCTGAAAAAGGGCCAAAAGTCACATTTGGTGACAATGTACAGGGATCCACTGAGGGATATGGAACTCTTAAAGCTGGTGCTGCAGTGTTCAAAAGCGTAGCCTATATGGTTGGGCTAAAACATAACCTTGTTAGCATAAGCCAACTGTGTGATGCTGGCTACAAGGTTAACTTTGATGAGCACCTGGGTTACATATTGGATCCCCAAGGTAAAGTTGTACTGTGTGCTCAACGAAAGAAAGGTGTGTATGTTGTGGACATGCAATCTGCTGATCCCACAACTGAAACCTGTTTTCTCACAAGAACAAATGCATACTTAAACTGGTTATGGCACAAAAGGCTGTCACATCTAAACTTCAAGAACATCAACAAACTCTGTAAGAAAGAGTTGGTGACAGGTTTGCCCTCTATGACCTTTGTTAAAGATAAACTCTGCACAGCTTGTGAGAAAGGCAAGCAGAGGAAATCATCATTTAAATCCAAACACAACTTCTCTATTGATACTCCTCTCTTCTTAATCCATATGGACTTGTTTGGACCTGTAAATGTCCCAAGTCTAGGAGGAAGAAGATACACTTTAGTAATGGTTGATGAGTTCTCCAGGTACACATGGGTGATCTTTCTGAAGAGCAAAGGAGAGGCTGCTAGAGAAATTATTGGATTTGTGAAAAAGATGGAGATGCTGAACTCTGCTCAAGTGAAGCAGCTTAGAAGTGATCATGGTACTGAATTCAGAAACAGTACTCTTGAAGACTTCTGTGAAGAGAGAGGAATCACTCAAAACTTTTCAGCTGTAAGAACTCCACAACAAAATGGAGTTGCTGAAAGGAGAAACAGAACTCTTATTGAAGCTTCTAGAACCATGCTGTGTGCATCAGGTTTACCTTCATCATTCTGGGCTGAAGCTGTCAACACTGCCTGCTTCACCCAAAACAGATCCTTAGTGGTGAAAAGATTCAACAAGACTCCTTATGAGCTGCTCAAAGGGAGGAAGCCAAATGTCAGTTACTTCCATGTGTTTGGGTGTCCCTGCTTCATTCTGAATCAGAAGGACCAACTGACAAAGTTTGAACCTAAAGCTGATGAAGGTGTGTTTGTTGGCTACTCTGCTATCTCTAAAGCCTACAGAGTATACAACAACAAAAGAAAGGTGATAGATGAATCTATCAATGTCACCTTTGAAGAGTCCAAGAATGCTTCCACCAAAGCTGTTCCTGAATCAGTTTCAGGAAAACTTAACTTTGATGATCTCATGCATTCAAACAATGAAGAGGACTCAAAAGCTTCCACTACACCCAGTGTGGAACCTGTTAATCATGATGGGCATGATGATGATTATGTCAATACACCCTGTGTAAATAAGTGTACTGACTTAATTACAAATGCATGTCCTGAACCTATCAATGCTGATTTTCCCAGTTCTACTGCTGATATGTTCAACAGTGGTCAGACATGTTCAGCAAGTGAACAGGCTCAAGACAACAGTGTGTCTGAAAATCTTGAGAACTGTTCAACAGGACCTGCTGAAGATGTTAACAACTCAGGTGAATCATCATTGAAAAATAATCCTAAGTGGATCAGGTGTCACCCCAATGATCAAATAATTGGTGACATCAACAAAGGGATACAAACACGGTGGGACAGCTTAGGGAACTTTTGTATGTTCTCTAGCTTTGTTTCACTAATGGAGCCAAAGAAGGTTGATGAAGCACTAAAAGATGCCAATTGGATCACTGCCATGCAAGAAGAGCTCAATCAGTTTGAGAGAAACAACGTATGGAAGCTGGTCCCTGCTCCTAAAGGTAAAACCATAATTGGCACTAAATGGGTTTTCAGGAATAAGATGGATGAGCAAGGTCATGTCATTAGAAATAAGGCAAGACTGGTTGCTCAGGGCTACAGACAGGAGGAAGGAATTGATTATGATGAAACATTTGCTCCTGTGGCCAGGCTAGAAGCAATTCGTTTGTATCTAGCCTACGCTGCTCATAAGAGCATCAAGGTATTTCAAATGGATGTGAAGAGTGCATTTTTGAATGGAAAGCTGCAAGAAGAAGTTTATGTCAAGCAGCCTCCAGGTTTTGAAAATGAACAACATCCAGGTTTTGTCTATAAGTTGGACAAAGCTATCTATGGTCTCAAACAAGCCCCTAGAGCCTGGTATGACACTCTTCCTTATGAGCAATGGGTATTCCAGAGGTAAAGTGGATACTACACTGTTTATAAAGAAGGTGAAATCTGACATTATGCTTGTTCAAATTTATGTGGATGATATAATATTTGTAACTACTAATGAGCAGTTGTGCAAGAATTTTTCATTACTCATGAAATCAAAGTATGAAATGAGTATGATGGGAGAACTTACTTTCTTTTTAGGACTACAGGTTAAACAAACCTCAACTGGAATTTTTATAAATCAAAGAAAGTATACTTTAGATCTATTGAAAAAGTTCAAATTTGATCAAAGTTCTCCTATTAAAACCCCAATGGCAACCAATGTAAAATTGGATGCTGATGCCAGTGGCAAAGCTGTTTCAGTAACAGCTTACAGAGGCATGATTGGGAGCTTGCTATACTTAACTGCTAGTAGACCTGATATTATGTTTGCCACCTGTCTGTGTGCTAGGTTTCAAGCTGATCCAAAGGAATCTCATCTAGCTGCTGTTAAAAGAATTTTTAGATACCTGAAGGGTACACCAGGTTTGGGTCTTTGGTATCCCAAAGACTCCAGCCTTGAACTAATAGGTTATTCAGATTCTGATTTTGCAGGTTGCAGGCTAGACAGGAAAAGCACAACAGGTGGATGTCAACTCCTTGGTGGTAAGTTGATAAGTTGGTGCAGCAAGAAGCAGAACTCTGTGTCTACTTCTACTGCTGAAGCTGAGTACATTGCTGCTGGAAGCTGCTGTGGGCAAATTCTATGGATGCAGCATCAGCTTGAAGATTATGGCCTAGTGTATAGGAAAACTCCTATTCTGTGTGATAACACAAGTGCCATAGGCATTTCCAACAATCCAGTATTTCATTCTAGAACAAAGCATATTGAAGTCAGACATCACTTCATCAGGGATCAGATTCAGAAAGGTAATGTGGAGGTAAGTTTTATTTCCACTAATGAACAGCTTGCAGACATTTTCACCAAACCTCTTGATGAAAACAGGTTTAATTACCTTGTCAGCAAGCTGGGCATGTTAAACAAGAGTGACTAAGTGTCTCTCAAAAGGTCTAAGAAGTTGTGTGTTTCACACTGCTCAAATTTCTCAGAACAGCTTAGACAGAACAGGTTATACATGTTCTGTACTTAGTCATTTGTCTGAAAAACTTGAACAGCTTGAGCATACAACAGGCTGAACAAAAACAGTTTACTCGTTCAGCCTGCTCCGATGGTCCAATCTTCACCCTATTCACTCCTTCACACTGTCTCACAAGCCACTGTCTTGTAACCTGTTCAACTATTGAACACATCCTGCTCTTACAAAAGAGAGCAGGCTGAAGGCACAGTTTGAAAAATGAACAGCTTGAAGATTGAACAGCTTGTGATGTCCTTGCTCATCACAGGTTTGACCAACAGCTTAGACCAAAAATTTTAATTACCTTTCTTCAAACTTAAGTTACTTAATTAATGTTTTATTTAACTTAATTACTACGGATAATGTGGGTTACATGTGTTAGCGATTAAAAAGGACTCAATTGGTCTGACAAACGGTCTGACATGGACAACCGTTCCGTTTTCCGTTAACGACTTTTTCAAATCAAACCGCCCAAAACTTTCTCTCTCATACACACTCACATTCAAATCCTATAAATACCCAACTACTGTTTCATCTTCGTCTTCCTCATCATTTCCAGAAATCCTCAAGAACCCTAAAAATCGACTAAGTGACTTTTGCTTCTACAAACCTCAAAACTTCCCAAATGGCTCACAGACCTAATCCTTTTCTTCCAGTGTTCGTTGGTGATGATGTTGTCAAACACTCATCAGTCACCACAATGCTGACCATCAAACCCACAAACTACGTTGCAAACCTTACTATCCCCAAAAACTATATGGGGAAAGGTTACGATCAAATGGTGGAGTTTCTGCAAGTTCATCCGTTGAATTATGCTATGACTGCAACTCCTGGTGTCCTGTACCAGGAGATGGTATACGATTTCTGGTACACCTGTGCCTACAACCCCAACACCAAAGTCATCAAGGGGACTATTCTCAATGGGACTCAGACCATTGAGATAACTGCTGATCTTCTGAGGGAGGTTCTTCATCTGCCTGTTGCTGAGTCATATGATATGCCCCAGCCTGAAAATGAGCAAATGGGAAATTTGCTACACTTCTGTGGTGTAGCAGAACCTAAAATTGGAGCAACACTGTATAGGAAGGAGTTGTCCCCTACCTATAGCTTTCTGTTTGCCTCCGTGATGATGAGCTTCAGCAGCAAAGTTGGTTCATTTGACCACCTAAGTCGTGATGAAGTCCCAATAGTCCTACAGCTGGTGGATGGGACTACCATTTATATGGCTCAGTGGATATTTCTGAACATGAGGAACCTGGTGCAACAAGAGCCAAGACCAGCTGCTGTCCGCTATCCCAGGTTTCTGAGCCTCATATTCAAGCATCATTGTGGTGAGCACCTATACAATTCTCAACCTTTACTTAAAACTGATGCCTTCCCTGTAATAGGGAATAGAGTTTTCTATACTCCTGTACTACCAAATGAGCCTCCTCTATCCACACCAACGAGGAGGTTGTTAGGATTGGTGGAAGGACCCTCTGCTGTGAGGGTGGATCCAGAAGCTGCTGCTCCCACAGGAAAATCCAAAGCCAGGTCCAAGCTTGTTAAAAGGACTCTGGCAACTGCTGAAGCTGGGCCTGTGAAAAAGAAGGCCAAAACAGCTCAGTCTGAGTCTGTTCCCTTAGCCTCTGTGGCTGAGGGGGAGCAGGCTCATCACCTTGAAGCCTCTGTGGCTGGTGCCTTTGTGGCACCTGAGACTATGGAACAGGCCAACCCACCTGTTTCTGACCCAGTCTCAAAACCTGTCCAGTTTGAACCCCTCATCACCTCTCCCCAATCACCCACTTCATCCATCCTCTACCAAAGAAAATCCATCTCCAAAAAGAAAACAGCCAAAACAACCACCTCCTCTGTTCCCTCTCAACAGGGTTCAGTTGTAAGAGAAGCAACCCCTGCTGCCTCTCCTATATTAGGAGAAGGTTCAGCCCCATTGGAGCATGCTTCACTCCAAATTGAGTCTACCCAGAGTCAGCCTAGACCCTCTGGTTCCTCCCAACAGGAACCAGTTGTACAAACGGAGATAGCCACATCAACTATCCCAGCCTCCCAACAGGCTGAGCATATTGAAAGACAGGAGTCCTCTCCACTCCATACTGAGTCCACACTGTCCCCCACTCAAATCTCCTCACACCCTGAGTCTGCACGAGGTGCCTACGCTGCTGATATAGACCAATCAGCAGCTCAGCCTCAAACTTCTGCTCCCCATGATACAGCTGTTCTACACCAAACAGCTGCTGAGGGACCAACAACCCAAGCTGATGAACCTCAGGGATCACACCATCCCTCTGGTGAGGCTGCTCCCTCCATAAAAACTCCATTAGCAGGTTTCACCACTGCTGATGTTGAAATGCATATCCCATCTCCCAATGATGAGGTGCTTTTAAACCAAGGCACTGCAGAGGGAACCACTACTGGTCTTCATGAGGATGTTGCAGCACAAGCAGCATCTGAAAGGCCCTCAACACCAACCCCTTCTCCTGGTGATGCAGCTACAGCTGCTGCTGAAGGACCCTTTGACCCCTCCAAGCTGGGCCATATTACTTTTGCCCAGGCTATGGAGCTTCTTTCAAAAGTTTCTCTTCCCTCTCCATCACATCCTCCTACACCAGCCTCATCCTCATCTTCTCCATCTACCCAATCTAAACAGTCTACTCACACACCTCCATCTCCAAAAGACCTACCTTTGAAGGATCAGCTTTCCCTGCTAACCAACAAAGTTGGTTCTTTGGAAACTACCATGACCTCTCTACCCTCTCTTATTTCAGACTCTGTGTCAGAACAGCTTAAGGGGTTCTTTGATTCGTTCAAAGACTCCTTCCCTGCTACTCCACAACTAGATAATTCTCCATAGCTGATAGCACTCACTGCACAGCTGCAAACAGTGTCCAACTCCCTCTCCTCCATTCTTTCACTACAACAGGACTCTGTGTCCTCAATGACAGCCATTTCCCAACAGCTGTCATCTCTCCTCACCTCTTGCAATTCTACCCTTCCTGCCACTCTGTCCAGCTTGTCCACACTAATTGGCTCCCTATCTAATTCTATGTCATCAAACCTTGCTGATGTGCAAGATTCTCTCGAATTACATCTTGCACAGCTTCAAAGTTTGCTGTTCACAGAGTCTGATAGGGAAAACATTGTTAAGCTGACCTCCCTTGCTTATACACAATCCTCTTCTCTTCAAACCTGTCTTTCCCAGCTTGCAGAGGTAAAGGACAATTTGGCTTTCTTAGTGACTAGCCTTGTTGGCCCCAGGCCTGCTGCCAAAACTGCTGGCAAGCCTGATGACTTTGTGTCTTCAGGCAGACCGGGTGTTAAAGGTGCTGGTACATCTCCTTCAAAGGGGGAGAAGTCGTCTGCCTCTAAGACCAAGTCTAAGGGGGAGAAAACTTCCACTCCTAAGGAGAAACCAGTGCCTGCAGCACAAACTGGTCATCCAGCAGGAATCTCTGCAACAGGTACAGTAGAGGGTGCTTCTCATGCTGCTCAGTCTACTCAGGTTGAATCTCCAATCCCTGCTCAGTCTAAGGGGGAGGAATCCATTCCTGAGGGCAGGCCAAGTAGCAGAAGGAGGCATCTGATCCTAGAGGAAGAAGAAGAAGAGAAAGAAAGTCCTGAAGCTGCTACCACTACAGCAGCTAAAGGAAAAGAAATAGTAGAAGATGATCCCATACAGAAGAAACAAGCAGAAATCCAATTTCACAAAGCCAGGGCCAAAGAAATGGGTCTTCCTATGCACAAGTAGTTTGAGTTTAGAGAAGAACAGCTTCAAGCCCTGGAAATTCTTAGAAAAGAAGAAGAATCTGCCAAAGCTGCCAAATCATTTGCACTTCAAGAAGCAAAGAAAGTTAAAATGTCTACTCTGGAAGTGCAAAAGAAAATATTGGAAGCTGCTAAGGGATCAGCAGGGGAGAAGGAAGCAGAGAAAGAAAAAGGTGCTCTGGTCTCAGTGACCAAGCCTACAGTGCCTCATGCAAGAGTTCAGTACCATTTTGACAACCTGGCAAAGAAAAAATTTCAAGATGTTGCTGAAAGAAAGCTTGCCAAGGAAGCAATTGTCAAAGCTGTCCCTATATCAAGAAAAGGCAGTCAATGGAAGTTGAAAATAACAAGGATGGGTGCAGCAGGCCCTGAATTGGAAACATATGACTACACTGACGTAGCACAGATGGGGTACAGAGAATGGATTGAGCTGGCAGTTGCCCTGAGTGAGTCAAAGTCAGAAACGGCTAAGACAATCAGGGCATATGTCAAGAAATTGATGGAGAGAGTAAAGAATCTTGGCCTGATTTCCAAAGAAGCAAGTGAAGGTGCCTTGGTGACACATCCAAAAATTAAGGCCAGGAGGACGAAGAAGGATACTGAAATGGAACTACTCCTTACACTGATTGAACAAGGCGATTATGCCATTGAAATGAAAGGAGTTGATCACAGCCTGCCAAGTGGAATAGAGTTTGAAGATAGCAAGATCATTGAAGAGCCTGAGTTGGGGGCATTTTTTATAGATCCCTTAACTCAGAAGAAATGTTTTCAAAGAGCTTCAGATCTATACAAAGTGGATCTGAGACAACTTGTGGCCTTCAGACTTGCAGTTTCATTCAGGCAGTCTAGTAAGTGGAGAGCAGCCATCTGGGATCAGCTCAGAGGCTTCTTTGAGAGAGGAGAACTTGAAGATCCCAAGTTCATGTTTATAAGAAGTGAAATTCAATAACTTGAGGATACTAGAGAGGAATTTGAAAAGATGTTGAAAATCCCCCTCCAGTGTGATGAAGTCCATCTTCCATCTGGGCAGGTGAAGAATGGAAGCTGTCCATCAGTTGGACAGGCTTACCATTTTCTGTTCCCAACAAAAACAGTCCAATGTACATTAGTTGTACCCTATTTTACATATGTTGTAATTTACTTTTACATTAGTTGTAATATACATCAGTACATTAGTTGTACTTTTGTAAGAACATGTGTTGTTCTAATGTAATCAAAAATCAGTATATATATAAACTGATCTTTTACTTTATGTTGATGTTGTAATTCTGTTTCAACAAATGTACTGTAAAAATATATAGTGACTTTTGATAAGGCCAGCTTAAACTGGTTATTGCAAATAGGGGGAGATTGTTAGGCACAAAAAGGCCTCAGTCAAACCTGTTCTGCATCTGAGGGGGAGATTATTAATCAAACCTGTTGATGCACTTGATGGGTAAAAGTTAAGGCCTGTTTATGCCTTAATAATACCTAAAAAGTGATTTGCAATATCAGTCCAAAGCTGTTCTATATGTTGCATGTGTTGCAACTAAGACAGTTTGTCCAAGCTGTTCTGTCTGCTGAACAGGCTGGACATAAACTGTCTACGCTGCTCTACACTGGTGAGCAGCTTGGGCATCTTACAAGTGTTCTGTTCTTTGTGAACAGAACCTGTTCTTTGTGAACAGGCTAAACACTTTATGGAATGTGTTTCCAAGTCCTCATGTATTGTTTTTGGCTACAAGATCAGTTTACAAAGTCGAAGACAAAGTGGAAATCAGAACTGCTCAGCCTGCCCAAGCTGTTCTGTTACATGAAGACAAAAGGTTATTTTAAAAAGGTGACAGACCTTTTTCTTATATTAAAATAGGCCTTTCACAAGGAAGAAAGACGCAAAGTTGACATTCCTTATTTGGTTAAAGGCAATGCAACAGTAGACAAAGTGAAAAGACAAAAGTTCTGCACATGTGAAGTCAAGTCTGCTTTTCAGAAAAGTGCAGAAAAGGTTATGTTGTCTTTTCAACAAGACTTCTCCTTTTTCATTCTGTCCAATGAAGAAGTTTCTCTTAGATCCTCTAAGTGAGTATAAAAGGAAGCTTCTAAGGTCAGAAAGATTAAGCCAAAAAGCTAAGTGCTGAAGCCAAGAGTGAACGTGCAAGTGTGTTCTTTTCATGCATGCAAGCCTGCCTGTGTAATACAGTTTATTTGTGTTTAAGCTGTTCTACATAAGCTGTCCCTCTGAGTCTTGTAAACACTGTGAGTGCTTCTTAGTGAGTGTATTCATCGTAATCTAGTTTGAGTCTGTCTTAGACTAGTGAACATACTGTTGTATTTGTCATCTCAGCTTGAACCTTTCCGCATTCAAGTTTGTTTGTAATTAACAATCTGTTGATAATACATACAAACATTGAGAAAATAGTGTATAGTTTTTAAATTGCTGTATTCACCCCCCCTCTACAGCTTAAAGCTATATACTTTGGGAACCTCTCGGGACCTACAAATGTTGTATATTTTAATAACAAGTATGCATTTTTTTTATAACAAGTTCAAAAGTCATTGCATAAATTGTATTAAAAGTAATTTGCTGCATAATGTAACATCCCAATTTTGAGACAGATACGTGGAATTATGTAATTGGGTTGATTATAATATTATATGTGAGTTGGGCGAATTATCGAGTCATGCGTGTAGCCGTCACGTGGCAAGATTTTGAGTTAGTCGGGTTATGAGTTTAAGTTTTATGAATAATTAATTTGGGGCCCGATTAAATAAATTGGTATTATGTGATATCGGGATCAGATAATGGGTGTCGGACCGAGTTTAAACCGAAAACGTATATATTTGTCTCCTATGTGCCTTGTTGCTTCATTCCTTCCTCTTTCAATCCAGAGACTAAAGTAGGTTATGTGTGTGTGTGACTGATTTCAGCAAGACAATAGTAAGTGAAGCCATAATCTGGAATTTGAGCTATCAACCTTCTCATCACCTTGCTACCTCATATTAAAGTAAGTTTGAGCTCCAATTCGTAGGTTGATATGGTTAACTATTAATGGAAGAGTTTAGTTGGCCTTATTTATATTTCTGAGCAAGTTCAGGATGCTTTCGTTGGGTAAAATTGAGTTGAAATTCAGTTATGTGGTAAAACCCCTGGACTGTGAAAGAAAGAAAGGCAAACGCCTCTGTTCGTCAATGAGCGCGACCGCGATTCCTTGATCGCGGGCCGTGATGTTCTTGAGACGAGCCCGGGCCGCGTTGCTTTGAGCGCGGTGGGTCGCGGGCGGTTCGGGTGGGTCGCGGGTTGGGATGTGAGCGCGGCCGGGATTGCGTTAGCGCGATCGCGATGGTGACTGTGATCCATTGAGTGCGGCCGCGATCCGGCTAGGGTTTGGGATTAGGGTTTTGAGCTTTGTAAGTCTTATGTATGGGAATTTGGGGTTGTGTGAGTTATCGGGGAGTCGTTGTAACATCCTCAAATTTGATATAATAATTAAACTACTAATTATACACTTAACTAATGAATTAAGTGATTTATTTTGTTAATTAATATGTAAAGATTGAAATTTTTATCATTTATGAGAATATATGTTAATGTTAAATTACAAACTTATAAATAGGTAAAGTGGACTTTTATATATATTTGAGTCCAGTTAATTCATACATTGCTATAATATACTCATAATAAAGGTACCAATTAAATTTCTAAATGAATTGTATCTTTATATTTGATTAAGAGTAAACTTAAAAAGTTTGGTCCCAAGTTTTAGTTACTTGCATTAAACTTGGAACCTATACTTTATGTACAAGACTCCATGTTAGATGTACAAGTCTCTTGAGCATCTATGAATTGAAAATGCAATGGATTAAGAGGTGGGGTTGGAATTGAGAAGTAGCAAGATTTAGAAAGGGTGCATGTGTAAAGCCAAATGACCAATTGAGGGTTTTAAATTTCCCCAATCGGTGCTATCCCCCATTCTTTCTCTTCTTCTTCAGTTCTGCTGCATAGTAGAAGAGAGTTAGGGCTGGATGCTCTTTCTTGGTGATCAAGGGAATTAAAGCCACTAAAACCCCACAACCATCAAAGGTAATTTAAATTGGTTGTGTAGATGTTTATGTATTTTTCTTCTTCTTTCTTCCTAAATAATCATCTCTATGGTATATGTATGTGAAACCATGGTATGGTGGGTTAAAGTGAGTACATGATCATTAATCAATTGTTAGTATTTCTAAGATTTACAAGAGTAGTATATCAAAAGAATTCATCAAAAGTTGAGTTTAAACTTTGGTAAGATTAACTTAAAAGTGAGTAATATGGTTATTAGGCTTTTATGTTATAGATGTTAGAATAAGTTTAAATATATTTATACTTATCAAATATGGCATAAAAATGAGTTTTTAAGTGATTTCTGAAATTTATGAACAAGAGAAACCAAAGAAATTATCAAAATTTGATTTGGTTTCATTTATGTAAATTCAAGAAATTAAATGATGATTTAAGGATATGTATGTGTCAAATAATGTTTGTATATGTTTATAGTAACAACCAAGGTTGAAAAAGTTGGTTTCTAAGTGTTTTTGTATGCTGAAGATGAGTTTGGAACGGAAAGGATACGAGCAGGGGATCAAAAATGACGTTCTGGACTGCAGGCCAGGGATACTCGGCGAGTTCCCCTACAACTCGGAGAGTTCCCATCAGATGGGCCATTTTTCAAAAGATAAAAGTTGTAGCCATATGTGTCCTCTTCGTCTGGGCTTTTGAATCACCTAAATCTGAGTTCGTATGAAAAAGTTATGACCAAAATACTAAATTAGAGCGATTGAGACCATTTTCTTCGTTTCATGTTGATTTCTTCGTCTACGAACGCCGAATGAAAAGTCATGTTTGTGTGAAATAACTTCAACACATTATATGTAGGTCCCGAGAGGTTCCCAAAGTATATAGTTATAAGCTGTAGAGGGGGGGGGGGGTGAATACAGCAATTTAAAAACTACACACTCTTTTCTCAATGTTTGTATGTATTATCAACAATTTGTTAATTACAAACAAGCTTGAATGCGGAATAGTTCAAGCTGAGATGACAGATACAACAGTATGCCTCACTAGTCTAAGACCAAACTCACTAGTATACAATGAATACACTCCTAGGAGCACTACTGTGTTTACAAGACTAAGGGAACAGCTTGTGTAAAACAGCTTAGACACACAGATACTGGTTTACACAGAAGGCTTGCATGCATGAAAATCACACTTGCACGTTCACTCTTGGTTTCAGCACTTAGCTTTCTTCACACTTCTTTCTGTCCTTAGAAGCTTCCTTTTATACCCACTTAGAGGATCTAAGAGAAACATCTTCATTGGACGGAATGAAAAAGGAGAAGTCTTGTTGAAAAGACAACATAACCTTTTTTGCACTTTTCTGAAAAGCAGACTTGTCTTCACATGTGCAGAACTTTTGTCTTTTTACTTTGTCTACTGTTGCATTACCTTTAACTAATTTAGGAATGTCAACTTTGCGTCTTTCTTCCTTTTAAAGGCCTATTTTGATATAAGAAAAAGGTCTGTCACCCTTTTTCAAATAACCTTTTGTCTTCATGTTACAGAACAGCTTGGGCAGGCTGAGCAGTTCTGTTTTCCACTTTGTCTTCGACTTTGTAAACTGATCTTGTAGTCAAA
>JAANYP010004174.1:0-65000 GCA_020465985.1 Centrapalus pauciflorus
GCTAGGAGATGTGAATGTATGTAAAATTTACATATGATCCTCATAATGTTAAGTAAAACATGTTCATTAAAAGAAATTAAATTTTTTTAAAGGTGATACCTTCTGGTGCGCTGCATAATATATATATATATATATATATATATATATATATATATATATATATATATATATATATATATATATATATATATATATATATATATATATATATATATATATATATATATATATATACATATATATATATATATATATACATATATATATATATATAAACAGGTTCATCAGCGTACCTATGAGATTACAGCGTATCCTATTGTGAATGATCATTCTCATATATTTTTTTTAATAGACATGTATAAGACAGCATTATAAGATTTTTTTCAAAAGGAGCAATACCGTAAATCTTGTGAATATTAAAAAAATATCATGTGAATGGCCATTCACACCATTCACATGGTGTTAAATGATCATTCACATAAATATGCATTGAGCATTCACATAATTCATAAGGAAACACAGAAAGTGTGAATCTATGTGAAATTCATATAATTTTAAATTTTTTTTCACAAAATTAAATTAAACCTGGTTATGTGAATAAAAATTTTAAAAAGTTTTTTAAGGTTGGTACCTTCGGGTGCACTTGATTTCGAGGGGTACTTATTTCAACCTGACTGTATATATATATATATATATATATATATATATATATATATATATATATATATATATATATATATATATATATATATATATATATATATTTATATAGGGTCCGGTAAGAACCCTTGTTACCGTGAGAACCACTTCAAAATGCACAAATTTGTACATCAAATGCACAAATTTTAAAATTAAAAGTTTTACTTAAAATCATTATTAGTCTTAAATATTAATAAATATCATAATTTAACACTAAAATTACATTTAAAACTTACATTCATTAAATTATAAACTAAATGCACAAATTTGAACATCAAATGCACAAATTTTCTTAAATGCACAATTCGTACATAAAATGGATAAATTATAGCATGAGATGCGTAAATTTTTACATGAAATGCATAAATATATCGAAAACATTTAATTTTAGTATCAAATGCACAATTTTATACAGTGGATGCACAATTTTTAGAGTGGTTCTCACGTTCTCACAGTAATGAGGGGTTCTCATGTGAACCCAATCCTATATATATATATATATATATATATATATATATATATATATATATATATATATATATATATATATATATATAGGGAAGGGTTCTTTTGAAAACCATAAATATTGTAAGAACTTAAGAATCTTTTATGGCATTTGGATTAATAGAATCAATGGTTGATATATTGGATGACAATTTTGTAATTATTTTGAACTTTGATAGTGGAGAATCTTGAAAATTTATTTTTTCTCTTTCTCTCTTACTTTTTTTCATTTTCATTTTATTTTTCTTTCATTATAATTGATTTTTAAAGTAAAAAAACGTTTTTTATAAAAAAAAATATTTTTTCTATATAGAAAATTATTTAATTGCTAAAAAAATAACGTATTTTATATAGAAATATTATATGTCTATATAGATTTTTTTTCTATATAGAACTAGTTTATAACCCACGTATTACGTGGATATTTTTAATTAAATTTATTTTTATAATATGTATATGAGTAAAAAAACATACAAAAATAATAATTGTGTTTAATTTTTATTATTTACAGATTAAAAAATAGAGTATATTTATCTTTTTTAAAAATATTAAATTGTATTTATCTTTTATTTTTTATAAGTTGTAATTATCTTTTTTTGTGAACGTAGAGGTGACACAAACTTTTACATTTGGATCTAATTATGATTATTATGGATAATAATGATAGATATTTATTTTAGGCAAACATTAAATTTAAATGTTACAAAATCAAATTTATTACTAAATAATTAACGAAAAAAAATAAAGTCAAAATTTAATGCAATTAAGTTAAGGTGTTAAATTTGGAAAAAGAGTTAGAAAAATAAAATTTTCTTGTATTGTAAAAGTGAGATATGACATGAAGTGTTTTGTTTTATTATAATATATAGGTTAATACATGGGTTGATTTAGAAAATACATATTTTTTTAATATTTTAATAAATTATTATAAAATTTATATATACTTATAAAAAAATTGAAAGCAAGTTAAATTAAAGATAAAAAAATACTTAGTTGTTTGATATTAAATTAAAAAATATTATCATATTGTATTATTAAAAACAGATAATATGTGTTTGCAAAAATGTTTCTTTTAATTTTTATTAACTTCAAATATGAAATATAAATGTAAGATAAGTAAAGCTTCAATTATGTGAATGTGTATATATTTTGAAAATGATAAAATATAAAAATGAAATATCTGAAAATCAACAATCAAAATTTATCATATTCACAATTGAAGTTTTATCAATTAAATTTTAAATCTTGTTAGCAAAATAATTAACAAAAACTTTTAACTTTATTTACTACACTTCTACATTTAAATTCAAATTTTTACATTTGAATTTAATTATAATCATTAAGGATAATAATGACGCTTATTTATTTTAGGTAAATATTAATTTAATATTAATTCATTAATGAAAAAATTAAAATCAAAATTTAATAATTAAGTTAAGGTAGTAAATTTGGAAAATGAATTAAAAAAATGGCATAGGTATTATTATTGATTTTAATTAAGGGTATAAGAGACATTTCATAAATAATTATGAGTTTTTATTAATCTGGACCATTGATTTCTTTCCATCCAATGGTCCAGAACCTCCAAGTGGTTTTCTTATTATATATAGTATAAATGTGTTAACGAACATATTCTATGTACATTGACATTCTACGTAGAATGACATGCAATCTACGTAGAATGTCGTGTAGAATGTCAAATATCATATATTTTACGTAGATTACCTGATAAAATATATCAAAAACACATTGAAAGAAAAAAAAATTCATTTAGACATTTTATCAAACACTTGGTATGCAACTGATATAAAATATACCAAAAAGACATTGAATAGTAATATTAATCTACATAAAAAGATATAGAATTGTATAAAAAACATAAAAATATATGAAATATATAATAAACATAACATTCTACTTAGATTATGTGTGATTTTTTACAAGTAGTTTTGTATTATATTCCATTTAGATTATCATCTAATCTACGTAAATTATCATGTAATCTACAATCTACGTAGATTATCATGTAAAACATCCAATAACTATTACAATCATTATAAATCTAATATCTTACAAATAATCTTCATTATAAAGCATGACAAATGAATCTGTCATATTCTATGTGAAGTATCGATCAACATATTATATGTACAATCTACGTAGTATGTCATGCATTCTACGTAGAATGGCATGCAATCTACGTAGAATGTCATGCATTCTACGTAGAATGTCGTGTAGAATGTCAAATATCATATATTCTACATAGATTACATGATAAAATATATGAAAAACACATTGAAACAAAAAAAGAAGATTTCGTTTAGACATTTTATCAAACACTTGGTATGCAACTGATATAAAATATACAAAAAATACATAGAATAAAACTGTTAATCTACGTAGAATGACATTCAATTTACGTAGAATGACATGCAATCTACGAATGGCATGCAATCTACGTAGAGTATCGACAAACATATTCTATGTACAATCTACGAAGAATGTAATGCAATCTACGTAGAATGGCATTCAATCTACGTAGAATGGCATGCAATGTACGTAGAATGTCATGCAATCTACGTAGAATGTCGTGTAGAATGTCAAGTATCATATATTCTACATAGATTAAATGATAAAATATACCAAAAACACATTGAAACAAAAAAAGTAAGATTTCATTTGGACATTTTATCGAACACTTGGTATGCAACTGATATAAAATATATCAAAAACACAATGAATAGTAATGTTAATCTACAGAAAAGATATAGATTTGTATAATAAACATAAAAATATATGAAATATATATTAAACATAACATTCTACATAGATTATGAATAGTAATGTTAATCTACATAAAAAGATATAGAATTATATAACATTCTATATAGACACATAATATTTCTATATAGAATACATTAATTTTTTAGCAATTAATTAATTTTTTATATAGAAAAAAATTTATTTTTTTATAAATTTTCTTTTTTAATATTAAAATCAATTCTTATAAAAGAAATGAAAAATGAAAATGAAAAAAAAAAGTAAAAGAGAGAAAGTGAAAAAGAGATGAATACAATAAAAAAGGTGGAGAGAGAAAGATAAATTTTTTTATTCCAACAATACCCTTTTGATCCAAGGGCTCTAAAAGGTTCCTAAGTTCTCACCATCTTTGAATTTTTAAAATAACCTCTCCCTATATATATATATATAAACATCAAATTGATAAATAAAATCGTCTATTTACAACGAATAAACATCAAATTGATACATAGATAAATACTATTTAGTATTAATTTGTGTTGAATATGAACTTACACTCTGTTTGGTTTTTCATTTTCCCTCTTTTCTACTTCATTATTGTTTAATTATTTTATAAATTTTATCTTTATTCAAAAATATATTATATGTGTTTCTTATTATTAAGATAATTTAGTAAATAATATGTATATTGAATTATTGATATATATGTTCGATCCGATGCTTCTTTCATAGACACACATACGCTCGTTGTAATTTTCATGACATTGACATTACTAGTTTGCCTATAATGGTGATGCATCGATACCATTTCTTACATAGATTTATTAAGAAGAAATCTGATCCTATGAATGTCAATCGTATAATCTATAGAAAGAAAGCTAGAGGATACGTGAAAACTAGACTAGTAGACTCGAGACAGCGAGCGAGTCTTATATTTTTAAATTTGTTAATTAAAAAGCAGTAAATAACTTAATATATTCTTCTTATGTGTCTCCTTATAAACTACAACAGTACAACTAGTCTCACTTGTTTTAGCGTTTAAAAACAATGTCCAAAGAAAAAAACAAATGTTTTGAAAGAAAAGACAACAAAATTAGGCAGCTTATATTATCACGGCATAAAAAGTTAGATGACATACGATGAGAAACTTGGACCATCATAAATATGAAGGTCGAGACTAAGACAACATGAATAGGATGGCATGGAATGTTATAATTCGAAGTTATATACCTTGTACATGTCGTGTGAATGCCCAATACGTGTAAGTAAGAAAACCATATAATGGGAAAGATCAATTATCGCATACTCTGAACTCTAAAATCTTATATTATAATAAGAATTAATACATATAATTAAAGTATATTTGAAAAATTCATCCAAATATATGTAACAAGACGTCTAGGATATGATATTACATGAACCATTTATAGAGTAAAAGCATAATAAACTTACAATACAAAATATATACGTATTCAAGCATTATATGTGCATAGAACGATTCGATCTTTAAATATAGTATACATATTCAGTATATATAATCAAAAGCTTATTATAAACATAGGAACATTCACAATACAAGTTCTATCACACCAAAATAACAAAGTCTGCAAGTAAACTATCTAATACTCAGTATCCCAAATTACGCAGTTCATCTTTACTAGTGTAACCGCAATCTTGAATTTCTAAGTTGTCTTAGATTCAATTCTATTTTCAAGGCTTTGAAGAGCCTAAGGCTATACTTTTATCATTTTCCTAATGACTAAGGGACCTTAGATATGTGTCTTTTGGTCCTCTTATCCCCGGAATTACTTAGAACTGACGAACGGATTATTACACTCACAAGTCAGAACTTGTAGAATTACTTTAAAACACATGGAGAGTTGGTTTTGCTAAACACTTAGGTGTTGTTTGTTTTTTAAGAGATTAAACTGTAACATCCTCGGATTTAAATTATTGTATTTAAAGTTATTAAGTTTAAATTTGTAATTTAAGTTGAAATATGTATTTGAATTATGAAAGTTGGTACGATAATTGGACTGATTATAAAGTTGATTGCATATTATGGAAATTTAGAATTATTAAATTATTAAGGAAAATAAAATAAAGATAGAATTCTTTATTTTATAAAATCAGTATTTTAATGGAACCGGATAAGTTGAAGGGTTGAATGTGTCAAAAGTCGGAAATTTGGAATAAAAGGGGGGAAGATAGTTTATTTCAACTCATTTGAAATTATTCTCACTCTCTCACTAAAACTCTCTCTCCCTCTCGGCTCTCTCTCTCTCTAAAATATTGAAGATTATCAAAAGTTGATATTTGAAACACCCATACAACTAATACGAGTATTTCGATACCATTATACATTAATTTATACAGAGTACTTGCGGAAATACGGTCAATTTAAAACTTTTAATACTTTAACAATCATCAACGTGATTCCAAACACTTTGCATATAACACAACAGAGTGTCTAGAATCACAGAGTAATGTAATTGGGGTCACAATATTAAATCATCAGTGTGATTACAAACGAATTAATAATCATTAACTAATTCGCGTAAGTCCAAAATGGAAGTCTGCTACTCCCACCCCAATCATCAACAAAATATGGAGCTCCTATCCGTGCTCCAATCAAAGGCCAGCCGGGCCTTTGCCCTTAACAGATCCTGAAAAGAATAATCAACTAACGGGTAAACAACAAAGTTGTTTAGTGAGTTTCTAGATTAAAGTATCATGCGATATATGAATGATGCCATGCAATGCCATAAATTTAGCTAACAATCTCAGGAGGCCAACTAATGGCTAATAAGCTACCACATTGCGGTTACCACACACAAGCTTACCGTACAATGGGTTTACAATCTACTGCTCGATTACCACAGACACAGGCTTATCGATATGCAGTTTACAGTGATGCCATACGATTACCACACACAGGCTTATCGTTTTACAGGCAATAATGGTTACCACACTCAGGCTTACCATTATGATTCCGCTAGGTTACCACACTCAGGCTTACCGTCTCGGCGGAGAGGTCAAATGAATGTTCAACAACTTATCAATCGAGTGATAATATGATAACAATAATATATGTGATGGCAAGGCATGTAAATGACAAGAATGATACGAAAGCGATAACATACAATTCATGATATGCATATAAATACATTAATGCTAGAACTCACAGTGGTGCACAACAAGCTCTCGGCCTCGAAACCGAGTTATAATCGTCAAAATATGATTAATAGTCTCCAAGGGACCTTAACCCGTCAAACCCCTACAAATAGGTTCATAATGCAATATTTATAAGTCTCACAGCTTATAATTTCTTAACATTGATCCGGATACATTAGTCGTAAGACTTAACTAGTTTCGGCATTAAACCTCAATAAATATTTTGGTCTAATTATTCTCCGTATTAGATGTCATAGACTATTATGACAAAATATCTCATAGAATAAAAATAATTAAAATTACAATTTCGGTCCAAGGCCATCCGAAATTCGGACAAAGACCATCCGAATTTCGGGTCATCCGAAATTCGTACTTAGCGAATTTTTCAGAATATTTCAAGGCTGAACTGCAGTTTCTGCCTTACAGATTTAATGTCAAAAATACTAAAACTTCTCTATATTTATTATAAAGAGTTGTAAAATTATTCCCAATATATATATATATATATATATATATATATATATATATATATATATGTATATATATATATATATATGTATGTATATATATATATCTTAACCCATTTTTAAACATCAAAACATCATTTTCATCTTTTTAGATTACCTAGGGTTCATATGAACTCAAATTTGGGGTTTTGAGATAAACCCACCAAAATACATAAAACTTGCCAATATACTTTTAAAAATAATGGATCTAACGTATTTCATCATTTTCTTTTCAGATCTAGCCATTTCTAAGAGATCCTCATAAAAACCCATCAAAATACATAGAAACTTGTATAATATACTTTTTAGAATATGGATCTAACATATTTCATCATTTTCTTTTCAGATCTAGCCATTTCTAAGAGATCTTCATAAAAACCCATCAAAATACATAGAAACTTGTATAATATACTTTTTAGAATATGGATCTAACATATTTCATCATTTTCTTTTCAGATCTAGCCATTTCTAAGAGATCTTCATAAAAACTCATCAAAATACATAGAAACTTGTATAATATACTTTTTAGATAATGGATCTAACATATTTCATCATTTACTTTGAAGATCTAGCCATTTCTAAGGGCTCTCCATAAAAACCCATTTGAGTTCTATCTTCTTCATATGAAGATGGAGAGGAGAAAAAGAGTAAGAGATTTACAAATAATAAAAGTTGGTACCTCTTGAATCCCTAAGAAAATCAAGTGAAAATTCCAAAGAAATAAGATTTCTTCTTCTTCTTCTTTAAATCTTTCTCCTTCTCTTTTCTTTCTTTTTGAACTTGTTGTTTTGAAAGTGGAAGAACACACACACTGTATGTGTGTGTTCGGCGTATATATAAAGCAACCACATGTAATTTCTTTCTTTCTTTTTTTTTCTTTTTTTTTTCTTTTTTTTTTCCTTTTTCTCTTTAATCCTTAAACATTCCAATATTTACCATTTAGACCCTACAATTATTTCCTTTTCTTTTAAGGTCCTTTATTCATAAATCAATACTTTATTTATTATAATTTGCACCACCATTTATTTATATGTCTCAATATTAATTAATATTCTGAATTTGTATTTCTTCGTAATAAGTATTAATTATCAATTTTATTAAAAAAAATCGGGTCGTTACAATTCCTCCTCTCTTAAAAGGATTCCGCCCACGGAATCAGGTTCTTTCAAACAAAGCGGGGTATTTGGCCATCATTTCAGCCTTCGTCTCCCAAGTCATCAGAGATCCACGGTGGTGCTTCCAACAAACGAGTACCATCTCGATCTCCTTATTCCTTAGATTAATTACTTTGTCGCCGATAATCTTTTCTGGTTCTTCAATATATCGCAATTTCTCATCAATTTGCACATCATCCAAAGGAACGGTCACCGTAGGATTGATCGGACTTCTCTTCAAATAGCTAACATGGAAGGTGTCATGAATTCCTGCCAACTCAGCGGGCAACTCTAATTTATAAGCTTGGGCTCCGATACGCTCGGTAATAGGAAATGGTCCAACGTATCGAGGACTTAACTTCCCTCGCTTCCCGAATCTCATAATTCCCTTCCACGGAGATACTTTCAACATCACAGAATCTCCCACTGCAAACTCAATATTTTTATGACGTTTGTCCGAGTATGCTTTCTGTCGATCTTGGGCAGCTTTGATTCGCTCACGAATAATCTGAATTTTATCATGCGTCTCTTGAAGCAATTCGGGACCCGCTAACGGTTTCTCGCCTGCTTCACGCCAACACGTCGGAGTTCGACACTTCCGACCATACAACGACTCATACGGGGCCATCTTTATCGAAGAATGATAACTGTTGTTGTAGGCAAATTCCACAAGCGGTAGGTACGTATCCCAATTTCCACCAAGCTCGATCACGCACGCACGTAACATATCTTCCATCGTCTGATTGGTACGTTCAGTCTGGCCATCAGTCTGGGGACGAAACGCCGTACTCAAGTTAACACGTGTTCCCAACTGATCTTGCATACTTTGCCAAAATCTCGAAGTAAACCTCGAATCACGATCCGACACAATGGACTTTGGAATTCCATGGCGTACAATAATCTCATCAATATACATTCGCGCCAGTCTTTCCAAATGAAAGTTTTCTCGTATCGGCAAGAAGTGTGCGGATTTCGTCAGTCGATCCACAATAACCCATATAGCATCATGTTGTCTTTGGGTCTTCGGAAGCTTTACCACAAAATCCATCGTGATGTGATCCCACTTCCATTCGGGTATCTCGAGTGGTTGCAAATTTCCAGATGGTTTTTGATGTTCGGCCTTGACTCGCAAGCAAGTCAAACACCGTTCAACATGATTACCAACGTCTCGCTTCATTCCGGGCCACCAATATTCGGATTTCAAATCCTGATACATTTTCGAACTCCCGGGGTGAATCGAGAACTTCGAGTTGTGACCATCCTCTAAAATTATTTTGCGCACATCACCAATCTTCGGCACCCAAATACGATCCCTAAACATTTTCAACCCGTTGCTGCTTTCGGTTAGCAGCACGCTTTGACCAACCATTCTCTCAGACTTAATATTTTTCTCTTTAAGACCCTCGATTTGCCATTTCCGTATGTCGTCAAGGATAGAGGAAGTCACAACTACATGCGTTAGCGCATAGCAAGTCGCGTCCGGGTATCTCTTTCGGCTCAAAGCATCAGCCACTACATTGGCTTTTCCAGGGTGATAAAGGATTTCACAGTCATAATCCTTAATCAACTCCACAGCGCTCCTCTGTCGCATATTTAACTCTTTCTGATCAAAGATATGCCTCAAACTCTTATGATCAGTGAATAACTGGCATTTCGTACCGTACAGGTAATGTCGCCAGATTTTTAAAGCAAACGTTACAGCATCTAACTCCAAGTCATGAGTCGGACGACTCTTTTCATAATCCTTTAACTGTCTTGATGCATACGCTATCACTTTTCCTCGCTGCATTAGCACACAACCCAACCCATTTATCGAGGCATCGCTATAAACGGCAAAATCTTCGTTTCCTTCCGGCAACGCAAGCACAGGAGCGTCCGTCAAACAACTCTTCAAAGTTTGAAATGCCTCCATCTGTGGCTTTCCCCACACAAACTTCGCATTCTTACGAGTCAACGAAGTGAGTGGGACGGCTATTTTAGAGAAATCCTGAATAAATCGTCGGTAATAGCCGGCCAATCCAAGGAAGCTACGAATTTCAGCAACATTTCTCGGCGCTTCCCAACTTTTAATGGCCTCGATCTTGGAGGGATCCACAGAAACACCCTCACAAGATATAACATGCCCTAAAAATTGCACTTGTCGTAGCCAAAACTCGCACTTGGAGAATTTGGCATACAACTGTTCGCCTCGAAGAAGTTCGAGCAATTGTCTCAGATGAACTGCATGATCCTCCTCCGTCTTGGAATACACTAAGATATCGTCGATAAACACTATGACCGACTTGTCAAGCATTGGACGGCACACCCGATTCATCAAGTCCATAAAAGCTGCAGGAGCATTAGTGAGCCCAAAAGGCATCACTAAGAACTCATAGTGTCCATATCGGGTCCGAAAAGCCGTTTTTGGCACATCTTCCTCACGGACTTTAAGTTGATGATAACCTGAACGAAGGTCTATTTTCGAGAAATAAGCAGCTCCTTGTAGTTGATCGAACAAGTCATCAATACGAGGCAAAGGATACTTATTCTTTATAGTCACCTTGTTCAATTCTCTATAATCTATGCACATTCGTAAGGTTCCATCTTTCTTTCGTACGAATAGAACTGGAGCACCCCAAGGCGAGGTACTCGGCTGAATGAACCCTTTCTCTAATAATTCTTCCAATTGTGCCATCATTTCCTTCATTTCCGAAGGTGCTAAACGATACGGGGCACGCGCAATTGGTGCAGCTCCCGGCACCAATTCAATCCGAAATTCTACGGATCGATCCGGTGGTAATCCCGGTAAGTCATCAGGAAACACGTCGGGATATTCATTAACCACTGGTACATCCTTGAGGTTTTTCCCTTCTTTCTTAGTATTCAACACACAAGCCAAGAAGCATTGACAACCTTTACTTAAATTTTTCCGAGCCTTAGCTACCGAAATCACTGCGGCTTCCCTTTTACGTCTATCCCCATACACAAATATTTCTTCGCCTTCCGGCGTGAACAAACGAACGATTCGTTTCGCACAAGCAATAGTGGCAAGATTATTGGCCAACCAATCCATGCCAACTATTACGTCAAATTCTTTCGTATCTATGGGGACAAGGTCGATATCAAAGTTATGTCCATCTAAGGTTAGCACACAGTCATGATATATTTGGGTGGCACAAACCGATTTCCCGCTTGCCACATCAACAGATAGAGGGAAAGGCATCAAAGAGGGTATAACATCTAACTTTCGTGCAAATGATTTAGAAACAAAAGACACACTTGCACCGGAATCAAATAATACTACAGCAGGTAAAGAGTTCAGGAGAAAAGTACCGGTTACGACATCCGGCACATCCTGCGCCTCGGCAGCTGTGATCTGATAAACCCTGGCTTGAGGCTTAGGTGGATTCCCCTTTGATTGGGAGGAACCACCCACAAAATTAGGCTTTGCGACCGAGCCTTTACTTTCGGACGTCGCCAACCTCTTCTTTGGACAATTCCGAGCAAGGTGGCCCACCTGGCCACATTCGTAGCACGCATCAGTTCGCTTAGGGCACGCAGGACGTATGTGTCCCTCTTCTCCACAGCCATGGCACACAATAGGGGACAAACATTCCCCACGATGAAGTTTCCCGCAACGGTTACACGCAGGCACCGAATTGGAAAACTGAGATTTGGACTGAGAGTTATTGGAATTAGCAGGTTTCTTTGAATGTCGGGAGGATTGGTAACGTGAACGAGAGTCCACGTTCTTTGAGAACGATTGTTGGGGTTGTTTAAACGTCCCCGACGAAGATTCAACCTTCGCTTTCTTCGATCCCGCTGATTCCTGCTCCCTACGGAACAATTCATATTCTCGGAGTCGCGCATACTCCACAGCTTTCTCAAAAGATTCCACCGCGCGAACAGTCACCATCTCGCGAATTTCACTTCGCAGTCCTTCCACAAAATAGTCGGTCTTTTGCTTTTCGTCCGCAATTACCGTCCCCACAAACATTGCTTTCGAGTTAAACTCGATCAGATAATCATCAACCGACAAGTCTCCTTGCTGAAACGTGAGAAAGTCTCTTTTAATCTTCTGTACCGCAACAGCCGGACAGAAATGCTTGTCAAACCTGGTTTTGAACTCTTCCCAGGTCATCTTAGCCACGGCAACCAAGCCCAAAATTTCCGCTTCGGAATCCCACCAAGTTAAAGCAGGACCAACAAATTGTGCAGTCGCGTACTGCACCTTTTTGTCGTCGCTGACGTCGGTGACTCGGAACAATTTTTCGATTGCCTTGATCCAGTCCAAGGCCTCCACAGTAGTTGCCCGTCCATTGAACGCTGGAGGACGACAACCAATAAAATTCTTGTACGACATTCCCCTTTTTGACTTAGAGGAGCCGTGCTTCCGTTCTTTATCTTTCTTGGGCCTTTCCGCCCTACTTCCACTTCCAGCGATTTCAGTATTATCGTTACTTGCTTGCTCCCCCTCAGCATTATTTTTCTTTCCCTGCACGTTCTGGGAAGCAAGTAATTGGGTCATTAGCTCATTCTGCTGACGATTTTGCTCCAGCATCTGAGCCATCATCTGCATCATCTGGTTCTCTCGAGACCCTCCACCAGTACGGAAACTGGATTCATTTTCATAATCTGGAGACTGATCTCTGCCTCCCCCATCATTTGAATGTTCTACCTCCTGGTGTAGAACGCGATTCGACTGGCTATCCGACATTGTCTGCAACAAACAGTTACAGGTCGGTTCAACGCTTCTTTCACACCAAAGTGTGCATTTAACATTTATACGTATACACAATTATACTTTCATTAAGTTAAAACCTTAAAAGTCTACCCATTAATATCCCATCCTAGGCCAAAGGTCAATTGAATTTGTTATAATATTGCCGCCTAGGTGGGTCAATACCAGCATCTGAAACCGTGCTCAGAGTAGAGTATCGTCGACTATACTCTGTCTATGAGCTCCAGCTCTGATACCAAATTGAAACACCCATACAACTAATACGAGTATTTCGATACCATTATACATTAATTTATACAGAGTACTTGCGGAAATACGGTCAATTTAAAACTTTTAATACTTTAACAATCATCAACGTGATTCCAAACACTTTGCATATAACACAACAGAGTGTCTAGAATCACAGAGTAATGTAATTGGGGTCACAATATTAAATCATCAGTGTGATTACAAACGAATTAATAATCATTAACTAATTCGCGTAAGTCCAAAATGGAAGTCTGCTACTCCCACCCCAATCATCAACAAAATATGGAGCTCCTATCCGTGCTCCAATCAAAGGCCAGCCGGGCCTTTGCCCTTAACAGATCCTGAAAAGAATAATCAACTAACGGGTAAACAACAAAGTTGTTTAGTGAGTTTCTAGATTAAAGTATCATGCGATATATGAATGATGCCATGCAATGCCATAAATTTAGCTAACAATCTCAGGAGGCCAACTAATGGCTAATAAGCTACCACATTGCGGTTACCACACACAAGCTTACCGTACAATGGGTTTACAATCTACTGCTCGATTACCACAGACACAGGCTTATCGATATGCAGTTTACAGTGATGCCATACGATTACCACACACAGGCTTATCGTTTTACAGGCAATAATGGTTACCACACTCAGGCTTACCATTATGATTCCGCTAGGTTACCACACTCAGGCTTACCGTCTCGGCGGAGAGGTCAAATGAATGTTCAACAACTTATCAATCGAGTGATAATATGATAACAATAATATATGTGATGGCAAGGCATGTAAATGACAAGAATGATACGAAAGCGATAACATACAATTCATGATATGCATATAAATACATTAATGCTAGAACTCACAGTGGTGTACAACAAGCTCTCGGCCTCGAAACCGAGTTATAATCGTCAAAATATGATTAATAGTCTCCAAGGGACCTTAACCCGTCAAACCCCTACAAATAGGTTCATAATGCAATATTTATAAGTCTCACAGCTTATAATTTCTTAACATTGATCCGGATACATTAGTCGTAAGACTTAACTAGTTTCGGCATTAAACCTCAATAAATATTTTGGTCTAATTATTCTCCGTATTAGATGTCATAGACTATTATGACAAAAGATCTCATAGAATAAAAATAATTAAAATTACAATTTCGGTCCAAGGCCATCCGAAATTCGGACAAAGACCATCCGAATTTCGGGTCATCCGAAATTCGTACTTAGCGAATTTTTCAGAATATTTCAAGGCTGAACTGCAGTTTCTGCCTTACAGATTTAATGTCAAAAATACTAAAACTTCTCTATATTTATTATAAAGAGTTGTAAAATTATTCCCAATATATATATATATATATATATATATATATATATATATATATATATATATATATATATATATATATGTATATATATATATATCTTAACCCATTTTTAAACATCAAAACATCATTCTCATCTTTTTAGATTACCTAAGGTTCATATGAACTCAAATTTGAGGTTTTGAGATAAACCCACCAAAATACATAAAACTTGCCAATATACTTTTAAAAATAATGGATCTAACGTATTTCATGATTTTCTTTTCAGATCTAGCCATTTCTAAGAGATCCTCATAAAAACCCATCAAAATACATAGAAACTTGTATAATATACTTTTTAGAATATGGATCTAACATATTTCATCATTTTCTTTTCAGATCTAGCCATTTCTAAGAGATTTTCATAAAAACCCATCAAAATACATAGAAACTTGTATAATATACTTTTTAGAATATGGATCTAACATATTTCATCATTTTCTTTTCAGATCTAGCCATTTCTAAGAGATCTTCATAAAAACCCATCAAAATACATAGAAACTTGTATAATATACTTTTTAGATAATGGATCTAACATATTTCATCATTTACTTTGAAGATCTAGCCATTTCTAAGGGCTCTCCATAAAAACCCATTTGAGTTCTATCTTCTTCATATGAAGATGGAGAGGAGAAAAAGAGTAAGAGATTTACAAATAATAAAAGTTGGTACCTCTTGAATCCCTAAGAAAATCAAGTGAAAATTCCAAAGAAATAAGATTTCTTCTTCTTCTTCTTTAAATCTTTCTCCTTCTCTTTTCTTTCTTTTTGAACTTGTTGTTTTGAAAGTGGAAGAACACACACACTGTATGTGTGTGTTCGGCGTATATATAAAGCAACCACATGTAATTTCTTTCTTTCTTTTTTTTTTTTTTTTTTTTCTTTTTTTTTTCCTTTTTCTCTTTAATCCTTAAACATTCCAATATTTACCATTTAGACCCTACAATTATTTCCTTTTCTTTTAAGGTCCTTTATTCATAAATCAATACTTTATTTATTATAATTTGCACCACCATTTATTTATATGTCTCAATATTAATTAATATTCCGAATTTGTATTTCTTCGTAATAAGTATTAATTATCAATTTTATTAAAAAAAATCGGGTCGTTACAATATTTGAAGCTGAAAATCTGGATTTAGCTTGTATTCAAGGAACTAAAACATCTGCAATTGACGAATTGAGGTAAATATTTCTTGAACTCTTCGAATTTAAGAGTTTTTGGGTCGGTTTTTATAAGAACCGAAATTTAGATTTGGTGATGCAAATGTTAATGCATGTATGATCTGGTGGTAGATTAGTTGAAATCTATTGTATAAGATGCTATATATTAAATTTCAGCTTCTGATTCGACCTGGAAGTATGACTTCTGGAAATTAGTGTGTGTTTTAGTGTGTGTGGTCGAAAATGATGAAAAATGGTTAAAAAGGGGTGTAATTTGGTATAAAAACATGTTATTATTAGTGTTATAATGCTTGAAAATAGGTATATTTTAGTGGGTATAAGTTATTGCATGTATGGGATAAACACGGAAAATGACTTAGATTTAAATCTGGAAAAAAAATGGTCGAATCAAGAACAGATTCGAATGATCCGAATTCGGATGTTCGAATCTGTTAGATTTCGAATCTGTTAGGTCTTCGAATCTGGCACCATTCGAATCTAGGATAGATTCGAATCTAACATGTGATCCGAAAATGTATGCAATCAAAATGGCAAAAATAATCTAAGTGTTTGAATCTCGGATGGGGTCCGAATTCGGTTGGGGACCGAATTCGGATATGGTCCGAATCTAATATGGTCCGAATTTATTATATGGTTCGAATCTAGTGTGCTTCGAATCTGTGTTAGTCCTAAATGGGTAAATGGTCCGAATTTACAAAGGATCCGAATTTGGACTTATATATATGTGTGGACCGAATTGAGAAGTAAATGGGATCCGAACTGGGATCCGAATTCGGGTGGGGTCCGAATTCGGACATAGATCCGAAATGGGGACCAAACTTTGCAATAAATATAAAATTAAGTTTTGTGAATTTAAACAGTTATTGACACGATATGTTGTACAACTGACTTACAGGTCCCTTGTGGTGTTGTTTAACCCACAGTGGGGTACTTTGTGGATCCGGTTGAAAGCCCGAGGAGAAATAAAATTGATTAAAGATTAATAACGCACCCACTGTGAGTACAGTAGATTTCGCATGGTTATATCTGTTTTATGTTAGCTTTGCCTGCTGAGACGTGTTGCTTCATTTGTTTATTTGGAACTCTACTAACTTGCGTAGAATTAGATGCACATTCTTAATTGTTGCATGTCCGTTCATTTGTTGTGCATCTAGTGATGGACCGGCGGGTCGCATCGATTACTCTGATGTTACTGTGCTATATGACCTGGAGCTGATCCATCCTAGGCCCGGTAGGCAGTATGTCATCCCCGATCGTACGTTTGTCTCAGATGGTATGTTTAAATGCCGAGCTGTGAGCTTGAAGGGGCTGCGGCTCTGGTCCGTACTTTGTGTACGAAGAGGATATCCGATGTTGGTCATCTGTGTTATCCTTGGGCTTCATAAAAATTTATAAAATGCGCAATCTATGTATTCACTAAGCATTCGCTTACGTTTTAGTTGTTGTAATTTTTACAGGAAAAGGAAAATCAGCTGCGGGACCATCTAGCTAGGTTGTTGTTTGAAGTGAATTGAAGACTCAGTTGCTTATTTGGTAACTTAATTGTTGAGTTTATTGTTGTAATAAATTTGGGATAATGTAATGTAATGGAAGTTTTTAGATATAGACATGTAACCTTTGTAGCACTGTAGAGTGATTTGAAACTGTTGTAATACTTTATTTTGGTACTTTAATTGCTTCCGCACTTTAATTAAGTAATCAGATCATTATGTAATTGATGTATTGGTGATTAATCCTGGGTGTCTTGTTAATGGTGGTTGTTGTGGCAAGGGTGTCACACGAGATGGTATCAGAGCAGTTGTTTGAGATTCAAGAGTCCGTGAGGTCTTGATCTCAAACATTAGGTAATGATATGTAGTGGTTTAAGTAATGATCTGAACTAAGATAGGTTACGATCTAGTAATTATAAGAGATTGACTATCATACGGGACAAATGAATGGTGTCTTTAAGTTTATGACATGTTGCTAAACAAATTATATGTTTATATTACAGAACATGTCTGGAGGAGGAATGACACCGGAAGAAGCAAGAGAAATGATGCTAGCCATGATGGCTGAGCAAAGAGAGATGATTCAAGATCAGTTTCGGGCTCGAGATGAGGCCGAAGCTAAGCGAAGGGAAGATAAAAGGAAGAACAAAGAAAAAGAAAGAGAAGGAAATAATGAGGAACAAGATAACATCACTGGGTCATCTAATAAGCCCAGGGGTTGTCGGTTTAAGGATTTTAAAGGAAATGGAGCTGTAGAGTTTAACGGTTTAGGGGATGCTGTTGCTGCTCTGGAATGGATAACAACCACAGAACGGACATTCCGAATCAGTGATTGTGCTGAGAAGGACATGGTCCGGTTCGCTACTGCTATGTTCACCAAAGACGCAGTAATGTGGTGGAATTCAATGGTGAATGCCTTAACAATGGAGAAGGTTTTTAGAATGACATGGGCTGAGTTTACTGAAATTTTCACTCAGCAATACTGCCCGGCCGATGAACGCCGAAGACTAGAAGCTAAGTTCATGACACTAATTCAGGGGACTAAGTCTGTGTCCCAATATGCAGTAGAGTTCACGAGGCTAAGTTTATTTGCGCCTCATCAGGTTGATACAGAAGAAAGAAAAGTTACTCGATTTGAGGTTGGTCTTGATTTGGAAATCCGAAGGGTGATGAGCAACGTACGTTACCCCACGTTTGCTAGTCTGCTGGAAGCTGCCAGAAATGTAGAACAGATCCTGATTATGTCAGGATATGTGATGGGGTCTGCTGATGCTGCTTCAACTAACCCAACTCAACCTTCACCGCCGAAACGTCAACGTGAAGGAGGCTACTCTGGTTCTGCACGATCATCACAGTACTCGCCACCACAGTCTTATCGTCGTCAGTCTAGTTCTCCTGGTCATGCTCGTGCATGTTTCTGCTGTGGAGAATTGGGCCACTACCAAAGTGAATGCCCACGAAGATCGGATGCCTGCCATAAGTGTGGTGTATGGGGACACTACAGTAGGAATTGCAGAAGGAACGATCCAGCTGCTGCTGCTCCATCGTTGACTCGATCATTTGAAGGATCAAGTGGTGGTTCAGTCAACCGCCGGAACCAGCCAAAAAGGGGACAGACTAGTGCATTTCAGATTACCGTGGAGGAAGCTAGGGAAAACCCGGAGGTGGATGCGGGTACGTTTATAAGTTAAATTTATGCTTGCAATAATGATGTTTAATTCTGATATCAACAAGCCTTTTGTGTCTACTGTTTTGAACAAACGACCAGTCATGACGCTGTTTAAGTTACTGGCTAGATTTGACATAGAAGTTACTAGTAACACATTAGCCGAGTTAGAATACATATATCATAGTCGCACCTTAGAAAATTAAAGATGTAGTCTTCAAATTTGGATCTTACTTCGATATCATTTAGTGAATGTAACGTGATAAATATAGAAGATGTCGACGTTATAAATAAGAATGACAATGTCAAAAAGGAAATATAATGCTACTTGAGGATAGTATACTTATTGATATGATAATTGATCAATAAGAAAGTTAAAGAGACTTTGGACAGTAATGAAATTTGCTTATACCGTAAAGAAAGGTCTAATACTACGATTCGGAATCTAAAAGAGATTCGGAGGTGGTCATGAGTTTTGTTTAAATTCTGGTGCCAATTAATTAAATCGTAACTACTGCATTTATGCAATCAATGTTAGTCTTTTGGACTAAGTTGATAGTTGTGATTGATGTTGAAATTGTTAAGTAACACATTAGTTAACGTAGATCATGTGTATCATGATTGTACTTTAGTGATTGAGGAGGTAGTACTCAATCCTGACTTGATTTCAATAGAGATCGGTGATTTGATACGATAATTAGAAAGAATTTATTAAATATATGTGACAAGACGCATGTAGTTTGCAATGAAGGAATAATAAAGATAACTTCGCCGAAAGGAGGCGAGAAAAATTGTATATATGAGTATTGGAGAAGTGGGGATCAATGTCTAATGATGATTGTTAGGTCCCGAAAGCTGATTGCTTAGGGTCGTGAGTCTTGTATGGTATATGCTATTAATACCAAGATTGAAGAGAGAACTGTGGCCGATGCGCCTGTTGTCCCAAATGTTTCCATAAATGTGTATGGAAGACTTGTCTGGTGTGGCACCTGAAAGACAAGTAAAAAGTTGGTATTGACTTGATTCCTGGAGCTTCTCCAAAAGTTTGTTATTCGTACTGTTTTGTATCTACTGAATGTGCATAGATTAAAGTGGTTTGAACAAATTGACTATAATAAATAAATATCCGCTGCCGAGAAATGAGGATTATTCAATTAGCTGCATGAGAGCTAATTATTTTTCTAAGATTAATCTACGAATGGGATATGATTAGTTGAGGTCCGAAGAGGGAATGTACTGAAATTGGCTTTCAGGAATATTTATGAGCACTACGAGTCTCTGGTCACGATATTTTGATTAAGTAACACCCCAACCGTTTTATGAACATCATGAATAGAGATTTGTATATCAATGATGGGGGAATCGGTAATTGTAATTATTGATGACATTCGGGTATAAGTTTTAAGTTGAATATGTCAAAACGTGAATTTTGATTACAATAGATTATAATTTGTGGTATGTGATTTCTGGAATTGGATCTCGGAGGATTCTGTTAAAAGAGGAATGATTGAGAATTTGGAATCTGTCTCGCAGTAATTACAGATTTAAGAAGTTTTCTACGATTGGTAGATTTTAGACAACTTGATTATTCAGTATATTTTATATACAGACTCAAGAAGTTTATTATTAGAAAGATTTTGCACAGATGTACGTGGGAAAGGTTATTAATATTGTTTTAGTATTCTAGACTCGATTATGTTAGAATAGAAGAGTTGTTTCATTTTCAACTCTTGGTTTGTGTTATAAGTGGGATTAAACACACATATAGCTATGAGTACAGCTTACTGACAACTGATAGAAGATCAGAATGAATGGACTATTTCCACATCGGAATATATGATGAGACACCTAAACCAATCAGTTTTGAGGGAAACGATGTAGTATAATTGTTAGTATCACCGATGAGGTGTACTAATTGTTTTGAAAAAGGGATAAAAATTTGCACTGAGGTGAGTTGGTTCATTGAGAATAACAGAAAAGTTAGGAATCTGTTATCTCATTTAGAATTATTTAAGGAAATGTCGAAATAGCACTTGGTATTTCATGAAGAAATCTTTATTAAATCTTCACAACTGGTAATGAAGATTAGGCTGATTATAATGAATTAGAAATCATAAAGGGTTAGTATATGTTGAAAAGTCGGAATATATTATGAATACTGTGGTAATGAAGAATAAGGAACAAAGAGATTAAAATAGTATTGATACGTTGGAAGCATCACAAAGGAGTAGACCATACGTGGGAGACAAAGGCGGAAATATTAAAAAAGTATCCGAAACTGTTTGAATCCGAGTAACTTCGAGGACGAAGTTGAGCGTGGTAGAGCCCATGCTGTAACATCCTCGGATTTAAATTATTGTATTTAAAGTTATTAAGTTTAAATTTGTAATTTAAGTTGAAATATGTATTTGAATTATGAAAGTTGGTACGATAATTGGACTGATTATAAAGTTGATTGCATATTATGGAAATTTAGAATTATTAAATTATTAAGGAAAATAAAATAAAGATAGAATTCTTTATTTTATAAAATCAGTATTTTAATGGAACCGGATAAGTTGAAGGGTTGAATGTGTCAAAAGTCGGAAATTTGGAATAAAAGGGGGGAAGATAGTTTATTTCAACTCATTTGAAATTATTCTCACTCTATCACTAAAACTCTCTCTCCCTCTCGGCTCTCTCTCTCTCTCTAAAATATTGAAGATTATCAAAAGTAGATATTTGAAGCTGAAAATCTGGATTTAGCTTGTATTCAAGGAACTAAAACATCTGCAATTGACGAATTGAGGTAAATATTTCTTGAACTCTTCGAATTTAAGAGTTTTTGGGTCGGTTTTTATAAGAACCGAAATTTAGATTTGGTGATGCAAATGTTAATGCATGTATGATCTGGTGGTAGATTAGTTGAAATCTATTGTATAAGATGCTATATATTAAATTTCAACTTCTGATTCGACCTGGAAGTATGATTTCTGGAAATTAGTGTGTGTTTTAGTGTGTGTGGTCGAAAATGATGAAAAATGGTTAAAAAGGGGTGTAATTTGGTATAAAAACATGTTATTATTAGTGTTATAATGCTTGAAAATAGGTGTATTTTAGTGGGTATAAGTTATTGCATGTATGGGATTAACACGGAAAATGACTTAGATTTAAATCTGGAAAAAAATGGTCGAATCAAGAACAGATTCGAATGATCCGAATTCGGATGTTCGAATATGTTAGATTTCGAATCTGTTAGGTCTTCGAATCTGGCACCATTCGAATCTAGGATAAATTCGAATCTAACATGTGATCCGAAAATGTATGCAATCAAAATGGCAAAAATAATCTAAGTGTTTGAATCTCGGATGAGGTCCGAATTCGGTTGGGGACCGAATTCGGATATGGTCCGAATCTAATATGGTCCGAATTTATTATATGGTTCGAATCTAGTGTGCTTCGAATCTGTGTTAGTCCTAAATGGGTAAATGGTCCGAATTTACAAAGGATCCGAATTTGGACTTATATATATGTGTGGACCGAATTGAGAAGTAAATGGGATCCGAACTGGGATCCGAATTCGGGTGGGGTCCGAATTCGGACATAGATCCGAAATGGGGACCAAACTTTGCAATAAATATAAAATTAAGTTTTGTGAATTTAAACAGTTATTGACACGATATGTTGTACAACTTACTTACAGGTCCCTTGTGGTGTTGTTTAACCCACAGTGGGGTACTTTGTGGATCCGGTTGAAAGCCCGAGGAGAAATAAAATTGATTAAAGATTAATAACGCACCCACTGTGAGTACAGTAGATTTCGCATGGTTATATCTGTTTTATGTTAGCTTTGCCTGCTGAGACGTGTTGCTTCATTTGTTTATTTGGAACTATACTAACTTGCGTAGAATTAGATGCACATTCTTAATTGTTGCATGTCCGTTCATTTGTTGTGCATCTAGTGATGGACCGGCGGGTCGCATCGATTACTCTGATGTTACTGTGCTATATGACCTGGAGCTGATCCCTCCTAGGCCCGGTAGGCAGTATGTCATCCCCGATCGTACGTTTGTCTCAGATGGTATGTTTAAATGCCGAGCTGTGAGCTCGAAGGGGCTGCGGCTCTGGTCCGTACTTTGTGTACGAAGAGGATATCCGATGTTGGTCATCTGTGTTATCCTTGGGCTTCATAAAAATTTATAAAATGCGCAATCTATGTATTCACTAAGCATTCGCTTACGTTTTAGTTGTTGTAATTTTTACAGGAAAAGGAAAATCAGCTGCGGGACCATCTAGCTAGGTTGTTGTTTGAAGTGAATTGAAGACTCAGTTGCTTATTTGGTAACTTAATTGTTGAGTTTATTGTTGTATTAAATTTGGGATAATGTAATGTAATGGAAGTTTTTAGATATAGACATGTAACCTTTGTAGCACTGTAGAGTGATTTGAAACTGTTGTAATACTTTATTTTGGTACTTTAATTGCTTCCGCACTTTAATTAAGTAATCAGATCATTATGTAATTGATGTATTGGTGATTAATCCTGGGTGTCTTGTTAATGGTGGTTGTTGTGGCAAGGGTGTCACATAAACGTCACGTCTGAAATTAAGAGGAGACCTTAACATCTGAAATTAAGAGCCTCTTAATTTTAATTAAGACAACTCTCATCCTCTTAAAATTCAGAAAAAAAATTCAGAGGTTTCAACCTCTTAAGTGTGAAGTTAAACAAACAAACTTAATTTATTATAGATCTAAACATTAAACTTCAGAGGTTTTTAAGAGTCTCTTAATAGAAAACAAATGAGGCCTTAGAAACAAGATTCGAGGCTGATTTCAACACTTTATGGCATTTTGATGCCACAATTGTGATCAATTTTGATCAAAACTTCTTAAATATAAACACAAGCTTGAAAACACACATTCATAACATAATAGTGTAATACCATAAGTTTGACCTAATTAAAGTTTAGAAATCAAGTTGCATGTTGTTATATGCTCATTTCTTTACACCATTTTGATATTCAAACAACATGCATTTAACATTCTTCAAACCCAATTTGGGTTCAAATCTTTGGGTTCTTCGTTCACTTTAAAACACAATTTAGTTTAGAATTTTATCTTAAAAATGTTTGATTATTGATTCATGTTGCAAGTTATCTTCAAGTTTCTTGGATTCTAACATGATTTTATCAAATTTTGGTCTTGACTGTTGATCAATTTAAAGAATCGATCATAGCAATGCAGAAGTGTTTTTCTCTCTCAAACACAAAACTGCCCGTTTTAGGAAGAGAATGATGAGTCAAATGAATCGTGTTATGGTTAATATGTGTCAATAATATTGCTAAATTACATATTTTAATCTTTACAAATTAACTGAAAATACAAAATTGCAATCCGAGAATGTCACAATATTATATCTAAAGGTGTGTCTTTAGGATAAAAACTTTTGGTGTCTTCCATATTTTTTTGGAAATCACACAATTCCAAAAGAATCATTTGAACTGTGTATTTTTTATAAAAGATTTTCAAGAAATAAGAAATCACTGCATTTTAAAAATAACTACGTTTGAAAATTATGGTCTCTAAAATTCTCATGGGAACTATGTTTTCTATATTTTCAATTGTTTTTTTCTATGAAATGAAAATTGAAAATTTTTCTAAATAATTGGAGATGGAAAGGTAGGAAAAATTTCCCACTGCTAAACATACTCTAACATTCACTAAATGCATCAATTTGTTTATGATCATAAATGACTTTTTGTGTTTTACTTACTTTTTAAGAAGGTTGTAACGTTTTAAAAATATTATTGTCAATCTAGATCGATAATCAACAGCTGAAATTGTTATTAGTTTGTTATAGCACATTGAAAGGACCGGTGATATCATACTGATAAATTTATCGTTAAAAACATGAAAGAAACATACTTGACGTGAAATTTATTATTTATATGTTTTTTCTTAGAGGTCTTAATTTTCGTCCAAGAGTATATAAACAAATCAAGACTCAAGACTAGCCCATATGACGCATTTCAGGGGGACAAATAAAAGAAAACAAGCATATTTTTCATTTTTGGTTTTTTCAACTTCGTTCTGCATTGGCCCGTTTTCATCCTTTATACCAAAGTTAACATGTTATCTTACTTTTAGAAGTATAAAACACAAAATTATAAAAATGAAGAATTATTTTGTGAATAGATTTAAAACCATAAGTTTGGTCCATCAACTTTTAGGAATCTAATGCAACCCATTATGACTCAAATGTTTGGCCCATTATACTCATCTTCTTGGAGCTTTGCAAGTTACGTCACTCCTATGGGCCTTATGCTAAATAAAAGATACAGAATGTTTTATTTTAGTACGTCTTAAATGATTATGTTTTTTAGATGCACTTTAATTTTTGTCCATCAATAGTTTTTATTTTTTAAGTATTTGGTAGGACGTATAAGGAGTAATATAAAAATAAAAACAACTTACTTTCATTATTTTCGGATTTAAGTCCTTGCTTTTTTTTTTTTCAACTATTTAAGCTTCTTGATAGTATTTGCCTTATTCAAAACTATATATTTGACTTGTTAATCGGTAATGGTGCATGAACTTAAACTGTGACCAGTTTTCACATTTCTCGTCTTCCTTTTTTTCATTGGAGCCATTTTTCACTTAGCATAACAAACCCACCCTCCCTCCATTCGATATTAACCCTATACTTCCTTTCTCTTCCGATAGCCACCAGCACCACCGTAGAACACCACGGTATTGTTAATAGCAGGACACAAATGTACCACTGTCGATACCCCCCGTGCATCATGTTTTTAGTTTCAATTTAATTTTCTTTAAAGGTTTGCCAAGTTGTTGACCTTGCTATTTTGTTAAATGTTTTTCTCAAGTATTTTCCATCATTATAATCATTGCTTGTGGCCAATCTGGAATTCATTATGACATGCAATCTACGTAGAATGTCGTGTAGAATGTCAAATATCATATATTTTACGTAGATTACCTGATAAAATATATCAAAAACACATTGAAAGAAAAAAAAAATTCATTTAGACATTTTATCAAACACTTGGTATGCAACTGATATAAAATATACCAAAAAGACATTGAATAGTAATATTAATCTACATAAAAAGATATAGAATTGTATAAAAAACATAAAAATATATAAAATATATAATAAACATAACATTCTACTTAGATTATGTGTGATTTTTTACAAGTAGTTTTGTATTATATTCCATTTAGATTATCATCTAATCTACGTAAATTATCATGTAATCTACAATCTACGTAGATTATCATGTAAAACATCCAATAACTATTACAATCATTATAAATCTAATATCTTACAAATAATCTTCATTATAAAGCATGATAAATGAATCTGTCATATTCTATGTAAAGTATCGATCAACATATTTTATGTACAATCTACGTAGTATGTCATGCATTCTACGTAGAATGGCATGCAATCTACGTAGAATGTCATGCATTCTACGTAGAATGTCGTGTAGAATGTCAAATATCATATATTCTACATAGATTACATGATAAAATATATGAAAAACACATTGAAACAAAAAAAGAAGATTTCGTTTAGACATTTTATCAAACACTTGGTATGCAACTGATATAAAATATACCAAAAATACATAGAATAAAACTGTTAATCTACGTAGAATGACATTCAATTTACGTAGAATGACATGCAATCTACGTAGAATGGCATGCAATCTACGTAGAGTATCGACAAACATATTCTATGTACAATCTACGAAGAATGTAATGCAATCTACGTAGAATGGCATTCAATGTACGTAGAATGTCATGCAATCTACGTAGAATGTCGTGTAGAATGTCAAGTATCATATATTCTACGTAGATTAAATGATAAAATATACCAAAAACACATTGAAACAAAAAAAGTAAGATTTCATTTGGACATTTTATCGAACACTTGGTATGCAACTGATATAAAATATATCAAAAACACAATGAATAGTAATGTTAATCTACAGAAAAGATATAGATTTGTATAATAAACATAAAAATATATGAAATATATAATAAACATAACATTCTACATAGATTATGAATAGTAATGTTAATCTACATAAAAAGATATAGAATTATATAACATTCTATATAGACACATAATATTTCTATATAGAATACATTAATTTTTTAGCAATTAATTAATTTTTTATATAGAAAAAAATTTATTTTTTTATAAAAAATGTTTTTTAATATTAAAATCAATTCTTATAAAAGAAATGAAAAATGAAAATTAAAAAAAAAAAAAAGTAAAAGAGAGAAAGTGAAAAAGAGATGAATACAATAAAAAAGATGGAGAGAGAAAGATAAATTTTTTTATTCCAACAATACCCTTTTGATCCAAGGGCTCTAAAAGGTTCCTAAGTTCTCACCCTCTTTGAAGTTTTTAAAATAACCTCTCCCTATATATATATATATAAACATCAAATTGATAAATAAAATCGTCTATTTACAACGAATAAACATCAAATTGATACATAGATAAATACTATTTAGTATTAATTTGTGTTGAATATGAACTTACACTCTGTTTGGTTTTTCATTTTCCCTCTTTTCTACTTCATTATTGTTTAATTATTTTATAAATTTTATCTTTATTCAAAAATATATTATATGTGTTTCTTATTATTAAGATAATTTAGTAAATAATATGTATATTGAATTATTGATATATATGTTCGATCCGATGCTTCTTTCATAGACACACATACGCTCGTTGTAATTTTCATGACATTGACATTACTAGTTTGCCTATAATGGTGATGCATCGATACCATTTCTTACATAGATTTATTAAGAAGAAATCTGATCCTATGAATGTCAATCGTATAATCTATAGAAAGAAAGCTAGAGGATACGTGAAAACTAGACTAGTAGACTCGAGACAGCGAGCGAGTCTCATATTTTTAAATTTGTTAATTAAAAAGCAGTAAATAACTTAATATATTCTTCTTATGTGTCTCCTTATAAACTACAACAGTACAACTAGTCTCACTTGTTTTAGCGTTTAAAAACAATGTCCAAAGAAAAAAACAAATGTTTTGAAAGAAAACACAACAAAATTAGGCAGCTTATATTATCACGGCATAAAAAGTTAGATGACATACGATGAGAAACTTGGACCATCATAAATATGAAGGTCGAGACTAAGACAACATGAATAGGATGGCATGGAATGTTATAATTCGAAGTTATATACCTTGTACATGTCGTGTGAATGCCCAATACGTGTAAGTAAGAAAACCATATAATGGGAAAGATCAATTATCGCATACTCTGAACTCTAAAATCTTATATTATAATAAGAATTAATACATATAATTAAAGTATATTTGAAAAATTCATCCAAATATATGTAACAAGACGTCTAGGATATGATATTACATGAACCATTTATAGAGTAAAAGCATAATAAACTTACAATACAAAATATATACGTATTCAAGCATTATATGTGCATAGAACGATTCGATCTTTAAATATAGTATACATATTCAGTATATATAATCAAAAGCTTATTATAAACATAGGAACATTCACAATACAAATTCTATCACACCAAAATAACAAAGTCTGCAAGTAAACTATCTAATACTCAGTATCCCAAATTACGCAGTTCATCTTTACTAGTGTAACCGCAATCTTGAATTTCTAAGTTGTCTTAGATTCAATTCTATTTTCAAGGCTTTGAAGAGCCTAAGGCTATACTTTTATCATTTTCCTAATGACTAAGGGACCTTAGATATGTGTCTTTTGGTCCTCTTATCCCCGGAATTACTTAGAACTGACGAACGGATTATTACACTCACAAGTCAGAACTTGTAGAATTACTTTAAAACACATGGAGAGTTGGTTTTGCTAAACACTTAGGTGTTGTTTGTTTTTTAAGAGATTAAACGTCACGTCTGAAATTAAGAGGAGACCTTAACATCTGAAATTAAGAGCCTCTTAATTTTAATTAAGACAACTCTCATCCTCTTAAAATTCAGAAAAAAAATTCAGAGGTTTCAACCTCTTAAGTGTGAAGTTAAACAAACAAACTTAATTTATTATAGATCTAAACATTAAACTTCAGAGGTTTTTAAGAGTCTCTTAATAGAAAACAAATGAGGCCTTAGAAACAAGATTCGAGGCTGATTCCAACACTTTATGGCATTTTGATGCCACAATTGTGATCAATTTTGATCAAAACTTCTTAAATATAAACACAAGCTTGAAAACACACATTCATAACATAATAGTGTAATACCATAAGTTTGACCTAATTAAAGTTTAGAAATCAAGTTGCATGTTGTTATATGCTCATTTCTTTACACCATTTTGATATTCAAACAACATGCATTTAACATTCTTCAAACCCAATTTGGGTTCAAAACTTTGGGTTCTTCATTCACTTTAAAACACAATTTAGTTTAGAATTTTATCTTAAAAATGTTTGATTATTGATTCATGTTGCAAGTTATCTTCAAGTTTCTTGGATTCTAACATGATTTTATCAAATTTTGGTCTTGACTGTTGATCAATTTAAAGAATCGATCATAGCAATGCAGAAGTGTTTTTCTCTCTCAAACACAAAACTGCCCGTTTTAGAAAGAGAATGATGAGTCAAATGAATCGTGTTATGGTTAATATGTGTCAATAATATTGCTAAATTACATATTTTAATCTTTACAAATTAACTGAAAATACAAAATTGCAATCCGAGAATGTCACAATATTATATCTAAAGGTGTGTCTTTAGGATAAAAACTTTTGGTGTCTTCCATATTTTTTTGGAAATCACACAATTCCAAAAGAATCATTTGAACTGTGTATTTTTTATAAAAGATTTTCAAGAAATAAGAAATCACTGCATTTTAAAAATAACTACGTTTGAAAATTATGGTCTCTAAAATTCTCATGGGAACTACGTTTTCTATATTTTCAATTGTTTTTTTCTATGAAATGAAAATTGAAAATTTTTCTAAATAATTGGAGATGGAAAGGTAGGAAAAATTTCCCACTGCTAAACATACTCTAACATTCACTAAATGCATCAATTTGTTTATGATCATAAATGACTTTTTGTGTTTTACTTACTTTTTAAGAAGGTTGTAACGTTTTAAAAATATTATTGTCAATCTAGATCGATAATCAACAGCTGAAATTGTTATTAGTTTGTTATAGCACATTGAAAGGACCGGTGATATCATACTGATAAATTTATCGTTAAAAACATGAAAGAAACATACTTGACGTGAAATTTATTATTTATATGTTTTTTCTTAGAGGTCTTAATTTTCGTCCAAGAGTATATAAACAAATCAAGACTCAAGACTAGCCCATATGACGCATTTCAGGGGGACAAATAAAAGAAAACAAGCATATTTTTCATTTTTGGTTTTTTCAACTTCGTTCTGCATTGGCCCGTTTTCATCCTTTATACCAAAGTTAACATGTTATCTTACTTTTAGAAGTATAAAACACAAAATTATAAAAATGAAGAATTATTTTGTGAATAGATTTAAAACCATAAGTTTGGTCCATCAACTTTTAGGAATCTAATGCAACCCATTATGACTCAAATGTTTGGCCCATTATACTCATCTTCTTGGAGCTTTGCAAGTTACGTCACTCCTATGGGCCTTATGCTAAATAAAAGATACAGAATGTTTTATTTTAGTACGTCTTAAATGATTATGTTTTTTAGATGCACTTTAATTTTTGTCCATCAATAGTTTTTATTTTTTAAGTATTTGGTAGGACGTATAAGGAGTAATATAAAAATAAAAACAACTTACTTTCATTATTTTCGGATTTAAGTCCTTGCTTTTTTTTTTTTTTCAACTATTTAAGCTTCTTGATAGTATTTGCCTTATTCAAAACTATATATTTGACTTGTTAATCGGTAATGGTGCATGAACTTAAACTGTGACCAGTTTTCACAATTCTCGTCTTCCTTTTTTTCATTGGAGCCATTTTTCACTTAGCATCACAAACCCACCCTCCCTCCATTCGATATTAACCCTATACTTCCTTTCTCTTCCGATAGCCACCAGCACCACCGTAGAACACCACGGTATTGTTAATAGCAGGACACAAATGTACCACTGTCGATACCCCCCGTGCACTACCACCACCACCGCCACTACTGGTCTCTACTTACCATCACAAACCCGCCATCCTCTCTATCTTTTTCATCATTTTTCGAGCACAACGACAATACCACAAAATACTCTCTTGTAGTCTCACACTTACGGAACACAACAGCAGCGTCAGGGGAACAACACGATGGCACTTTGCCTTCAAGTTTATGTTTAAAAAACAACTATATTGGAACTTGATTTCATGTCATTTATGTATGACTGGCATATATTTTGAATTTAAATTTTTTAGTGAGTGAATGAAAAAAAAAATAAAAAATCAATATTTTGGTTTTGGATTCTAATGTTTTTATTATTAGTGTTACGTTTAATTCTATATTGATTCTTGTTTTTATTAGTCTAGGTACGAATATAATTATAAGTTTTTAATGTATAGTGTATTCTTGTAGTATCAACGGTTTAAAGTTCAATCAACTTACATAAAATATATGGCCTATACATCTCTATTCGATCATCGATGATGAAGGGTATTTAACCGATATGGTTAAGTAGTTGTGTGAATGTGGTGCATTGGCTGAGTATCACGTCTTCGTTTTGATTTACAAACAAGATAAACTAAAACAAAGCATGCGGCCTTGAAATGGGCACCAATCGGATGTGGTTGTGAGTTGAGACGGGGTCGATTGACAATAGAAATTGTAATTTACATCCTTAAACATTGAAGAACTAAACGTCGATGATGAGAACTCATTAGAAGTCAATTAGAATTCTACGTACGTTGTTGCTCGTCAAAAAAATTACCCTGAACGGCTCACATGATTGGGCCTTGGGCTCTGAGCAACTACGGAATGAATGTTAAATTAATTTTTTTCCTTAAACTTTGAAAGTCTTGTGTAACTGACCAGGTTGTACAGTGGATTAAAGGGCTTGTTGATGATATTTAGGAGCTTCTAAAGTTTTTAACTTTATTTATTAAAATCGTTGTTTAGATAATGAAGTTTAACCTTTTGGTGGAAGATATGAAAGTTCTTCCATTAGAAACTATCATAAGTTCATTTCAAAAGAAGTTTGAACTTTTGAAACAAAGTTTATTTTAACATTTCCATTAGTTATAAACTATAACACCTAATTAATATATATGTAATTTAAGTTTATAAGTTGCATCTAGCTTTGTCAAATTTATCTTTTAAGTCACCGAGAACATGTCTTCCATTAGAATAAAACAATGGATGATATATCCTAATATAATTCTCTAGATCTTTGTGGGGGGTAAACAACAAAGTCATAAAATGATATCATATTTACATGAGTAAATTACATAAATGGTCCATGTAGTTTGCTAGTTTTTATTGAATTGTCCTTTAACTTCCTTTTATAACATGAATGGTTCTTGAAAAGAAATCTAGTAATATCATCTTTATAGCAGTTAAAACTAACATAGGTTTGTTAACTTTTTTAATACGACTATTTTCCCCTTTTTAGAATCACATTCATGGCCCTTGTAATTTTTCATCATTTCATTTATGATCCTCGGAGGCTTTTTTTATAAATGCTTAGGGTAGATTACAATATTTGTCCCTGCAGTTATATGCAAATTATAGGAACGGGTCCTTTTCGCTTCAAAATTACAAATTCAATTCTCATGGTTGGCTATTTATCATCATTTTAGTCTTTTGACCGGTCATCTTTTCTTAAAATGACCATCTTACCCTGAAAATATTATTAAATATAAATAAATAATAATAAAATAGATCTTAATTTTCTCTTTATATTATTATTATTATTATTAGAAGTAGTAATTGATTATTAAATACTAGGCTTATTTTTCTCTCTCTCTCTCTAAAAGTTGAAAATGAAAAACATCTAGATTACGTTTCAAGATTAACCCACAGCCTTCCCAACCCTGCAAACAACACCATCCACCTCAATCTTTGTCTGTCGATCACCACTCACAACCATCATCCTCCATCACCACTAGTAACCCCACCAACCCAATCGACATTTGCTTCCATTGCCATCTCCATTCCTTTGTTACCTCATCCATCACCACAGATTAAACAATGCTTGCAATAGAGAAGAAACCACACTCTCCACACATGATTTCAACAACCAGACAACCATATCAAACCACGAGTACACTAAATTGAGAACAATTTCTACACTTGATGCCAAATTGAGAACGTGATGTTCAACTCCAATGTCTCAAGGAAGGTTTCTATTTCTATTTTGGAAACTAGGTTTCATCTATGAGTATATCCATTTAATTTTGCTCTGATTTTGATTATGGAACCTATGATTTTAAGTTTGAAAACTATGAATTTCGGAAACGAAGGTACATTTTTTATTTTGGAAACCATGGTTTGGTTTTCTTGATGGTGGATTGTATTATGAATCTTTTAGTGATGGTTCACGCTTGAGTGTGTGTGCGAGAAAGATGATTTTCATGATCGTTTTGTGTGAGAGAAAAAGACGATGGTTCTGGTTGTGGTGTGGTCGTAAGTGAGGGTGTATGTGAGTGAGGTGTGCTCAGTGGTGATCCTGGTGGTTGAATTCAACATGTAGAAAATGGGGTTGAAAGAGTTGTTTAGAGAAAGAGAGATATAGAGAGCAATAGATAGAGTGAGTGTTATTCAGACATGAAGAGAGAGTTTTTACGTTTATTATTATATTTTCGTTATTTACACACATTTAATTATATTTTTAGGGGTAAAATGTTCATTTAAAAAATGATCGGTCAAAAGATTAAAAACATGACAAATAGCCAACCATGATACTGAATTTGAATTTCAATGCGAAAATGACATGTTCTATAATTTGCATATAACCACAAAGACGAAAACAGTAATTTACCCAAATGTTTATTATAATTGTTTATAGATTTATTATATGGATTATTTTATTGTAATATAATTATTTATCAGATATTGTAATTGTCAGTTTTATTATTTATAGTTTATATGATTATAAGTTTTTAAGATAGTAATTATATTTTACAGTTTATATGTTTATCATTATTGCATATATAATAATAGATTTATTAACGATAATAACAATTTTATTTTAATTATTTGCTTGTAGGCCCGAGCGTTTCCTATGATTGTTAATCTTTTTATAAAGGACTAGATTATGACCCACGGACACGCGGGTAAATTAAAATTAAGTTACTTAATTAATATTACAATAATTTTTTTCGAATAGACCCTACTTGTAAAATTATATTTTACAATGTTTGTTTTTATCATTTTGATATTTTTGTGGCACTAATTGTCACTAATTTTAAGTTATGTGTCAATTTGATATTTTTGTGGCACTAATTGTCACTAATACAGATAGGATTTGAACATCATAAAATATCCATGTCTATTATTGGCAAATTATATTATATGCACTTGAACACACTTTATGTGACTTTCAACCAGTTTCAATTGTAATTTAATTTTTTATAATATACTCATTTGACCCATTGGATACAAAAATATAACCCTAATAATCCATATATAGGTAATGAGTTGAATTTGGTAACTTCATAAATAATTATGAGTTGAATTTGGTAACTTCTAAAAATTAATATATGGCACATGTGTAATTATTAATTTTAGTTAAGGGTATAAGAGACATTTCATAAATAATTATGAGTTGTCATTAATCTGGACCATTGATTTATTTTCATCCAATGATCCAGAAACTCCAAATAGTTTTCTTATTATATATAGTATAGATATGTATGTTTAGTTCAAATTTTCACATATTTTCACTGATTCTCGACCTAAATATAATTGTCCCCTGATTTTTCTTGTTATTATACAACATATTATTTTATATCACTGGATTATGTTAATATTGTTTAAATATATTTTTATCATTACTAGTATTTTTCTTCACTTATTTTTGCTACAACTTTTTTATGGTGTTGTATTATGACATTATCATATACGTATGTTTTATTATGATATTTCTTATTAGTATTTTAAATACAGATTATATTTAAGGTTGTTATATTTAGTATTTTAATTATTTTTATGACTTTAACATTATTGTATTAAAAGGTTGAGCATTAGTTTAAGCATGAATCAGTTGATGGTTTTTACATAAACCAAAAAGGACCAAAGCTAATAACTTTTTTTGTTTGTTACCCTTCAAATTGCTTGGTTTAAGTTTTCACGCATTGGGTTTTTGTTGCTCCGTTTTTAATCCATTCGTTAGATGGTTTAAATAATTAAAAGCAACGTTGTTAAGATTGAGATAAAAAAAAATTATTTAAAAACAATAGCAATTGACAACAACCATCATTATACAAATAATTATAATCATTGTGTTAGGCCACGTGTATTGCAAAACCAGGTTACACGGTTTTAATAATGTCATGTCATAAATATAATGACATGAAACTCACTAATTAAACTTAATATTTCCTTTCACGTTAAGGGAAAGAGGTGTGTAGTTAGCAATGAAAGAGGTGTGTGCTCAGAAACATCCAATAATAAAATATGTGATACGAAAAGAAATATAAAAAAACCGTTACTTTAAATTATAAATACTAGTTGTCACGCTATTTTTATTCTCACATTTCTTCTTACACTCCACCTATTAAAAGGCAAGTAGAGATTGACCACGAAATAAACTCGATCATCGCTGCGACCTCCTAACAATACTACGAAATGAAGATCTTAGTCATGAATTAACCAAAAGGCCTTTGGTCTGGCGGTAAGAGGGTGGAGTTGTAAGCAAGAGGTCACGGGTTCGATCCCCGTCGGAGGCAAGTTGAAATTTAGGTGGAGTAAGTAAGTCTGGTGGTAAAAGGGATAGTTTAGGAGTAGGAGTAGGATAATTTGTCGTTCAAAAAAAAAACAAGCAAAATTAAACACGCAAAAGAAAATAAGTTGGCTCCATTAGCACAAAAAAACGAGCAAAGAGTGAAAAGAAGCAAACAGAGATTTTAAGTGAACAGACAATCGACTTGACTTGAGCAAATCGTATCATCCGCAAACCAACAGACAAAGTAAAGTATACGATTTAGACGTGTTTCAACTAGTTTTACGAAAGTAATTAGCATTTTCGAAAATCTAAATACACAATTAATAATTTTCAAACAAGCACATATTAAATTTAAGAATACTTTAACCAACAAAGGAGATCGATTAGCGACTTATAATTTTTTTAAAAAAAAATTGAAATTAAAAACCAATGAAAAGAAGGTTTTGTTGTATACGGCTAGAGGGAACACCGTAAGCCCCGTGGGGAACACATCCAACTGTCCATTCTGTCTATCACCTGTGGGAGCAAAAACCAAAAAGATCCAAATCAAAAAGTTGTTCGATATTAAGATGGGTGGTGCACGGTGGTCCGACGGTGCACAATAATTTTTAGGGATCAATCTATTTTCTGTACAAATGTTGAAAATAATGGTCAGTTATAACATGGGAGGTGATTCATCGCCATAATAATTTTATATAAATAGACTATTTTAACGTTATTATAAGTTGGTAAAATGTAATGTTGATAAAAATGATATTAATTGTAGAATAGTCTGTTCATGTGGAATTGTTGTTTCATGAAAAAAAAAACCGTAAATTACAAATTTCGTCCGTATGGTTTATACACAAATTATGGGTTCCGTTCTTTTCAGGCTGAAATCACAATTACAGTACTCATACTTGGTTATTAGTTATGGTTTTGGTCATTTGTCCAGTCATTTTTTTAAATGACCATATTACCCTTAAGACATTTATAATATCAATATTAAACTTTTTGTTTTCATAAAATCAAAAAAAAAAAAAAAAAAAAAAAAGTTCATAAGAGTGAAGGGAATACCTCCTTTTCCCAAACCCACCTTTCTGTACACGTCAGCGCCACATCAGCTTTTCTCTCTCCACCTTTCACCACCTTTCTCCACCTTTCTAACTAGGAAATACTCACCTTTCTTAACATTTCCATCTTTCTTAATTTTTTTAACATTAAATTAATTTTAACTAACAAAACAAATAATAGAACTAAAATAATTAATTTCATAAAATATTTAAAAACTATTACATAAACTAAAAATTAAAAATTACCGAATTAAAATAAAAAAAATACATAACAATAAATAAAAACTAAAATTACGAATGAACATAAAAAAATAAAAACTAGCCGTCTAAATTTGGTATTTGGGCAAATGCAATATGTTCCACAAAATCTGATTGAAGGTTATTGTGTGTTTCCTGATTACGAAAGTAAAATACGAAACTGTACGAACGAAACAACAATTACGAAACTAAAATAAAAAAATACAAACATTTATGAAACTATAATAAAAAACAAAAATTAAAATTAAAAATTATAAAAGTAAAATTATATATATATATATATATATATATATATATATATATATATATATATATATATAAAAAAAAAAAAAAAATAGAAGTTCTACCAAAAAAAAAAAAAAAAAGGAAAAGAAGGGGGAAGAAGAAGGAGAAGCGGGGTGGAGCGGGGAAGGGAGGCCGGACGGGGTCGAAAAAGCGCGGGGCCGTAAGGTGGGGGCGGTGTAGCCGCCGGGGTGCAGCCAATGTGGCAACCCCGCTTTACTGCGGGGTGAGTACTCCGTATTCCCTAATGTTTTTGTAATTTAATTATCAATAGACATTTTCTCTCTCTCTAAAATTATTCTGACACACACACACGCACACACTCTCACTCTCTCTCCACGGTTCCTCCACACTGGTGATTATCGTTTCACTTCATCGTCTATTCATCACCGAGCCACCACAACCTCATTGGTCCACCAACGCTAAAACCGAAACCTGGACCACCACCGAGGCACCTTCGTCTTTTTACATGCTATCACACCACCGCAAGACAATCTTCATATATGAGAACTACCACCGACAACCATCACGTACTCTGTCTCTCTCTCACGCAACCAATAACCACCCCAATGCCAGGTCTATGTTATTGACCTGCAAATCGATTCATTAATCACAAAGAGATTGAGAGGTCAGACGAACAAGTGAAAGGGTTTTATAGGTTGGGTTCCAACGATCGAGTTCTGAGGAAATAAATGGATCGAGTTATCCAAGGTTGAAGGTCAAAGGAACCATGTGTTGAGACATGGCACCAACACCTCCAAGGCCCCGATGTATCATATTTGATATTGAGTTTCAATCAAAGATTTTGAGTTTTAGTCAAATGTTAGATGTTGGTTTCAATCTAGTATTTCAAGCTCTAGTTTTTGATGTTGTAAAGATTGTAGTTTCGGTCAGCAATTTTGGAAGTGATGATTCTAATTTATGTTACAATTTGGTTTGGTTTTAATATTTTTTTATATGACTTTGATTTGGATTTAATTTCTTGGGAAGGATTAGAGAGACTATTAGACATAAATGGGGAGGAGAGAAAGTTTCTTATTTATCTTTATGAAAATTAAAGTTTGTTACCTATTTTTATAATATATTTAAGGGCAAAATAGGCATTTCTAAAACAATGACCGGTCAAAGGACCAAAGTCATAACAAATAGCCAACTATGAGTACTATAATTGTATAATTTCAACGTGAAAATGACGTGATCCATGATTTATGTATAACCACCGGGACGAAATTTGTAATTTACCCAAAAAAAATGTTATAAGTTTAAACTGTACTTTGTTAATTGTATTGTTTTCAAACCACCACGTGGCAGAAAAGTAACCGAGTTAGTGGTCGTTAACATTTATTTTATAGATTCTATAATTACAATTTGTGTCTGCATATAACAAGTAATAACTTTTTCTTAATCATTAATTTAGATTTTAGTACTCTAATCTAAATCTATGGTTTGATATTTATTAAGAAAACGTTTGGAATTTGTTAAAGACACTTTATTTTGATATTGTGTGGTTCTAATTAAAAATATTTTCAGAAAAGATAACAACCATTAAAATGGAAAATGGTTAATTAAATATTAAAATCTAAAAGGACAATGAGCAGAAATGTAACTTTCTATAAGATGTGGAAACACATTTTTTGTTTTGCTTAAATAATCTTTTCTTTCCAACAAATTCTTTGTTAGAGAGAATTAAAAGAAAAAAAATAAAAACAAATTATTAGTTAAGGAATATAAATTCTTTATGAATTTTCTCAAGTTGTTTTAATGTATACGTTAAAGTTCATTTCTTTCATTTCTCTAATAATAGTTGACAATTATGTAGAAGCTTTAAGGGTGCGTTTGATACAGAGAATTAAGGCTAGGGAAATGGAAATAAGATGAATTCCTATATTAACAAACATGAGAATTCCTCTTATTTTCATTTCTCTAGCATTAATTCTCTGTACCAAACATAGTGTAAGAGAATTACAACAATCATATGTTTATTGTATTTTTATATTCATGATTTATAAAACTATTGATTTTAACCATATTTTCCTTCTCCTTAATTCTATCTACCAAACGTAACCGTATGCTTAAAAACCACTAAGGTTGCAACCAGATTGGTTGGACATATAGTTGTGGTCTATTGTATTAACCTAATGTTGCAATTTGGACAGGTTTTTTCTAGATGAGTGATTCTTAATAATAATAATTTTTTTCAATATAAAATTTTCTAACTTATATAATTAGACTAAATTTATTATAAGGTTGTTTATCTTGCAATTCAATTACCTTTACCTTTTGGTAATAAATCAATACGATTTTATCAGGGACAAATTGATTTTACTTGGTTTTTCATCAACATTGTGGACTGGTAGAGGTGTAAATGAGTTGAGTCGAACCGAACTCGAACTCATTTAAAAGTATCAAGCTCGATTCGTTTTGAGCTTGGTATGTAAAGCTCAAGCTTGGCTTGTGAATAACTTTACATTCTCGAGTTCGGCTTCTCGACTCATTTATTATATATATTAGTTTTATAATTAATTTTTATGTAATATAATCATATATTATGTATTTTTTTTTGTTTTATACATTAATATTTATCTAATTTATCTAATATACATTTATTAATTAAAAAATATATTTTTATATTGGTTCATTTAGGCTCGCAAGAGCTTTCCATGTGTGAAGCTCGAGGTCGAGCTTGTTTACTAAATGAGCTCGAATTCATGTTCAAGTTCGGCTTAGACTTGTATAACTCGATCGTTTATCGAGCTTTCATCGAGTCAGAATCGGGCAACTCATGAGTAGCTCGGTTCACTAGCTTACACTTCTATATACTACTATAAACATGAAATGTGTCACTTTTGGGTATAAAAAATTCGTCACTTATTTCCACGTTAAATACAAATTAATTAAGGATTATTTTTATAGACTCTTGTTTCTCATAATTAGTTAATGTTGATATTTAAAAGGATACATTAGTAAGTCGGTTTTAAATAGTATTAAAATTAGATGTATAAAATTAACTTTTAATTAATATTTAAAATGAAATATTGTTAAACTTGGGATTCTTAATATTTAATAAAGATTTAAATTTTAGCATATGATTTTTACATATATTTAAAATGAGGTATTTAATTAATATTTAACATGAGATTTTGCTAAAGTAAACATTGTGATGATTGATTATTAATTTAAAATATAACTTAAATGATAAAATGAATACGCCAAAAATAATATAAGGACTGGAATGGTTTAAAAACATTGATTGACTAAACCAGTAAATTAAATTATAAAAATAATATTGTTTTTTTAAATAAACCTAAGAATTTTAGTTTAATCACTTAATTGATTATTTGGGTTATTGGGTACGGGGATGGAGTAGGGAACCAAGAGATATAACTTTAAGGGTGTGTTTGTTACAACGGAGTGTAAAGAAAATAAAATTTAGAGACTTGTATTGTTTATATTAATAATAAGAATGAAATTACATTACAAAAGAATTGATTTTCATTCCTTTTTTCAATTTATATGCTTGTCTGATTCTCTACGTCTAGGTAAAGAATTAAGAATACACTATCGATTAGGAAAAGGAATGAAATGGATTTTTTTAAGTATGTTATGGCTAAAAATACTATGCAAATTTCTTCATTTTCATTCAACCATACCAAACGACTCCTAAGTTTCTTAAGGGGGCTAAGGATAAACGAATGGTAATTTATGTTGTCTTTTAAAAAAAAAAAAACATTAAATTGGAAGACAAGAAACTATGTAAAATATACTTCATAATTATCTATCTTATGTAGCTTTCAAAGAAAATTTGAGTTTTTATTGAATAAAATTATTTATATATTTAACTATAACTTAATATTGATGACATTTAATGTCATTTAAGATTATACACTATAAAAATTATTATATTTACCGAAGACTATTTACAAAAACTAAAAACTTCTGTTGTATGATATGTACATAAAATCATACACATTTAAGCTAATTTCTTTCAACAATTTAATTACTGTAGTCATCAAATCATACATAACAAGATTATACGAAAAGAAAATAAGCATGTTTAGTTCCATGATTTAAGTGAAGTAAAAAAAAAAGGTGTTACATGCCATCTCAAAGCCCCGTTCTTAAGTTTAGACCCCATACATGTTGTTCATTGATTTGAATTGTCCCACGTCGATCTCAAAAGCCCGTCAACTCAAAGCTATCACTTGATACAATCATAACTAAAGTACGTTAGAATAACATAACACCAATTATATATATGTGAGACTCGCATATGTGAGTAGGATGCCCACTTGACGTAGTCGTCTGATAGGAACTACACAAACAGTAGGCCTCGGTACAAGTCACGACACAAGTAGGAGCAACCTACCATGTCTTGTGAATTCAATCCTTCTTCTAACATAGATTTCTAGTATTATACCCTTATAGTTATGACCATTTCTAACGACTTGGATAATAGTCCCACCACATGTGAGTAGGGGTGTCAATTTCGACTCAGTGGGCCAAACGGGCGGTATGGTCAAAATGACTCGTAGAAAAAAACTAACCTAGAATATAATTGTTTTTAAAAACTGAAATTCTAGAAAATGATGTATTTAACAAATTATTTTTAAAAAAAAAAATCAATTTTACGTTAAAATTTTGTCTTTTGATTATCGACTTGTTCGACCAATTTGTTTGTATGGGTCAAAATTGTCATCTCCTATGTGAGAGATTATATCTCAAGTGTGTGTAACCAACATATATACTAATATTTATGCTACTCGTGTACTTAAAAACCGAAGAATGTCATTTAAATATTCATTTTTTTAATATAAATAATAATATGTAAATTACAAAAGTCTAATACAAAATAAATAGTATCTTTAAACAAAAAGAATGTAAAAAAATTAAAAATGATAAATAGTATCTTTATCCGATTGAGATTTTGAGAGTACCATCAAAATATTTCAATCTGAAAGTGTTTATCACGACTCTCAGATTTTCAAGTATTTGAAACCCTCCGATTATAACAATATTTATTATAATTCATGATTATTTTTTTAATTAGTAAAATAAATATTCCAAAAGATACAAAACAACAAAAAATTGTTAGAGGTGGGTATTGATTGAACCCATGCATGCCTCTTGGTTGGAAGAACAAAAGAGATCGACATGGAAGCCACTTAATCTATAGCAAAATTTGTGTATTAGAGCTAAAAACATAAAATCTATATCTATTAATAAAAGAAAACGTTTAACGACACGTGTCGCTTCCTCATCTGATAAAAATTTCATTTTTCCGCTCAATTTTCCATATATAATCCCTCTTAGTTAATTATGTAATTTATATTTAAAAATTAAGTGAAACTACAATCAAGTATTACCTAATTTAACTCCTATAAATAAAATAAATTTTTAAATGATTTTAATATCTTCAATATCTAACTTCTAATTTAGCTAACTAGACACTATTTCGTACATTTAAAAGTTAAATAATGTAGTATTGCTAATGAAATGTTTTATAAATTCTTTTAATAAAACTATTTAAATTGTGTTTTATGTAATACTAATTTTTTTAAATTTTTATTAGTTAAATACAAATAAATCAAAAAATAAAGAGTTTAATAACGATAACACATATTAGTACTATTCATACCACAATAATAAAATTTAATTATGTTCATAACGAAAAATAATAGTGTTTTTGTAACTTTTTTAGTAGAAAAATAAACATTTTAATATGTAATTTACATTTGTATAGATTTTTAGTAAACAATTAATTTATAAATTAAACATCCACGTAATATGTGGGCTAACAACTAGTTTGAATATAAATTAGGTTTGATTTCTGTGAGAAATTAAAAAAAAATGTCTATGAAGTAATCTTATCAGTTGGATCTGACTTTTTTTTGTTTCGCATTATTAAATATAAAGTCATTCCTGAAAGCCCATATATAACCAACATCAGGTAAAAACTACCGCCTCAAACTTTTACATAGTGACCCATTAAACTTCATAAAATTGAACCAACTCATTCAATATCGGTAAGACGACAATTAGGAAATCTAAATCCCCCACCAAGAGGGAACAAAACGCCATATGTCAATTGTCACTGAGCAATAAAATAATAAATGATCAACTGACTCCGAAAGTGAATCACATTTCGAGCATATTACTGAGTGAAGATCCAATACCCTATCATAAAGGTTCACTCGAAAGAGAAGTTCATTTAAACGGACCCGCCCTACAATAACAATTTATTTTAATCGGACCAAATTATGCCACTTGGTATGTGGGTGCCAATATAAAGTGCTCGACTGTCGATATACAACAAACTAAAATTTTACTTGACATCTATATTCATTTTAGTTTATATCATTGTTGTACAATCTAAAATATTTACTTCACATATTTTAATTGCTTTTATTTTATGTTTTTAATAAAAACTAATAATTCAAATATACGTCCCTAATATGAAATTTTAGTTTCAGATGGTGAAAACGGATTACTCGTGTAAGACCCCATTTCATAGGAGTCTTATAAAAACTAATAATTCAAATATACGTCCCTAATATGAAATTTTAGTTTCATATGGTGAAAACGGATTACTCGAGTTATAATGAAGTCTTAACCTGATAATAGAACTATAACCTATAAAATACAGTCAAAAAAGATAAAAGGAATGCAAAAGAACGTTACACATCAGAAATGCACACCAAAATTTCAAATAACAGATATACAAAATACAATAATATCTAAACATGATACACGAAATGCACACCAGATATATGAATATACAACTTAACAATAAAGAGGAACTCAAACACATTACTTATAGAGTATTGTTGTTTCAATATTTATCACTACTACAAAAAAGTCTTTCAACCCCACCTAATAGACCATGGTTATCGTATAAAAGGCTAAAAAACCAGGGTCTATGTCAACTATCAACAACCTATCCCCTCCTTTAACACCGGTTTTAAAACCGGGATCTATTCAAAGCATAATAGGGGTTAAAGGGTTATTTTGTAGTGGTGTATGTGTAAAGCGTAAGCTCATGTTAATTTTAGTAACACCGTTTTCTGTTTAATTTTTACTAATTATGTCGCCTTTCTTTCCATGTTTTTTTGCTAATGACACACTTACTGATTAAACTAAATCTCAATGTCACATTAATTAGAGGATGCGGTGTATGCTTAAATAACTAGTTTTTTAAAATTTGTATAAATTTTAAGAAGTACCAGAGAAACAACTAATAAAATAGCAATATTTTATTGCTAAAAAAAACTATTGAAAATATATAATGCAAGTAACTAAATTTACATAAATAAGAATTAAATAATAATAATAAAGAAAAGAAAAAATTATAAAAATCCGGTAAATAGTCAAAAAAAATTCTAAATTTATTTATTTATTTTAACATTTTTAGAATTTTTGGATAATAAAATGAGAAAAGACATGTTGTGTATTCAAATTTAAAAGGATTCTGGAATAAAAAACAGACTTTTTTCTAAATTAAATTTATTTATTTAATTATATTGTAATATAGAAATTATAGAATATTACACATGTTGTATTCAGGTTACGTCAATTGACATTTTAGTTGGATGTCAAGTGACATCTATTTATTATTTTAATTAAATAGATAGATAGATTTTCATTTAAAATGTTTTATATAAAATTAAATATATATTATTATTTAATTTGATTATATATTATATATGCTTTTATTTAACTGAACTTAAAAAAAATTATATTATACATTACGTTATATTTATCCAAGTATACATTTATTGAAGCTCGAACTTGACCTTGTCATTGAACTAGCTTCAAGTTATGTTCAAGTTTAACTGTACTAGTCTTAATGTTTTATAACTCAAGCTTTTAACGAATCAACAATGTAATTGAGATCGAATAATTTACAAGTCGTTTATATTCTGGATATAACGTAATATAAAATCCTTTTTAGTTAATGTTAAAAATGTACTTATTAATTTTTGAACTTTAAAAATAATTGAACTCTAAAAAGTAAAATGCAAATCATATGTATAGCCGAAAATTTTGACAAATTCTAAAAGAAATATTTAAATAACAATGTAATCATTTTATATAGTTGGGGGGATTCAACTCATATCACTTAAAAATTATAACATTACAACTTTTAGGGTTTTGCACATCGATTCTACCAAAAACCATGACTCCCAAAATTTTCGTACAAAAATAAACTATGATACACAGATTTTGATTTTATTAATGTAAAAATGTTACAACTTACAAATTGAAAACCAACTTTATTTTATGAGAATCGAATTTGAAGTTTGGTAATCATATAATGAAATAAGATAATAAGTTTATGAATAGAAATAAACATCAATTAGCTCGAATCAAAATAATTATCATATTATTCTCATTTATAAAAGGATTAAAGTCGTACAAATGCAACTTACTTTTCTCAATTTACCTAAATGACTAATTAACTTATTTTTTGACCGGATGGTAGTTGTACTCCAAAATAACTTGTCGATATGGTACGTGTAACCAGTAACTATGTTGATATGACCGTTTTTACTGATTCAAATGACAACGTGACAGGTTTTTAATGACATGAGGCTTACGTGAATTTACCATATCAACATAGTTACTGGTAATACGTACAATATCGACAAGTTATTTCAGAGTACAACGTGGATTTTGATCTATATAAATAATTTTGACAATCCACATAAGCATATAGATCATTTTCATACTTCTAAAGACACAAATATAAGATCATTACCGGTAAAAACGATAATCAAAAGTATCATCTCAACAATAAATTTTAAGTACATGTACCAATGAGATAAAAATATAACTAGATTAGTCATTTGAGTAATTTCAGTAAAGTAACATACATTTGTATGACTTTAACCCTTTATAAAATTAAGAAAATATAATACATATGGCAACCAAACAAAAGTAAATAATATAAAAAATTTAACGTATTTTAAGGGTGTGTTTGGTTTGAAGGATTTGAAGATTTCGTTTAGGATTTGGATTTCAAAATAATTACAGATCATGTTTGGTAGTAAAAAGAGAGAGGATTATATAATCCCTAAAACTAAACTTCTTATAATTCTTTCATTTTTTAGTTCTTACATTTTCAAATCATGCTATATCAAAATATTGTCATTTTCTAATCTTGTAATGTCAAATTTCTTTGATCTAAACGGCATCTAAGTGAATGTTTTTAATGGATCATTACTTTTAAAAAAACACATTTAATGTATCACGGTTTGGAAAAAATACATATGTATTTAGGTTATCAAAACACTAGAAAATGTAAATTTAATGTAATTTTCAACCCACTTCTAGATACATCAGACGTGTGTTTTTCAAACTATACATTATCCACTGAACGTATAATTTTTAAACTATGATACATTAAATGTATATATATTTCAAGCGTAATGCCCACTACAACATTTAATTTGGCCTTAATCGGTCAAGGCTTTCTCATATGCATCAACATGTTTCTTCTTGTCACACAATATGGCATTCGCCTAAACTCTAAAGTGTTAGGGTTGGGAGAGTACCTCTCTTCCTCACACCACACCAAATGTCACATCAAATCCATATCTGTATTTTTCTTTACTCTAACACCGCAAAGTGATCCTGTCCAACTTATTGGGTTCAACTAAAATGTTAAGTTGAAACTTTAATATGTTATATATTCGACTAAAACTTGTTGTACCTAATGAATGAATGAATTCTGAACAAAATATAAATACTTTTATGTATGTTTTGTTATCATTTTGTCTCATAAAATATTGGGTATATTTTGGACGGAAAGATTATTGTTTTGGGGGTGGGGAGATAATTTGGAAATTAGCACAGTTGGCACCCTTAAATTAATTGAAGTGGGGACATGTGGTTGCAGGACATTGGCTAAAAAAGTCAAAGATATTCAGACTAAAATGCAGGTGAGATTCTTATTACAGCCTGTTCTTAATTGGTCCCATTGCAAAACATCATCCATCCAATTCAAACTAGTTAGGTATTTGGATAACTCAATCAATCAAACATTTTCACAATGGATGAATATTCATGTGTATATTCATTTAGCGACTTCGGTTCACGGAATGAATTTTGATGGAATTGGATTTCAATTTTAGTGTTTAAAGTATTGGTTTACAAAAATGAACAACTTGATTTTTATAAAGCATTCCATTGAAAGCTCTTTTTTTAAGGAATTTGTAATTCCATAAAGATGTGAAGGAATGTTGAATTCCTTTAATTATGGATTATGATGTAATCTAACTAAATTTTACTTTGTTATCTTTGATTTCAAGTTGTTCAAATACACTAAACTTAGATTCCAATTTCATCAAAATTCATTCCGTGAACCAAACGCCCCTTTAAATTCAATTTATCAATTGATATTCTAGTATTTATATCCATAAAATAAATAGAATTATGGACATAAACTAGATAAATTTCGTGAAAACTTATGATCGAGTTGTTCTGTTACATTGATATCTCGAATTTAAGCTATTAGCCATGAGTGAATGAAACTCGTATCGTTATTTTGTATAGACATCAACTCAATGGTTGCGGAACCATGCCTATGCAGATATGGGAGACCCAAGATCATGTGTAACATATCCAATGGATCGATGCATACATGTATAATAATCTACTTTACAAGCAATTAAAAATTTTTTTTTAGTAAATTATGTGGACACACCTTTGATCTTCAATATCAATCACATAATAATTTGATATTGAATGTAATATTTGAATCTAGGAATATTTGCTCGTTTTCTAAAGAGATTCCCTTTAATTCATGGTTTAATTTACACAATTACCATCAGAATACAAAAAACAGAATTTATTAACAAGCATGTATCCATCCTGGCGAATCATTTTACTACCTCCACTAGATTGGTTATGTTTTAATGATCCATTCCATTTACACAACTAAGATAAATCCACAACAAGCAAATCGATCGATAGAATTGTTGTATCATAACGATATGCTACATGAAACATCCCTCCATGATATTGCAGACGATCACCTAGGATAAGATACAAACCAATATTCAATACACAAATTAAGATCTAGACATAATTAAGTGTACATAAAAATTCAAACTCTAAAGTACGATAGTAATAAAGTTTACAAGGACATTAATACAAACTACATTGTCTCAACAAGTTATTACATTGTATGATTTCCAAAACTCAAGGTACTACCATTAAACAAACTATTTCAATACCACGGTTCTAGTAGTCCCAGAGGGTCTTGTAGAAATAGCCTAAGTTGAACACCTAGAAATGTTCTTTTCTTTTCCTAAAATATATTTAACAACGCTTTAAGCTTTACGCTTAATGAGACAATAGATTACATATTCTACAAATGAGTCATGCAAACAAGTATGTGTTCATATGAGCAAGGTTTGCTCCTTCGTGCGAAGGGCACGAATCCCGATTACTTCATCATGCAAAGAGCATGTATCCTAATATGAATGGTTCATCGTGTGGAGAGTGTGAATCCCGAAACATAAGTCTTATAAGTCTATTGAGATAATATTGATCGAGGATGCACAACCTGATTGGAATGGTGTATCGGATGATCAGTCCCCAACGGTAGCCATCTGTCAAACCTCAACCCGAGTCACACCTGAGTATGAGTCTATAACATGCACTTTCAAATGAATGCATACGACATGTTTATAACATCAAGTACGAATGTGCATCAAATAACATAAAATCGTATGTGAGTGTCAGTTGATATGTATGAGCAACAGGAACAAGCCATAGCATAGTGTGTATGCAACGACAACAAGTTTAGGAATATTAATCTATTACTCACGATGTTAATTTAACAAGGATCACCTTAAAATATCCACAAGGTCTTACATAATACCGGTTGTACTATCTTAACTTTACTTTGACCCCGTACACTTTGTATTTTCGTACTGGACTTTAAGCACTTTTCTTTGTCTTAATGTGTGTTAGATAACACAATGAACATGTTATATATCATTTATATTGTCTAAATCAGTGTTTGATAATTCAATTGATGTTGTGTAAATTTTCATAATTAAGTGACCAACTTTGGATCCTTCGGGCCCCGATCCGAAGTTCGCATGTTCCTTAAATGCGAAGTTATAGCCTTAGTTGTTTTATATTTTAATTCAATCTGAGGTTCATAGTAAACCCAAAGTTCGGATCTCATTTGGGTCTGAAGTTACGTCATCCAAAGTTTGTGACTTTGATTTTAAAATTTGCTTCCGTTGAACCCAAAGTTCAGACCCTTTATATATCCGAAGTTTGGTTCCCATACATATCCAAAGTTCAACACTTAAATGTCAGAATTTTATAATTTTTTTACCTTATTTCAATTTTACCCACTTTTATGCATAAAACTTTATAGAAATGCATTATAACCCATGTATAACACATATACAAAATCAAACCCACAAACCATTAAATTCGTGAATTTAAGTGTTTCGTACCTCAATTGATCGTTGTAGTAGCAATAGTTACTTTAAAACTACTTGATTCCAAATTTTTGTGGCATAAATCCAACAAATTCTTATTCTTGATTTGAGCAGAGATAGAGCCTAGAGATGAGAGAAAACTTAAGGGTAGAGCAGATTTTTTGATTTGTAACAAAAAAGATAAAATTAGTCTATAATCTCCTTTAATTGAAGTTTTTACTCTAATTACAACATTGGCCCCTTAACTTGTATTTTAACTTATATTAAGTTCTATGTTTCATACGATAGGCAATGTATATTAATGATGTAACAACTATCAATGAAAGTCAATACATCGGAAGACTTCCCAAATAGATTTTAATTAAGTCACCTCCAATGGATATAGCTTTTATTTTCCATTTCGGCAACTTCTTTGTAATCTTCTTCGTTCCATAACGTAATTAATAAGCCTAGATACTTGAATACTTGAATAAGATAGAACCAATACTACAAGAAAACTGAAAAAACACTTGTATAACATATGTACAACATATTGACTTCATGTTAGCGATATAATAACAAATATTCCCTTTCAATTCATATCCAAACCAACATATTTTCTACATAATAATTGACAATAACTCATATGTTTATCATTAATCCAATATCTTACCAAATGTTTCTTACTTAAAAGTTAAGAACAGGCCCTAAATTTTTCATCTTTAATGTGTTTACCTCAAAATAGTCATGAGGATTAGTACGATTAAGAAGATCAAGAAACATATGAATTCTATATATGAAAGTAGTGTCCCGTATCTAACAAACATATAATCTCTTATGAAAACAATATAAGCTTGACGATTGTGATCTATGTGATGAAATGTAACACAATGAAGAACTTCGTTTAGTAAACCAAGGTGTATGCATGCACTTGAAGTCCATCAATACCACCCCAACCCCCTTATGTTTGAGAATTTATATATATCCCTCTTAAAATTTGAAAATATTGGAGTATATAATTTTAAAATAAAAGCATAATAACAAATAATGAACTTAAAGCATGTTATGGGGTGTATATAATATTTTTCAAATTTTAAAGGAGTATATATGAACATCATATTTATTAGTAAATCCCATGTAAGATTTACAAACATAAGGACAATTTACTCAACTCAGTCATAATATGTGAGTTTCAAACTTTGGTTATATATGTTCGTTTATATTCGTTCCTTTTTGGATGGGACGAGACCATTCAATAGCTTTCAGATTCTTATAACATTTTGAGACGTTTTCAGTGAACCATCGATGACTACGTGTGATAAAATACCTATATAGATAAATTAGGGGTGATAATTTCGGCTCATTCAAACAAACGGGTCGACGACCAAAACACACAAATTTAACATAACATTGAAATTTTTTTCAAAAAAACAATTTGTTTAATAAATCATTTTCTAGAATTTTAGTTTTTTAAAAAAAAAAAAATTATGTTCTAGCTTAGTTTTTTACTACGTGTCATTTTGACCATCTGTCCGTGTAGCCATTGGATTGAAATTGACAACCTTGTAGATGATGATCTTCACGTTCTTATTATAACTTTTTCCTCATTTCTTTCCATTTTGTTTTCTAAATCCTCAACAATGTTTATGTATATTAATATTAATAGAGTGCTACTTGACGGTGGATACCCTCTCTATCAATAATAATAAGAGGTCAATAAAACCATATATCCTAAGGTTTTTGGTTTATATATTAATGATATATCATTGAATGTATAATATATATAACTTTTAATAAATAGATAATCGCTAGATTGTCATTTGGCATGACATGAGGTTGACACGTGAAAATCACTAACAATATATGAAATTCATTTTTAATATAAAAGGATATAAATGAATCATTTTTTCCATATATGTTATCTCGGGCTTCAAATATTTCTTTGAAAAAGATACTAATGAATCCTTCTCTCAACGTTGTCCGGCTTCAAATACGGACGGATTCTAAGTCAAATATAATTACATTATAATTTATTATAGAATAATAATATAAATTTATAATATTTTATTGAATCAACTTATGTAATATATACTTGGATAAATTAACTAGTTTTACTATATGGCATATCTAAAAACACTAATAATATATATTAATATACATGATAATTGTTTTAGTATATAAGCTAGTTTATTATCCGCGTACTACATGTAACAATTAAATAACTGGGTTTTTAAACTTTATATAAACTTAAAAACTTATTATAGAAATAACAAATAAAATAACAATATTATATTGTTAAAGAAATTATTGAAGATAACTAAATGTAAAATACATAAATAAACTTAAATAACTGAGTTTTATGTTGGTGAATTTTGTATCTTTGTTTTATGGTGTTGTTTGGTTGTAATTTTTGCTTCTAGCATCTTGCTGGAAACAATTTGGTGGAATAATATTATTGTTGTTCAAAAAATAATAACAAGGAAAAGAATTATAAATAGTTGGATAAGAAGTTAAGGAAAGACATGAGTTTAGACTCAAATTAAAACAGAAATCCTTGATAATAGGCGTACATATTTTTTCTACATTAATTAATTAATTTAATTATATTTTAACATAGAAATTTTAAATTATTACACGTGTCGTATCCAGGTTATCCTAATTCGCATTCTAGTTAGTTGTCAAGTAACAATTATTTGCTCTTTTAATAGAACATATAGATATTTATTTTACTAAAATACTATGTATAAATTATTGTTAACCTAAGATAGTATACTTTTTAGTGTCGGTAGTTTAAAAGTCTCAAAACATCATGGATATTCGACTGTTTGAGGAAGTTATAAGAGGCAAAAACCGTCCAAACTAGCTGTAAAAGAGGGACATAAATAGTCCAAAAAAGGTGAAAGTGATTACCACTTCCATGGTTTTTCGGCTTTTTTTTTTCCTTCTATTATGCAAATTGCATATGAAAATGACATATAATTCAAATATATTTAAATTGAACTTTTTATACTTATGATAATATCATTTTAAGATATATACATACAAGGTCGTCCCATGAATTTTGGAGGCCCTGTACACATGCATATGATATAGGCCCTTAATTATGAAAAATTTAAATAATAAATTACTCAATTTGTAACTGAGTTTTAATATGTAAATTAGATGTCGTGAACGACAAATTTTAAATGTTTGTATATTCAATAATACTTCTAAATGGTATATAATATGTTTAAAATGAAATAATGAGTGATGAGAAACTAATATTCAAAGTACTTCGTTTAATACTCTGATCATTTTTACGATTATAAGGCCCTACAAAATCGGAGGCCGCGTGCGATCGACCTTCTCGCACGCCCTAAAAGACGGGTTTGTATACATACATACATACATACATACATACATACATACATACATACATACATACATACATACATACATACATACATACATACATACATACATACATACATATATATATATATATATATATATATATATATATATATATATAGAGAGAGAGAGAGAGAGAGAGAGATGTGTTCAATGGAGAAACTCCATGCATCGAAGAACGTCGAAGAACTTTCATGCACCAGCACAAATGCATCATAATTCCCGAGTGATGCATCATTATTTCAACGTGATGCATCAAATTCTCGCGCGATGCATCGACTTTCTGCATGATGCATTGTGGTTCTCCAAGGTTCTTCGATGCATTAAGTTCTCCATTGAACCCACCCCTATATATATATATATATATATATATATATATATATATATATATATATATATATATATATATATATATATATATATATATATATATATATATATATATATATATATATATATATAGACACACACACATATATGATTTATATTTTTGTTTTTGTAATAATCAAAAATACCACTCACAATTTGCATCGTAGCGATGCACCAAAACCAGAGGTGGTAATTTCGATCCAATGAGGCCGGAGAGTCAAAATGACCTGTAGTAAAAAACTAAGATACAATGTAATGTTTTTTTTAAAATGGAATCTTAGAAACTAAACAATTTTATTTTTTGAAAAATTTTCAATATCATGTAAGAATTTTTATTTTGATCGTCGACCCGTTTGAATCGTTTGCTTGTATTAGCCTGAATTATCATCTCTAATTACAACGTACATTAATTAATTCGACCAAACATCTCAAAACATGAAGTCATGACAGCCATTAAATACCAGGATGAAAATTAATATCATCCTGTTAAGGACCGATTTTCTTGCTCATATGTCAATGGCTATTAATGTTTTTTTCTTGCTTATGTCTTAGGAAAAAATATTTAAAATATTCATTCATGCTTTTATTAAAAATATATTTTAAACAAACTTAGTAAAAGGGTAAAAAAAATTTAATATAAAAAACTTACTGAAAGGGTGAAAAAATATTTTTATAGCACTAATGCCATCATATTTAATATTTTGGAAAATAATTAATATATTATAAAAAGATTAGAAATATATTATTATAACAAAATATAATTTAACGTTTTACGAAATACTTTCAAGTTTCAATCTATGTTTTTTCAGCTTAACTCACTTATAGTAAAATATAACTCAAATTCATTCGTGTATAAATTGAGTTACCTGAATACCCACCATGGCCAGATCGTAAGGGTAGCAATAGGAGCGACTGTACAAGACCTTAAATTTGTTAGGGTCTGGTCGATACTTTTTTTTCATTTCTACTGCAATATGAAAATATAAGTTTACTTCATTTTGTATGAGATGTCCAAAAATTAAATGTTTATTTTTTGGATACTTAAAAATAGATTTAATGTTTTCATCAAGAGTAGTGTGTGTGACTACTGACTACAGATTCAAAAATTACCCGAAAATAACCGGTTGATATTATTCTTAATTTTTTCATTAACAAATTTTAATTAAATAATTAAAAAGAAGAATAAAAAAAAGTGACGTGGAAAGGAAAGAACCACGAAATACGTGAGAATAAATTAAACCAGTAGCATGTTTTTAATATCAACAAAAATCCCAAATCTTCCAACCAACAGACCAAAACCATTCATGTTTTTAAAAACATACATTCCTCCTACACTCATAAATATATTTAATAATTTGATTTAAACCAATTAATATTTTATAAATAATAAATAATTTGTAACAACTTTACAAAAGCCAATTTCCAAGAACCTACCCTTTTGCCCCCCGCTTTCTTTCATATGTGCATGCACCATCGATATATACATACAGATCTCTCTCTCTATATATATATATATAAATTCACACACTCACACACACATAAACTCACTTCAAAATATTCACTTTCCTCTCAAAACCATCATCAGAAAACTCTTTAATCCGCCATGGAAGCACTCAACAGATGTTCATCTGCAACTTCTTCTTCATCGGATTCATCAGACTCTTCACATTCGGGTCGGAAACGACGATACGGTAGTACTGATAAATCGGATAAAATCAAGGGTCCATGGAGCGCTGAAGAGGATAGGATACTAACCCGACTTGTTGAAACTTACGGGCCCCGAAACTGGTCGCTTATCAGTAAGTATATAAAAGGGCGGTCTGGGAAATCTTGTCGGCTTCGGTGGTGTAATCAGCTCAGCCCTAATGTGCAGCACCGGCCTTTTTCTCCGGCCGAGGATGATGCCATTTTAGCTGCTCATGCTCAGTATGGTAACAGGTGGGCTACCATTGCTCGGTTGCTTCCCGGACGGACGGATAATGCGGTGAAGAATCATTGGAATTCGACGTTGAAGAGACGCCGGATTGATAATCCGACAACTAGGTCGGAATCGGAAATGGAGCTTCTGAGGTTTGAGAGTAGTTATGTGTCGCCGAGATCTCTGGTAAAAGAAGAGGTGGCGGCGGATTTTGAGGATCCGATGACGACTCTATCGTTGGCTCCGCCGGGGATGTCGGGCTATGGGTCGTCGGAGAAGATAACAGAGAGCTTGCCGTCGGGGTTTTGGGATGTTATGAGAGGCGTTATTGCGAGGGAAGTTAGAGAGTACGTGACGACGTCGTTTCCTGAAACTTCTGGATTTCATTAACGTTTATATTGATTTATTATTATTTTCAATTATTGAAAATTCATTTTATTTATTTTTATTTACTGATGCTAATTATTGTCTTATTATTGATGAATGTTTCAACATAAATGTTGAATGTGTAGTGTCTGAGGAAAGAAGATACTGATTTACATTCAAAGTTGTGTTAATTTCTAAGGGTTAATTATAAAAAATCCAACATTTTTTTCATGAATTTTATGTTTTCGTCCATCATGTTATTTTTTTCTAAAAAAGTTTTTATATAATTTTATTTCTGGTTTCTGAAATTTGACTATTAAAGCTCCGTTATTATTAATAGAGCAATAAAAAACGTGAAAACATTTTGGTGTTTTTGCATAATAAACATTTTTTTATAAAACTAACAATGGTTTTAAGATATTATTAGTTCTAAGTTGTAACAATATTAGTAATATATTTTTATTTTATTATTAACTAGGTTGTTTAACCTGCGCGTTGCAGCGGGATCATATAGGGTTGGTTCCGGTAAAAACCCTCATTACCGTGAGAACGTGAGAACCTCTCTAAAATTTGTGCATTTAATATATAAAATTATGCATTTAAAGTTAAAATTTATACATTTCATAAATGTATACATATTATATAAAAATTTATGCATATCATGATAATTTTGTCCACTTTATGTACGAATTCATGCATTTGACAAAATTTGTGCATTTAATGTTCAAATTTTTACATTTAGTGTAAAACTTGATGAATTTAATTTTAAAAATAATTTTAATGTTAGATTATGATATTTATTAATATTGAAGACCAATAATGATTTTAAGTTATAAATTTAATTATTGAATTTGTGCATTTGATGTATAAATTTGTGCTTTTGGAGGGTTCTCACGGAATTGAAGGGCTCTTATGTGATCCTATATATATATATATATATATATATATATATATATATATATATATATATATATATATATATATATATATATATATATATATATATATATATATATATATATATATATATATATATATATGTATGTATGTATATATATATATATATATATGTATATGTATATATGTATGTATATATATATATATATATAGGGGTGGGTTCAATGGAGAACCTTATGCATCGAAGAACCTTGAAGAACCACAATGCATCGATAGAAAAACTGAAATGCATCACGTAGAAATCGATGCATCACGTGGGAATTTGATACATCAAGTGGAAATAATGTAAAAATCGATGCATCACTCGAGAATTTGATGCATCACGTGGAAATAATGATGCATTACGGGGGAATTATGATGCATTTGTGGTGGTGCATGGAGGTTCTTCAATGTTCTTTGATGCATGGAGGTTCTCCATTGAACCCACCTCTCTCTCTCTCTCTCTCTCTATATATATATATATATATATATATATATATATATATATATATATATATATATATATATATATATATATATATATATATATATATATATATATATATATATATATAGGGGTTCAATGGAAAATCACAATGCACCTGAAAACTTGTGAAAACCGCACTGCACCACCACAAATGCATCAAATTACCCGTGTGATGCATCAAAATCTCGCGTGATGCATCAAATTTACCGCGTGATGCATCAAAATCCCGCGTGATGCATCACTTTATTTACGATCATGCCACCGCGTTTTTCGTGAAATGCATCAAATCGGACGGAATGCGTAGGTTTCCACAGTTTTCCGGTGCATAGTGGTTTTCCATTGAACCCACCTATATATATATATATATATATATATATATATATATATATATATATATATATATATATAGAGGGGGTTCAATGGAAAACCACCATGCACCGGAAAACTTGTGAAAACTGCACTGCACCACCACAAATGCATCAAATTCTCCGCGTGATGCATCAAAATCCCTCGTGATGCATCAAATTTCCCGCGTGATGCATCAAAATCTCGCGTGATGCATCACCTTATTTACGATCATGCCACCGCGTTTTTCATGAAATGCACCAAATCGGACGGTATGCGTAGGTTTTCATAGTTTTCATGTGCACAGTGGTTTTCCATTGAAGCCACCCCTATATATATATATATATATATATATATATATATATATATATATATATATATATATATTACTTTAAAATAATAAAATAACATTAGTTATCGATCGTGATTCTCATCCGAAGATCACTCACTGCTTTCAATCTAAATAATAAAATAATTGTCATTTTAAAAATACTTGAGACGACAAACAATTTTATGTTGTAATGTAGAAAAAATGAATACGATCATAATGATATATTCGTTCTTTTGTATAATATAATACATCAAACGCTATAACACATAAACAAAACAATTATATATTATATGTGAAATAAAATAATTAATTAGTTGCATACCTATCAGTCTAATATAAATAGTTCCGATGATAACAAAAATTATATTAGATTGTAGATTAAAACAATGCGATCAAAATAATATATTCAAATTTTAATAAAATATAATATATCAAAGGTTATCACAGAAAAACAAAAATGTTATATATTTGAATTTTTATAAAATATAAAAAATCAGACGTTATAATAGAAAAAACAAGTATATATTATATATAAAATAAAATATTCAGCCAGCTGCATGTCTTCCTGCCTAAAGAAGATGGTTTCGATGTTAATAAATTTTATATCAGACTGTTGACAAAAATAATGCGATCATAATGATATTCAAATTTTAATAAAATAATATATCAAAAGTTATCATAGGAAAAAATGTTACATGCTTGAGCTGCCTGGTAGCTAACTTCACTGTACAATGAACGATGAAACACGTTTATAAATAGTAATATTAGTAATATTAATAAGATATTATTATTATTATCAATAAACAAAGTAAAATTATTTTATATAACAAATTATCTTTCTTGTTACAAAAAGAAAATGATGTTATTGTCAACATACAGAAAATGTTTGGCTATTACAAAAAGAAAATGATGTTATTTGCAACTTTTATATTTTGTGTCGTTAATAGCATTAACTTTTTTATTTTTTTAATCATTTATAGCAACAACTTTATTAAGTTTTGCCATAAATGATTAAAAAAAAATATAAAAAGTTGATGCTATTGGTGATAAAAAAAATGAATAATGTTATTCTAAATGTTAAAAATGCATAAAGTTGTTTTTATTTTTAGCAATTGGTCCTAACAAAGATAAATAAACTAACTATTTGAATAAAATCAAAATTATGTTTCATGTATATGGCCCTTTAACTTTTAACCTATATTATTAAATTTAAAAGTAAAAACTTGATAAAAAAAGGTAAACGATTAAAATAAAAATAAAAAGACAAAAGAAAATATGCTTTGCGGAAAGTTAGTGTAAAAAAAAAAAAAACTAAAATGGAGGACAACGTGATCGGTGTGACATTTTGTCCCTTTTCCCCCATATCTTCTTAACACACTCCATGCTTCTTCATCATATTATGCACGTTTTCCATTTTTATTTTTGTAATTTTTAAATAAATAATTTTTTTTTAAAAGCTTTACAATTTGAATTATAAAAAAGCCATTGAATACTAGTATAAAAAGTAGGTTGTTAGTTATAGAGTTGACACGATGCTATTAAAATGTGTAGAATAGTATTAACAACGCAGTCCATATTGCTTTAAACGATTTCTTTTGACAAAATTCGAAAAAGATTCTTGACGGTTTTCAAATTTTGATTATTAGATTAGATTCTCTTAAGATATTCTTTTGAACTTGAGGAAAATTTGATATTTAGATAAAGTTTGTTGTCGTTTTTTACCTGTTATTGTGTTTTACATGATTTTCTTGCTTAAAGTTTAATGTTGTTATAAAAGAATATCGTGATCCAATCCAATCAACTTTATTTTAAGATCGTTTATGAAAGATATCACCAGATTTGTTTTTACTAATCATCCACCTTTCTTTTTGAACACTAATATGTCTTTCAGTGACATCTAAAAATAATTGTTATCGTATATCAAAGATATGAACAATAGAGAGTGTTTTGGGTTGTTGGATCATCAGGATAATTTCAACTCTCTTTTATTAGCCTTCTCAAGTAATTAATAATTCCGAATCAATTTTCTAAATTTTGGTGTATGGAAATCTTAAAGAGTTTAAAAAATGATGAATCAATTAGAGAACAATGTTTAAGGACTTGATTCATGTGAGATGATGATTTATCAACCCAGTTTTCAGAAAGCTTCAATTTGGCAATTTCAGTTTCGTTAATAAAAACATCAACAATCGTTGTTCTTTGTTGTTCCATACTCATTATGATTAATATGTTCATCTTAATATCACTTTACGTTTCTTTCATTTCAATAAAACCATATCAAGTGATTTAGAGTATTATCTCTCACTAACCATTAATTCATTTTAAAAAAGTTTCCTATATATCATCATTCTAAAAGTTTCGTAGAAACAATAAAAACACATAAATTTCACATTCACGACCTACATTTTACAAATTAAAATTCATTCACGACCAATTTACCATTTAACTCTTTTATATTTAAGAATATGCTTTAATATTATGGGGTTAAACACATACAAATGTATGTTACTTTACTGAAATTACTCAAATGAATAATCTAGTTATTTTTTTATTTTATCTGTACTTGTACTTAAAATTTATTATTGAGATGATACTTTTGATTTCCATATCTACCGGTAATGATATTATATTTGTGGTTTTAGAAGTATGAAAAAGGATCTATATGCTTATGTGGATTTTCTAAATTATTTATATAGATCAAAATTCACGTAAATCTACGTTGTACTCCAAAATAACTTGTCGATATGGTACGTGTAACCGGTAAGTATGTTGATATGGTAAATCCAAGTAAGCATCATGTCATTAAAAAACTGTCACATTGTCATTTATCAGCAAAAACTGTCATATCAACATAGTTACTGGTTACACGTATCATATCGACAATTTATTTTGAAGTACAACTATCATCCGGTCAAAAAAAAGTTAATTAGTAATATAGGTAAATTGAGAAAAGTATGTTGTATTTGTACAACTTGGATTGGGATCACATAAGAACCCTTCGTTTCCTTGAGAACGTGAGAACCCTCCAAAATGCACAAATTTATACATCAAATGCACAAATTTAAAAATTAAATTTATGACTTAAAATTATTATTGATTTTCAATATTAATAAATATCATAATCTAACATTAAAATTATCTTTAAAATTTAAGTTCATCAAGTTTTACACTAAATGCACAAATTTTGTCAAATGCATTAATTCGTACATAAAGTGGACAAATTTATCATGATATGCGTAAATTTTTATATCAAATGCATAAATATATCAAATGTATAAATTTTTACATTAAATGCACAAATTTTAGAGAGGTTCTTACGTTCTCACGGTAATGAGGGTTTTTACCGGAACCCAACCCAGTACAACTTTAACCCAATCTTACGTGCACATAATCTTGAATTTTATGATGGGACAACCCTACTTCATTCTCCACTATTTATTCTTCAATGTTTGACCTTTTTAGCCCATAATCATAAACTAATTAAAAACCAATAATTTTCAACTATCAACCCAATAGGCCCAACTTGTATCAAACCTATTTTTGTTCGGCCTTACTTTTATATTAGATTGGTATAATGGCCCATATACCGGGCTTGAGGTTTTAAGATAATGTTTAGCCCAATTGGGTCATTCTTGGTTGGATTCTTTTTTTTCCTTTTATAGTTTGTATTTTTCTTTTTAACTTATGGGTCGTATGGTAATTGGTAATAAATAGGGCATTCATGAAAATCCGATCCGAAACTATACAAAATTTCAGATATTCGGATAATCCGATATCCGAAAATCCAAAAAAAAAATATTTTTTTTTAAAAATTTTTTTATATCTTTAGTATTCATTATTTACATAATATTGAGTGTTTAGTATTATTCTAATGTATATTTTTTAGTTTTATCTTGCTATTATAGATTTATTAACTATTATTTTATATATTTTAGTTTTTTTAGTCATTTTGAGTAAAATAATTCCGGATACATTTAGTTTGTGATATATTTATCTTTAATATGTATTTGGGTATATGAATTTGTATTTTAGATATTTAAAAATTGATTTAATTTTAAAAAATTAAAAAAATATGAATTTTCGGATATTCGAATAATCTGATATCTTTCGGATTCGGATAGCAAAATCCACTATCTAAAATTTCGAATATCCGGTTTTGGTCACCCCTAGTAATAAATTACCCATGTTGATTATTGGCTACAAAGGGTAGGAGACGATTACATACCTTTTTACCAACTCAAACAACAAATAGATACAAAATACGCAATGTCGTATTACTGCCTTTTAAAATCCATATGTTGCTTGTATAAACACTGTACATGTACGGCTTTGGATTCAATACAGTATGATGTGCAAATATCGAAAACGACCGTGATAACACAAAACACTAGCGATGGACCGATGGTCGAAGAATAAGTTGAAATTAGTACATTGTAGGTGCAATTCAATTATATTTTTTCTTCATATATTTATACAAATCAAAGATACATTTAAGTTTGGAGCATTATCTCACTGTATAAATAAATAACCACATGTCTGCACCTCTGTCCTTAATATTTCTTTGGTTCTTTCGCCGTGATCAGAAGACACCAACCCTAAAAAATGTAGCTCTCGCGTAAACTTATTGACTTGTCGTTGGTAGCGGACCCAATGATACGAAGGAAGTGTTTTATGAAGTGGGTGATAGTAATCCGATAACTAAAATAATTAAAATATGACCAATTGTTTTGAAATCAAGTTTTATACAGAAAGTAATAAGATTAATGATAAAATAAAATTTTATGTTTGTAAAGCAATGAAGAATATAATAAAACCAATTAAATATGATTTGAAAGTGGAATTTTTAAATTCAAGGTGTGTTCGTTGTTAGATATGATTTGAGGTCTCAGTTTGGGGCGGAGACAAGGTCTTCCATGACTTATGTTTCATTACATTATGGTCGATTTAACATTAAAAAACAGAGGATCAAGTTGTAAGGTTTGTTTGAGTGTGGATTTGTCTTAAAGCGTTCTCTGTTTTTTTTAAGTCGATGGTGATATATAATGAACTTTCTAAAAGATGATCAGTCCAAACTAAAAAAATTAATCACATACCAAATTTTTAATAATTTAATAAGCTTGTTTGATAAAATATTTTTAAATTTTCATTTAGAAAATGATACATTAACTTTATTTAAATGGTAAAATATAAAAAATTAATCGACTTTTTTTGAATTTATATGGATTTTTTTTTTTCAAATGTTTAAACTTGTACATATTTTTGTTGTACTCAAAAATTAAATATATATATCATATTTACCCTCCTATTAGTTGAGGGTCAAAAAATCTTACATGGCAAGTTAACTTCGATCTCTCACTATTTATGTGTTTGTTGTGTGTGCGCGTGTGATTTATTGATTGAAGAACCCATTCGGAGTTTCAACACGTCCAACTATGTCATAGACAACCTCCTCCACTGCTTTTGGCCGGCCTCCCATCAAATATCTACCTTGTTTCCCGTCTCCTTTGCTCCTCTCCGATCATCTTACTATTTCTTGATTTCTACAAATTGCTAGCAATAGAATGATTGACATTACGATATATATGCTTACAGATATGATGATGGATTGGGGCTACGATAAGTTTACATATGGTTCTTCATCTGTATGATTTTGCCCGATTTCTACTCTTGTTGATTGCATGTGTTTATGTGTGTGTTTGATTTTAGCTACGATTTCTGTATTTGTGTGTTTGTTTGTTGTTTTATGGTTCAATGGTCTGAATCAATGGTTCTTAGTTTTCAGGGTTTAATTTGATGAATTGGTGATTTTTGTATTGGTCAATTTGTCTTGTTCATATATTAATATTAGCTTTCAAGAAAAAAATTGCGCAATTTGAACCAATATTGTTGATTCATTTCATGGTTTGGTTTTTTCCCAAAATAACCGCTCAAATTTTGGTGATTTTTTATTGTGCAACATGAAATACACATTGTAGATTAAGCATGATAAAGATGTGTGACACCATCAATATGGTTTTCAAATTATTGTTTGAATCAAATTTGACTACAATAATAACTTAAAATATGATAAAATGTGTGAAAAAGTAACACTATTTATGTAGTTTGAAGGAAAACTCACAAAACTTAGATACTATTTAAACATATGGGTTCAAATCGTTTCAAACATTCTTAAACATGTTGCTTGTTGCTAACATCTTTGCCGATTCCATAATCATTTGTTTCATGGTTTTAATGATTTTAGTGGATAAATGATTGGCTATAAATGGTTTCCCGATACCCCAGTCTAACATAATACCTCATTGATCTTGAATATTATATATATATATATATATATATATATATATATATATATATATATATATATATATATATATATATATATATATATATATATATATATATATAAAGGGAGGTTCAACGGAAAACCACAATGCATCTGAAAACTTGTGAAAACCGCACTGCACCACCACAAATCCATCAAATTCCCCGCGT
>JAANYP010004174.1:67500-77500 GCA_020465985.1 Centrapalus pauciflorus
TTAAAAATATCCGCGTAATACGCGGGTAATAAACTGCTATACTATTTAAATTTTAAAAAAAAAAAGTGGTTAAGGGGCAAAATCGAAAACATTTTCACCCGTTGAATCAGCATGCTTAAAATCTTCAAACTGGTATCCAAGAAAAGTGGTCAGGAGATAATTCTTCACCACAGGGAATCATTGTCAGTCAATCTAGGATTTAAAAATTCATAATTAGAAGTCTATAAATCCAATCGAATCTATTGAATTTTGTGAAAGCTTGTTTTTAATAAAGATTATAGTGACATGGTATGCGTCATTTGTATCATGCATTTGTTGTAATTTGATGTACAAGTATGATGAACTACTAATTAACTGTACTTAATAAATTAGATGCATAAGGTGCAACCAATGCATTGTGTGTGTTATATTAATTGAATATAATCAGTGATTTAGGAGCAACAAATGCGATGGCTGCAACCGGTTCATAACAGTTTTGTAAGTAACAATTAAAACTTTTTATAGAGCAAATTAATAGTAACCAAAAGTTATAAGGATTGCGTTTTTTCAGTACTTATCGATTTGAACCAACATAATTGGCCTACCTTAGAATGAAATTCTGACTACGTCACTGTATACATATATGTATTAGTTTATGTATTTTAATTTTAATAATTTTTATTTTTATAAACATTATATGTTTGATATAATTTTAACTTAACGAAATATATTATTTAGTGTGTAATTCATTCTAATTTATTTATTTCATAAAGTTAATATTCATATAAAATACAAATATTCAATGTATTAATTCATTAAGCATAACAAAAACTAAATACGAAGTTGTAACAAAATTTAACAAATTAATTTCATTTATACATATAATATGTCAAATTTTTATATTTTAGTAAGTTTAACTTCGTGTTAAACGTATGCAGTTCATATACATATAAAATTTTAGTTTCTAAAAAATTATATATTTTGTTAAAATGTTATATGTATTCACTTAACAAGATAAATCAAAATATATTCACTTAACAAAATAAATAAATTAAAGATAAGTAGGTATTTATATGAGCAATATATAATATTGAAAGAGATAAATAAGTTTTATATATATATATAGGGATGAGATCATTGCAGAACCTTAATTTAGTGCAGAACCATAGAACCAATCTAAACCATTAGATTATAATATAACACTAGAGATAAGATGGTAATTATACAATTAACATTGAATTAATAGCAGCCTACCAAGTTTGACTGTCCACTTTGACTTTTTTTTTACTCTTTTAATATATAATGGACATGCAGTGTTGCATCGACGTTAAATATACGATATCAAAGTGTTCATTCGACATCGAATGGTCGTATGGGTTATAAAAATTTACGAAAAATAAACACGTAAATTTTTTTTCAAAAAAATATATTCATGACCGTTCTCGTTAAATCCACCAACTTTGACTACTAATTTTGACTATTATTTATCTCTGTTAATAATGAACGTATATGCAGTGTTGCATCGACGTTAAATATACGGTATCAAAGTGTTCATTCGATATCGAATGATCTCATGATCTCACCATGATATATTGCATCGTGGTCTGGGTAAAATTTTTTTTACGAAAAATAAAAAAATATATATCATAACCGTTCTCGTTAATTACAACAACCATTCACATTACTTAATTCATCATTCACATTAATTGATCATTCACATTAGTTAATTGATCATTCACATTACTTAATTATTCATTCACAACACTTATTTGATCATTCACAAGAATTATTTGACTATTTACAATTCTTTTACACTTATTTGATCATTCACAATAATTATTTGACTAATTGATCATTCAAATTACTTAATTGACCATTCACATTACTTAATTGACCATTCACATTACTTAAATGATCATTCACATTACTTAATTAACATTTTACGTTACTTAAATGATCATTCACATTACTTAATTGATCATTCACCTTACTTAAATGATCATTCACATTGCTTATTTAACCATTCACATTGGTAAAATAATATCAGCACAACATGTGAATCTGAGCATTGTCAACTACTAACAAACAGTAACAAGATTAATGACAAACAGTAACAATGGTCATTCATGTAACACTCAAATTCTCAAATCTATCAAACATTAATAACATCAACCAATGTGAATGATCATTCATCTAATGTGAATGGCCATTCACATTAGGAAATTTACCATTCACATTGGTTGTACCATATCAGCACAGCATGTATGCTGTGCATCGTCAACTACTAACAACTAGTAACAAGATTAATGACAAACAGTAACAATGGTCATTCATGTAATGCTCAAATTCTCAAATCTATCAATCATTAATAACATCAACCAATGTGAATGATCATTCAGCTAATGTAAATGGCCATTCACATTAGGAAATTTACCATTCACATTGGTTCTACCATATCAGCACAGCATGTATGTTGTGCATCGTCAACTACTAACAAGCAGTAACAAGATTAATGACAAACAGTAACAATGGTCATTCATGTAACGCTCAAATTCTCAAATCTATCAAACATTAATAACATCAACCAATGTGAATGATCATTCAGCTAATGTGAATGACCATTCACATTAGTAAATTTCACCATTCACATTGGTGAAATAATATCAGCACCTTACATTAGTCATGTTAATTGTCAACTACGTTTTGTGAATGATCAATCTTCTAATGTGAATGGTCATTCACATTAGGTAAATGTCCATTCACATTTGATGAATGACGAGAACAGCAATGTCAGACTTCATCTTCTACATACCATCAATGTTAAGTAATGTGAATGATCAATTAAATAATGTGAATGATCATTTAAGTAATGTGAATGGTCAATTAACTAATGTGAATGATTAATTAAGTAATGTGAATGATCATTTAAGTAATGTGAATGGTCAATTAAGTAATGTGAATGGTTAATTAAGTAATGTGAATGATCAAATAAGTGTACAAGAAGTATAAAAAGTTAAATAAGTGTTGTGAATGATCAATTAAGTAATATGAATGATCAATTGACTAATGTGAATGATCAATTAATGTGAATGATGAATTTAAGCAATGTGAATGGTCGCTGCAATTACGAAAATACCCTTGCCTATTCATGGACGCTGGATACGCAGGATTTCATGAGAGACGCTGTGGAACCAAATTCTATATATATATATATATATATATATATATATATAGTTTTAAAAAAGAAAAGTAATAAAAAGTTTTAAAAATAAATGTATATATAGTTGAATAAATATTTGAACTTAATTGTAATATTACTAATAATACAACTTAATAATATACAAATCCATATATATAAAAATTATTTTAATTAAATTCTTGTAATAATTAATATAAATAAACATATCAAATAAATAAATAATAGTAAAAGACAACATATCAAAATATATAATATTTTAGTTAATTTGTAACTATAAGAAAAAAACTAAAAATTCAAATAAATAATAATAGGATAAAAGTCATTAAAATAAGGGTAAATTACAATTTTCGTCTCTGTGGTTATATAGAAATCATGATTATCGTCTTTTTCGCATTAAAATTACAATTTTAGTATCTATGGTTGTCATTTTGTTATGTTTTTTGTCTTTTGATCTATCAGTTTTAAAAAATGATTATTTTGCCCTTTTAATTTAGTTTCAGTTTTAGTTCCTGACCATATATATATATACATATACATATACATATATATATATATATATATATATATATATATATATATATATACACACACACACATATACACGTACCCGGTATTCAATGTTGGTCTCAACGTCAATCACAGTAGATATGCGCATCCCATTGTTGGATTCGTTTACTCCTTCGGTTGACATGCATGACAGTGCGGATTTGTAGATCACGTCTTGATATTCTAAAAATATTGCATGGGAGAACAATCGTGCTGCTTCCTTCTCTGACTTGAATTTTGTTTTAAGAGTAGGAACATTCTCTCTTGACTTTAAGTCAAGAGTACGTTGTGATTCACGTTGGTGGTCCATAGCAGTTTCAAACTGATCGTAGAATTCAAAGAGAGTTGAATCACCGTTAGTGAAACGTCCAAAAAATGAATTTTCACTCTCCGATCTTGAGGTGGTACGCATCAAACCACCGAGCGGCAAGTCATATGAGAATGCTGGTATGCAGTTCTCACGCATGTCAAACAAGTCACAAAACCAATTATGCTCTTCAAACTTGTAGTCGTGCATCAATTGTTTCCATCTGACTTCAAATTGCATATCATTAATTGTCTTGCTCCACACTATGCTATTGAAACGGCTTAAAAAAACCTCGTCATTGCACAGTCGAGATCCAATCTAGAAATGCAAGATACAACTTCACCACATGTATGCATATTCATATATTAGATAGTTCTAAATACCTAAAAACCACAGTGTGCATCTAACCTTCTGTTGTAGCTTACTTGTTATATGCCACATACAAAATCGATGTTTTGCATGTTTAAATACCTCCGCAAACACCTGTATCACAGCAGGGTCCTGGTCAGTGAAAACAAATGTAGGCTCCTTACCAAAAGTCGTTAAAAATGCTTCCATGAGCCACTTGTACGAGTCTGCGTTCTCCCTTGCCATTAAGCCCGCACCAAATGTAACACACTTCTTATGATTATTTTATCCCCGTGAATGGTACAAAAAACATGTCGTGCCTGCAAAAAAACAATGCCAAATGTTGTCAGTCACACTCGATGACATTATGAATGTTTCATAATCAGTAATAATTTTAATGGTAAAAATGTAAATGCACAAAAATATAAATCGACACTCACTGGTTTGTTCGATATGTTGCATCGAATGAAATCACATCACCAAATGTCTCATAGTTACATTTTGCCACGGAGTCTGCCCAGAAGACAATAGTTAAAACACCATCGGCGTTGCATGTGTAGTGCATCGAGAAACCACTGTCATCTTCGCATCTCTTCTTTAGTTTGTCAATGAACATGTGCGCGACATTCTCACCAATAAACAACCGTATATCCCTCCTAAAATTCTTAAAATCAACCTTTGTTGCACCAATGTCACCAAATGATCCCTTGACTTCCTTCATCAAGTTATGCACTCGACTCTGACCAATTTTCACATTACCAGCCTTGTGAATTAATGCTTGTTGTTCAAAGTCTAACTTACGTGCCGAAGTTAATAGATGTCTATCTTCGGGGTCCACGAAATCATGGTTGTGCCATGGAATAAAACGATACACTTGGTACCTATTGCCACTGACTAGGGAAAATCTAATTGATGCAAGACACCTAGTACGCATTGATGATGTGCAACGTTTCTTGGCACTGTCTTGGTTGCGTATAGTATTGTCACCAGCCTTGTTGCATACTAATACTTTTAAAGTTATTGTTCCATCGCGTTTGCGCTTTTGTGTTGACTTACGGGTAACAAACCCAGATGCTTCTGCATATTTTTCATAGGATTTTATGGCTAGGTTTAGGGAATCGTATTTTATGCCAAGATATGGGATATGGGTACCCGACAAAACAGGTTTACGATACATAGATCCCCCTGGCGAAACACATTCATTGCTATCACATACCTCATTAAGAATATCGTCACCTACAGCAGAAGTTATGCATACTGCGTCAATATGAATGCCTATTGTGGTTTACGAATACACACTTTAATTGGTGTATTCTGAATGCATGTTGTTACATTGATATGCATTTTGTGATGTGCATTTATATGAACTTTTCAATGATTACCAATAGTTGCATAAGTTTCATGAGGGTCCCCAGAATATGATTACCAGAATGTAATGAAAACAGAATGTAATGAAAAACAGAATGCATAAAACAGAATATGAATGTAATGAAAAACAGATTGTTATGAAATGAAAAACAGATGATGAACTTTGCATATCATTACAGAATACATTTATATGTAATGAAAAACAGAATATGCATAAAACAGAATGTGAACAGATTGTTACAGAATACATTTATATGTAATGAAAAACAGAATATGAACTTTGCATATGTTTCATGAAGGAATGTAATGAAAAACAGATTGTTATGAAAAAACTAATCGTGCATAAAACTAATAGTTGCATAAAAACAGAATGTTATGACAACAAAGTGTGATTACCAATAGTTGCATACGTTTTTTCCTTACAACCTAACAGTACTGCGATATGGTACAAACCCCAATCGTGCATAAAAAACAGAACTTTTGTGAAAAAAACCCGAAGAATAACAAAATGTTCTTTTGAAATTTTATTAATACACTTACTCTCCTTTGGATCCTCATTGTGTTCTTCGTTCATGGGCTCCTGAAAAATCGTTTCTTCAGGCTCTGTGGAGCTCGGTTGATTGCTAGACATTGATGACTGGTTGAAGAAACAAATGCAGGAACGTGGCTGAGCTTCTGCTGGACGGTGATTCGATGCAGCTTTTGGAAATGGTAGATATCGACAGGGAAATGGTGGAGATCGATAGAGTGAATGTGATATGTTGGACGGTGATTCGATGCAGCTTCTGGAAATGGTGGAGGTCGACAGGGAAATGGTGGAGATCGATAGAGTGAATGAGATATGTCAAGTCAAATTAATAACAAAATCCCATGATTATAGCACACTATCCATAATTAAGTTGTTTTATTTCTGGTATTAATTATGCAATTAAATAATTCAGAAATAAATGTAATATTTTAAAATTCCTACTATGCCCTCAATGCACCCTTGTTGAGATTTATGGTGCACGAAAGTTTTCACTGGTGCCCCGGTGCACAAAAGTTCTCAACCGAACCACAATATATATATATATATATATATATATATATATATATATATATATATATATATATATATATATATATATATATATATATATATATATATATATATATACACACACACACACACACACATAAATCAAAAGTCTTTGTTTAGTTGTATTTGATAGATGTGTATACCTACAAGTTATAATAATTAGAAAGTGCTAAATTTTCTTTCATGTTTCTTAAAATGGATTTAATATGTGAAAAAACCAACATGCGTTACGTTTTTTGTGATTTAATCCCTCTGTGTTATTTTTTCCTCAGAAATTTCTCAGGTTTTATTTTCATTCTGATTTGTTAAAAAAAGTTTTTTGTTCATAATCAACATTTTCCTTTTTAAAAAAACCAAGATGTTTTCATTTTTTTTTCGAAAAATTCCCAAACTGATGACTTTTTAGGAAAAAAAAGGAAACAAACAAATAACTTCATGATTTTATTAGTAAAAGATAACATGAATAGTCTAAACTGTAAAAACGTGAAAAAAATGTTGGTTTTTTTCCATAATAAATTCTTCTAAAATTTGTTCGCAAAATAACTTTATTCACACAACTCAAGAAAGGCTAACATCATATAAAATAACATTAGGAGTTTATATAATTTTGTTCTTAAACTTTTATCAAATAAATTAATAAAAATAATCTTTGATTAAATACGACCATCAATATAACAAGTTGTGATATTGTTTCAAAACAACAACAATACTTATTATATTCCAATCTATATTTTTAGTATTTAAGTTTTAAACTCTAGCCGATATTATTTATATATACACACACACATTTATCAAATGGACCAACCAACCACGTTTTTCTTAATTTTAAATTTAAATCTTTTATAACACACCATTATCTTAGTGTTATCTTTTAATTAACCCTTTTATTTTAATAAATTTTTTTAGTACTCTTTTAACATTTAATATTACAACATTTTCTTACACACTTAAAATTATGATTTTAGTTGTATTTATTTTTGGAGTTGTCTTTTGAAATACTATGTTATGTTTAATTGTATGGAAAAAAAACTTTATTATTCAATGCACGATACAAAATTCTAATGCAATGGTTTTATAATTAAAATGTAACTATTTAATATTTATAATTTTTTTCATTAAATATGATCACGTATAACATTAAACATTACTATTATAACATTGACAAACCCTAATCGATGTATTAGAGACATTACCGTTATAACTTTTTTTTTTTTGATTTGATCGTAAAACCAACAAATTAAATTGACGATTAAATCTAATCAATGTCAAATTTTCATGGTTATGAAAATTTAATAAGTTAATTCTGGTTCCGATCCGATTTAATAAGACATTGTTTGTAATTTTAGCATTGCAAAATCTAGAAAGCCAATCATAATAACAACTAACAGTATCATTTGTTTTGTTTTTTAAAATATCAGTTTTTCAATTTCACTGTATATTTGAATTGTATGAAAAATATTTTTCTTTATTTATTTTTCCAATCAATAACTCGTTTTCTATATGATACAACTCATACATATAACTCGTTCGTTAATGACTAATCAAAGTCAAACGAGTGTTTTATCATGCATTCCAAATCGTAAAGAAAACGCTAAAAGAAGTGGTTAGAAAACAATAAAAGATTATTTATGACGTGGAGCCCTCACTCACCATATATATATATATATATATATATATATATATATATATATATATATATATATATATATATATATATATATATATATATATATATATATATATATATATATATATATATAGAATATGGTTCGAGAGAGTACCATCCAAATGCAGCGCACCAGAAGGTACCACCTTTAAAAAAACTTTTTTAAAATTTTTTTTTCATAAACATGTTTTAATTAACATTATGAAGATCGTATGTAAATTTCACATACATTCACATCTCCTAGCTCCTAAAAAATGATGTGAACACACACTTACATAATTTTGAAGACATGTGAACATGCATTTATGTGATGTGTGTTTTCATGCACTTAGAGTGTTTGGATTTGCGTGAAATTCACATATGATCTGTGTAATGTTAATTAGAACATGTTCATGAAAAAAAATTTCAAAAAAATTACTTTTAAGGGTGGTACCTTCTGGTGCGCTGCATTAGAGGTGGTACTCACTTGAACCTAAATCTATATATATATATATATATATATATATATATATATATATATATATATATATATATATATATATATATATATATATATATATATATATATATATATATATATATATATATATATATCAACACTTGAGACTTGACTCCAAAGTCTTTGTTTAAAGTCATATTTAATAGGTCCTTATACCTACAATAATATATGTTTGGCAAGAGCTTCCCGGCTCATAAGTTGTGTTTGGATGACATTTTTCTAATCAGCTTATGAAATTTATAAGCTTTTAAATGAAAAGTTAATCCAATTAGATTTTGAAATGTGTTTAAGCTTATGAAAAATAAAATTACAAATATATCATCTATTTTATTTTTTAAGAATACATATTAAATACCTATTTGTCACTATACGTCATTTTAAACTTAAAAACTCCAGCTCCAGCTAGTAACATTGCCAAAATACGTATATATTAATAAAAGTTTCAGCTACCAACCAGTGATGATATGTTGTAATGTATGGGGACATATGATCCCATGGAATTTGACATATTTTTACTATCGTTATACAAAAATTTTTAAGGACCTCATAGTATAAAAATTGACCCCAACAAACCCCAATTTTTATTATGTTCATTTGAGATATGATATTATTTCATATTTTCATGAGCGATTTAGGTTCTTTCTTTATAATAATTTTTTGCTCAAAATTTTTAAAAGGGTTAAAATGTGACTCGAATATTGGTGACCCGAGCGTTATAGACCCGACTCGATGAGGTGCAAAGCCTATAAAGGGATTTTGGTGTTCGGAGTGGAAACGGGATTGAAAACATGCAGCGGATTGATCGGAAGTGTGCAACAGATCAATCTGCCCGAAGGTGATCAATCTACCCGTGCGCAGAGTGTTTTAGCATATTGATAAAGTTCTCAGCAGATCAATCCGCTCGGGCTGTGATCAATCCGTCCGAACGGAATTTAAACAACTACAATTAGGGTTTTGGCTTATGTCTATATATTGTAACCTAAAATTAGGGTCTCTCTAACACATATTGA
>JAANYP010004174.1:82500-165000 GCA_020465985.1 Centrapalus pauciflorus
ATCACTCAAGTTTAACTCATAAAGTCATAAGCAACGGGTTTGGTCCATATGGATCAAAAAGCAAATAGTAGATACCTAATTCTAGTGTTTGTTTTTTAAGAGATTACATGCTTGAAGTCTTTTTCATGTCTGCAGTTAGAACAAAAATATCATTCCATGCATGTGAAGATATAAGTACTCTAAAGAGCTTATTGCAAAAAACAAACAAGGCTATTACACAAAAGAGTTTTATATGGCTCCCAGGTTATATACACACAGAGTTACATGATAAGAAAATGTCAATTATAATCATGACATGTTATTTTTCAAAGCACATCTCATTATTACAGGAGCAATAAATCATGCATCACTACACACTGTCTAAGAGACGACTAATGGGCCGACTAGGCCGATTTTTACAACTCTGGTTTCACTATAAAAAAATGATTCAATTCACAACGGTTTTAGAAGCTAACATCAGTTGTAGAGAAGGGTTCAAGCTGAGAATTGGGAGACAGTTAGATTTGGCAACAATTAATGACTTGCTAATGCCATCTCAAAGCTACTTTAAAGAAGAAAAAAGCATGATACCGAATGCGTTCGAAGAATTTTGAAGCATTTTTAGAACAATTTTTCGCCGAGCAGGATCAATCTGGGCTATTGAGTAATGAAGAGGAAGCTCGGATGCATCTTAAGATTGAACAACTGTAACAGTCATGTAAAGAAGAAGAAGATTCCTCCAAGGTAGAGAACAACGAGGCTCTTCAATTCATTTTCACTTGTTTAGTAGTCGTCAAAATCTTTGAAGTTCGAGCAAATAAGTGTTTAGTATTTGCTGTTATTTGTAGGGTTCGTTCTTGTTTCATACACGTTTCGCATGACATATTTCTTTTGGGTAAATTATGAACATTTTCATTCATCTCAATGCCAAAAATCATGAAAGAAACTGGTTGGTTCAAAATACTTTTTTTAGACTTCAGATCAAACCAATTGGTTTTGTATGATTTGATTTTCAGTGTGAAAGAAATAACATGCTAGGCAAAGTCTAAAATTCAATGGGACAAGAGGTATAAAAGTACCGATTGATGACATATGGATAATAGCGTCTAAACAAGTTCACAAGAAGTACAAAACAGTAAAACGGTTTCATCTAAGAACAATTAGGTAAATTGAACTGACTTTGACATTTACTCCTTGAGCAGAAGAAGAAACAGCCTTTGATCCACCTTAAATTTACCCATCTTTGCAGGAGCACCCTTCATCAGTAGTTGAAGCCCTCCAAACGATATGTATACAGCACTGTATCCACACAAAATGCAAACACGATAACGATAAAGTCTTCTGAATATATAGAAAGATTTTGCAAACGATAACAATAAAAAGAGGTCCAATTAACAGATCTTGAGCAAAAACCCTCTTCCATTTTAAAGGCATTAGACCAACAATATTAGCCCCATAAAATTTATCAAATTCACTAGTTACTCTGGGTGTGTGTTTTCTTAATATTTTACCCACAAATATGGCAAAAAAATATACTTCATATAAAAGAAAATAAACAGAGACGATGAGTTACATACACTTCAACATCACCATTTCTGTTCTTGTCATCTGAGATCTTGTATAATAGCCCATGCATAACATACTCGAATCTGTCAGCAAGTGATTTCTTGCTTCCCTATAGTTAGATTAGAGTACACACCAAGTTTATTAGTCTAATGAATAACCCACTTAGTAAGGGTGTTTGGGATTGTTTATTAGCTTCAAAAAGCAGGTTTTGGATTTAAAAAAAAAAAACTATGCCAAAGTTACTTCTCCAAAAATGTGCATAATCATGTCTTGAAAATGCAACGCCAAACAAGTTTAGTACGCGGATTTTCCGGGATTCACTAGAAATTGCATTTAAAATCATGTGTTTGGTTTTCAGTAAGGATTTAAAATCCTAAGATTTCTTAAATCCTCTCTTTCTTTGTTAGCAAAATACCCCTAAAAGATAATGCAAGTTTCTTTGACAAAATCCTGATAAATTAAACTGTTTGCATAATGCAAATCACTGTGAACCAAACTGCCCCTTAAGTATGCAAAACTTATCAGCAGCTCCAAAACACAATCCCAAACACATCCTAAAATCTAATGAAACTTCTACAAAATAGCTTGCCTCAGAAATGCTGGTAACAGCCGAGCCATCCTCATTTAAAGTTTGCGACAAAACCATCCTATACTTCTCTCCGGCATGCATAGGGTACAACTGTGAGTTCACATCCAGCACAATGTGCATGTCGGATTCCAGCCCTTGTGCTTGAACACGTGAAACTAAATGCAGGATTGTGTAAGCATATGATTAACCAACTGTAACAGTCATGTGTTTATACTTTAATTTTTTCTAGCATAAACAAATTTCAAGAAAACATGATAATATTGTGTGACCATATGATTTATCATATTGAGTTGCAATGAGTATACCTTTGTCATATTTTTTACCATCAGCATCCACCCCAATGACCTTAATGGTATCATCAAAGTGAGGGTTTACCATCCTTGCTGGTTGCTGCACCAGAAAAAGGTAAATGATAATTTTAACTGAATGGTAAAATACTAAAATTACAGTCTTTTAGTGGCAGGCTGCATTAATAAGTTCATGTTCAAAAAGCTGAAGTGCATTAAAGAGTAAATGGGAAATATTGATTGCTGAGATATTAGTAAGCTAACCAATTAAAGCAGTATTTGAGCAAGTTTAAGCATGCTACCCTCAGTAATCCAGTTTTACAAATAATTAGTTAATGATAAGTGAGCTTCAAAGGTCTGAAGGAATACAACACCATCAATGAATATATGCTCAAGGGCACTAATAATAATACACTAGCACGGTTTAACATATAAATAACTGTTGCACCTATTTTACTGAGACCCTAACAAACATTTAAATGACCTGGTTATTGTACCTGTGTGTTGCGGCGGTAGCGACGAGATTTAAGAAACATAAACCACACACACTTGATCTTGACAACATGCCATTAAAAACATATACAGTGCAACTTCATAAAAAATATTAACATAAAATTAGAAATTTTATGGTGTTACTGTCAACAGTAAAAAGTGTTTAGCTTCCAACATATTATATCTAAAGTCAATTCATGCATTGTCAAACTATTCAACCAAAGTTGAGTGTCAACCACTCAACATTAACGTTAAAACTCGACCTGTAATTTCAACATCATTACGGTTATATAGAGTAATTGATAACACATATACTACCCTAAAAATTGTCTATAAACATATAATGTTTGTTTGACAAAAAGTAAAAGTATGTTGTTTGGCTAACACTTGTGATTTAGTGGGTGTTTGGTTTTGCGTTTGAAAAAGTGTTGTATCGTTTTGAAACTAATAATCATATTATAGTTGTAACAAAAGATGATGTTGAAGTTTAGTGTTTGGATTAGTTTATGTTGTTGAATTAGCTTCATATGTATTTTAGCTTATAATATAATATATTTTATTTATAAATGCTTAATCAATAAATACTTTAATAATATTTTACTTATAATTTCATCAAAAATTAAATTTGTAATATAATAATTCATAGATCATTTAGAATTTAGATCATTTTACACATAAAACTATAAACCCACCCTTATGAAACTTTGAATGTGAAAATAATTGCATAAAAATCAACCATGAGCCATGAAAACAAGCTAACAATTTTATATTTTTTCCATATAAACTATTATAAACAAGACAAATGCTATATCATTTAGATCCTTTTTCACATAAAACTATAAATCTACGTATATGAACTTTAAATGTGAAAATAATTGCATAAAAATCAACCATGAGCCATGGAAACAAACTAATAATTTACTCTACTTTTATTATAAGAACAAGCATGAAGAAAAAAAAATTCAAGAAAGAAAAAAAAAACACAACACAAGCTTTGTGGCTGCAAATTGCTTCTCCTGGACCAATCCAAAACCAATCTCCTTCCTGTCCCTTTTGAAGAGAGAAAATTATGATTCTCTTCAACAAAATTTGGCAAATTGCTTGTTTCTTTATGCAACAATTACAAAGCTTTAAATTTTCATGTCAACTTTACGTCTTATATTTCACGTTAAAAAACAGAACATTTGTTTTTCCTTGCATCTTCAATGTTCTGTACTTTGTTTCCCATCTAAAGTACCACAAACTCAAGCAAAACATGGATCTAAATGTTCTGGACTCGTGTTTCCCCATCTAAATGTTCAAAAATACAAAGCTCTTCACGTATATGCAAAGTAGAGTATAAAATATTGAAAACTTATAGTGAGATCCAATGATTTGAGCGAAGAAGAAACTGACCTGCTCGTTTGATGTCTTTGGTTGATGCCGCTATGAATGCTCCTCCTCGTCGATGTCTCTGGTTGATGAGGCTGTCCCTGTCTACAGGGTGATGAGAAAATGATCAAGAAGATGGAGAAAAAGGCTGCAAGGTTAAAAAAAATAGGAGGGTAGTATTGCAAAATTATAATTAAAGTTAAGTGGGGCTACAGCAACAAAGACCAGCTAGGGGTGTAATCGAGCCGAGTATCACCAAAACTCGAGGATCGAGCCTCATTTTTTAAAACTAAAGCTCGACTCGATTAAGTACTCAACACTATCGAGCCGAAGTCAGCTCGACTCGATGAGAACTAAAAAAGTCAAGATCATGTTTAGCATATATTACAGTCTAATAAACCATATTTAGAAATTAGAAAACATAAAGCCCTGGAAAAGTAGAAGTTATAAACATCCATAAGGCCTAAAACGATTAAAGATTAAATAATCAACATCCATTGGTGGCCTGTAAGAACTACACTCCTGTTGAGACCATCAGAATCTGTTATTACTTTAGTGGTACTTCCTTGACATGTTAATTGATTTTAGTTTGAACTAGAACGAGTATGGAGGTGCAGAGTGCACACACTTATAAGTTTGAACAAATCCAAGACCCGGGCGTTAATGCGGGGGTCAAGGGGGCCCCTTGCAAGGTCCAAGGAGCAGAGCCCTGAAACAAATATGAATTTCTAAAGTGGTTTGGTGTAGGAATTTATTCTTTATGGTGTTAACTTGTTCTAGCAACACTGAAGCTTAACAGCTTTGATATTAGCATCTGCTAATGCTGTTTTCTGGTGCTGAGGGCTGCACTGCAGCTTTCTTGCTGCTGTGCAGCTTTGGCTGCGGCTGTGTAGCTTGCTGCAGCTGTGCAGGTTTTAACTGCTATTTAACGGTTGACTTGTACATTAACTGATCTTATCCATTTAGAATTTGAATGAAACGTCTTATATATACAAACAAGTTTAAACAATCAGGTTCTAATGTATTTATTATCTCGTAACAAAATCTGGATACCCAACAAGGCAAATTGTTGCTATCAGAAGGTGAACTATCACGATCTCAATAATATCCGAGATTAGATTCCCACATTCGTACCCTGATTTTCTAACAGAAACAATTTAAGGTTAACAAGTGCTTGAATCAACGGTGATGATGTGTCATTAATAAATGCTTGAAATCAAAGCAGAAAGGAAAAATGCTACAGACTTACAATCAAATGGATTAGGTTGGTAAAAAAGATTCATTAAAAAAATTAAAGAATTTCTGGGTTAACTTATTTCTTTAATCCCGTAAAGATTTCGAATTTAATCCAAAAAATTTCTACCCCAAATCCAAATGGGTCGAACAATAAGATAAGAGTAAAACGTTTTAATCAACTAGAGAGAGAGAGAGGAAGAGAGGAAGGGGGTACCTGAAGTGGGACGAAGGATTGGAGGAAGAATGTGACAAGTGGCGACGGCGAGAGCGATGAACACCGCTGAGATCAATGCCGGAGATGGAGGCTGAATAGTGGAAATCGAGTGTTTCGTGAGTCTGGTGTTTGGACGACTTTCGCTGACTGAACTTGCGACTTTATATTTAGGGTTGGATAAGTTCGATTTATATATTAGGGATAAATATATAATATAAAAATTTGAAGCAAGTGACCATAATAGCATCTATCTATATCTATATCTATATTCTATATCTATTAATAAATCAAAATAATTTTGCCACATGTCGCTTCCACATTTCTCTAAAATTTCATTTTCCCGCCCATTTTTCCTTATATAACTCTTTCAATTAACTCATTTATTTATTTTAGAAATTTTAAAATATTAATGGAAACTTATACAATTAAATAATTTTAAATACTTCCTAATTTAACCTCTAATTTTCCTAAAATGTTTAATCTAAAATGATCTATTTGATTTGTAAATTTTTAGTTTTTTAAAAAATTTAAAGAAAATATTAAATGGTTAATCGTATATTAAATGTATCAACTTAAAATTCGTTCTCATTCTTAAATTTTGGAAATTAATATTTATTTTAAAATTATGTTAACAATCGTAATCGATTTAAATTTTTTTTCATAATCAATTGAATCAAAAAAAGATTTTATGTAAAGCATGATTTTAAGTTTTTTATCATTAAAAGATAAATCTAAAAATGAAAAGAGCAACACTATAATAATTTTCATAAAAGTAATACTTTCCAATAATATTATAATATTGTTTTCAAATTTAAAAGCAAAAACATTACAAAATTGATTTAGTTTTTATTGTAATATAATTAGTATTTCAAATATATATTTTCATATCTTCAATATATATATTTATTATAATAAGAATAACAAATTTATATATAATATAATTTTAATTATTTATCTATGTTAGTTAATATCAAAATATTATTACCTTATTATTTCTTATAATAATATTTTAAGTTATCGTATTTAGATATATATATATTTCTTACGTATGCCCCATGTGTTACATGGGCCAATAATCTAGTCTATTAATAAAGCAAAATGATTTTGCCACATGTCGCTTCCACATTTCTCCAAAATTTCATTTTCCCGCCCATTTTTCCTTATATAACTCTTTCAATTAACTCATTTATTTATTTTAGAAATTTTAAAATATTAATGGAAACTTATACAATTAAATAATTTTAAATACTTCCTAATTTAACCTCTAATTTTCCTAAAATGTTTAATCTAAAATGATCTATTTGATTTGTAAATTTTTAGTTTTTTAAAAAATTTAAAGAAAATATTAAATGGTTAATCGTATATTAAATGTATCAACTTAAAATTCGTTCTCATTCTTAAATTTTGGAAATTAATATTTATTTTAAAATTATGTTAACAATCGTAATCGATTTAAATTTTTTTTCATAATCAATTGAATCAAAAAAAGATTTTATGTAAAGCATGATTTTAAGTTTTTTATCATTAAAAGATAAATCTAAAAATGAAAAGAGCAACACTATAATAATTTTCATAAAAGTAATACTTTCCAATAATATTATAATATTGTTTTCAAATTTAAAAGCAAAAACATTACAAAATTGATTTAGTTTTTATTGTAATATAATTAGTATTTCAAATATATATTTTCATATCTTCAATATATATATTTATTATAATAAGAATAACAAATTTATATATAATATAATTTTAATTATTTATCTATGTTAGTTAATATCAAAATATTATTACCTTATTATTTCTTATAATAATATTTTAAGTTATCGTATTTAGATATATATATATATCTTACGTATGCCCCATGTGTTACATGGGCCAATAATCTAGTCTATTAATAAAGCAAAATGATTTTGCCACATGTCGCTTCCACATTTCTCCAAAATTTCATTTTCCCGCCCATTTTTCCTTATATAACTCTTTCAATTAACTCATTTATTTATTTTAGAAATTTTAAAATATTAATGGAAACTTATACAATTAAATAATTTTAAATACTTCCTAATTTAACCTCTAATTTTCCTAAAATGTTTAATCTAAAATGATCTATTTGATTTGTAAATTTTTAGTTTTTTAAAAAATTTAAAGAAAATGTTAAATGGTTAATCGTATATTAAATGTATCAATTTAAAATTCGTTCTCATTCTTAAATTTTGGAAATTAATATTTATTTTAAAATTATGTTAACAATCGTAATCGATTTAAATTTTTTTTCATAATCAATTGAATCAAAAAAAGATTTTATGTAAAGCATGATTTTAAGTTTTTTATCATTAAAAAATAAATCTAAATATGAAAAGAGCAACACTATAATAATTTTCATAAAAGTAATACTTTCCAATAATATTGTAATATTGTTTTCAAATTTAAAAGCAAAAACATTACAAAATTGATTTAGTTTTTATTGTAATATAATTAGTATTTCAAATATATATATTTTCATATCTTCAATATATATATTTATTATAATAAGAATAACAAATTTATATATAATATAATTTTAATTATTTATCTATGTTAGTTAATATCAAAATATTATTACCTTATTATTTCTTATAATAATATTTTAAGTTATCGTATTTAGATATATATATATTTCTTACGTATGTCCCATGTGTTACATGGGCCAATAATCTAGTTGTGTTTTAAAACAATTGTTGATCTTGTTACCAGGTCATCATTGTTATAATTGATTATAATCAAAATTTGTTACTATTATTGATAACTTAAAAAAATATTTTGTTTTTTTATTTGAATTATATTTTGTTATTTTGTTTCGTGAACAACCCACACGTTATTCATTTATATAAATATTGATTTATATATATAAGTTTTAGTTGTATTGAGTTGAACTTTTTCGAGACTTTTTGGACGATTATTTGATCTTATGACTTCGTAATCTACGTTTCTGAGATCTTTTATTCTCATAGTCGAATCATCAAACTCAATATTTTATCCGCAACATGTCGTGTCTATTTCATATTACCACATTCAACAGCAAACAAAATTAAGTAATTAGCACAAATCATATATTTATGAGAATTACAAAGTTGATTACGATAATGACGTTATATATTGTAACATAAAAAAATCAAGTTAATAATATGATTTTTATGTTACAACTAGTTCATTGACTCATGTATTACATGGGTTATATAATAAATAACTAGTTGTTAATATTGGGATTAATATTGAAAAAACTTCATCAACTTTTTTCATTTTCACGATTAAGTCCTAAACTTTTTCTTATTGTTTAAATCCCTAAACTATTTGTCTTATTCAAAAGTATATATTTGACTTGTTTCACCGGATACCAAAAAAGTAAGCGTAATTTTTTTCATTTGATTAATGTTGCAAAAACCTCATCATCTTTCCATATTTTAGTGATTAAGTTCCTAAACTTTTTTATTTTATCAATTGTATTTTATTGGTTAATTTCGTAGCCGGTCAAATATATACTTTTGAATAAGACAAAGATAATTTAGTTGTCATCTATTATTTAAGATAAACCTAATTGACGATATTACCCTTTTAAACTTATAACCAAACATAGATAGACTTCGGTTCCACAGTCTAACATGGTACCCCATTGATCCCGACTATATATATATAGAGGGGGTTCAATGGAAAACCATCATGCATCTGGAAACTTGTGAAAACCGCACTGCACACCACAAATGCATCAAACTCCCCCGCGTGATGCATCAAAATCCTGTGTGATGCATCACTATATATATATATATATATATATATATATATATATATATATATATATATATATATATATATATATATATATATATATATATATATATCTTACTAATATACAAGAAGAAGCCCATTATCAAATATTGGACACATCTCTGCCTTCTTAAAAGGCCACGTTTCCATTTAAGAGCCACCTATTTTTTTACTGATGCCACACTTGGAGTGTGTCAGAACATTACACGTGTACAACTTCAAGAAAACAGTAAATATTTTCTACATCTCCTAGGTAAATCAGAAACTAATTTTTTTTACTACCATGTTCTTCTCATGGCCTCTCTTCATCTTCATCAATGTTGACAACGTTGTACTCCATCCTTCCATCACTCCCCCACACAAAGCTCTGCATCTCCACCATTCTCCATTACTGCTTCTCTAAACTGGTAAGTCATCTCTTTAACCTTAATAGATTATGATTTCTTTTAATAATTTGGGTGTTGTTTCATGTAGTTTGTATTGTATTTTACTTTTTTGTCACGCTATTTATCTAGTTTTCTTTCAATATATAAAAGAAAACAACATTTTTTTTTTGCATTTTTTTGCTATGAAATAACGAAATCTTGTGATGGATTTTTGTAACATCCCTATTTTTCAATTATATGTAATTTGCAATTTTAAGGACTTAATTATTATGTTAATGAAATATTATATTAATTTAAGTTACTTTGATCATATTATCAGTAAAATAAGAAAATACGAAGTTAAGGGGTATAATGTGCAAATAGGTTAAACTACAAATAAAAAGGATGGAAACCCTTCATTTCAAACATTCACACACTCTCACTACTCTCTCTCTCTACCGATTTCTCTCTCTACTCTCTCTTTCTCTCGGCTTCATCTAAGGAACACACAAGAATCAGTAATTTCAAGTGCAAAAAGTTGGATTCAAGTTGCAATTTAGGAGCTATAACTGCTACAACAAACAATTTGAGGTAAGAATCACTCAAAATTTCAATATTTTGATGTTTGGGTTCGGTTTTTATAAGAAACCGAATCATAGATTTAATATGCAAATGTTGTTGCATGTTAGAATTTGTTGATGATATGTTAAATTCGAGTATGTATGATGTAGTATACAAAATTTCAGAATCAGATTCACACCCTAAGTATGAATTTTGGAATTAGTGTGTGTTTTAGTGTGTGTGTTCTTCGAAGATTGTAGAAAAATGGACACAAATGTGGAATTTTTGGTACATTATGACATGTTATAAGTTGATATAGTACATTTAAGTTCATATTTACAATTTTAATTACTGAAACATGCAAAAATGGTCCAAATATAATTTCTAGAAAATATTTGAAAATTTCTAAGTATGAACTCGGACTGATGATCCATCCGAATTCGGACCATGCCTATTTCGGATCCACCAATTTCGGACCATACTCAATCCGGACCAACAGTGACTTCGGACCATATACAAATCGGGTCCCTCCAATTTCGGACCACACCCCATTTCGGATCACACCCAAATTCGGACCATCACCCAATTCGAACTCCACCTAATTCGGATCCTACCCCAATTCGGACCATCCGAATTCGGATGTGGTCCGAATTCAACTGGAATTTCATTTAAATTACAGAATACAAGTTTTAAGCAATTACTGACACAAATTCACTATTACACTTACATTACAGATCATTGTGGTGTTATCAAAACACACATTGATTCAGAGAATAATAGCACTGAACCAATCACTGTGAGTAACAGATTGTCATTCTAACATTTATTGTTTTTGCATTCATGTTTATATATTCAATGACATGTTCACATTGTTCATATACATCATTTGACATTCGTACATGATTTGTTGTTATGATGCACACTCGTACTTGACATGTAACACACATGTAGCCAGCGTTCATTTGAAAGTGCATCTATTTACATCATGCTTGCACTGCATGATCATTACTTCACAATCTGATGCGACCTGGACTGGGGCTGACAGCAGGCCACTATCGGGGACTGATCATCCCACTCGTTATCCCGTCAGGTTCGGCACATCCCCGATCAGCATTTGAACTGCCAGCCCCATGCTAGCACTGCATGGTTTACACATACATTGAGGCTTACACTGCCTGTTTTCACATACATGGGGCTTACACTGCCCATGGTTAAGCATTGCTTGTAAAGAAATATTTGTTGTTTGAATAATCTGTTATCTCACTAAGCAATTAGCTTACTGTTGACTCACCATGTTTTCAGGCAAAGGCAAAAGTGTAGCAGGACCTTCTACTTAAGCAATTCACTTCAATATCCCAGAGACTTTAAAAGCTATTGGTACTTGAATGTAATAGCTTTGGGCTGGGATTTACTACTTCTAAAACAATTATGATGTTGTAATACTTAGACTGAATCACTGTAGACATGTATTCTATTGCTTTAGTGTGGATTTGCTTAATTCTGATTTAAGTATTCAATTTCAATTATCATATTATTCATTGGGTTGTCTGTAATCCTGGTGATTTAATTAATCTATCAAAACAAGAGGGCGTCACAGGTCTTTGTATCAAAGCATTAGTTTGAGGTTTCAAGTGTCTGCGAGGACTTGGACTCAAACTTAGGTTATGATATTAGAATGGACTCCTAGGTAATGATCTGAACTAAGATAGGATTGACATGCACACGGGGACAATAAAAGGGTAACTGTACACTTAGGACTTACAAATAAATGTTCTAAATATAAGTTGTTATATTTCAGAACATGTCAGGAGACGATATGACTCCTCAACAAATGTTCCAGATGATGCAAGCTCTTATGGAACATTACAACGAATTACAATCCAAACGAATGGCTGAGCAGGCTCAGTCATTTGCCGACCAATTAAGGGCCAGAGATGAGGCCGAAGCAAAACGTAAGGCTGATAAACGAAAGAACAAGGAACAGCAACAAGATGACCAAGAGGATAGGCAAGGAGACACTAATTATAACTTATAAACTTGAATTGGTTTCTTACTTAAATCTTGTTAATGTTATTTGAATGATATTAAATGTTTACATAGGTCACTTTGATTCAATGATACTATTCTTACTTGATATTTGACTTTAATCAATGATATCTGTTTGGTTTTGAGAATTAATATGTAAAATTAATAAAAATAACAAAATCAGATAATTTATAAAACAAACAGACTTATTGAATTCTCTTATCAGATCTTAGTATCTTATCAGGACCACCTCTCATCAATCAGAAGTGGAATCAGACATCAGACAATTAACCTCTTATGCAATCAAACAGCACCACTTTGAAATTATTTTAAAACAACATGTAGTTTTGATGGTAGGAAAACTCTATTATCATCATGGGGCATGGTTTCTAACACCATCAACCTATGCCTTTGTAATTCATTACATCAATACTTATCATATTGAATCTCTTCATTATTAAACTTCACGAACAATATATAATGATAATTATAATTTTACATTCAACAAATATCGTTGTCCCGGCTACTTCAATTAGCCCTTGTATTATTTACGGAGGATATGATGCTAATTATACATATTTATAGCTCAACTTACATTTTTTGTGTGCGGCTTTTTATTCTTAAATGTATAAAAATCATACTAATCTATCTTATATTTGTGTTTCAGGTTTTAAAAGTCGTTCAATCCGACAAAGAAGAAAAACCGAGGCTAAAAAGGGACAAATATGATGATTAATCAGCCCATTGAAAGATCAATGTCCAATTCTTTCAAAAGTGCAACCACAAAAGTTGAGAGGTCACATTTTTAGCCCAAATCCATTAGCCCAAGCTTTAATTCAGATTAAGCCCATGAACCCAACATTTTGGCTCCCAATAGTTGTGAGGCAAGCAACTAGGTTAGACCAACATTTTGGCTCCCAATAGTTTTTAGGGTTTAGATGAATTAGATACATACTGGAGATCGATTTCCGTCAAAGTTGGAGGTGCGACTTTGACAACCTATATCACGACTTTAGGGGCTGATTTGATAGTCATTTCCAGTTTTTTTTCTGAACGATTTCGGCTTTATTTCATCGAGTTAGCTCTGGTTAATGTTCTTTCCAATTTCAATTTCAATTTCAATTTGCAATGCAGTTATACTTATTCGCAATCAAAGGACCAGTGTGAGGCATCCACATCCAATGTCTATCTGGTGCAATATCAGAACTGAAAAAATTAAGAGACTCTGCTAGACGTTTGTAATCACAACTATAAATCGCTTCATCCTTTGTTTATTTATTTACACACATTCGTCCACACATCATTAGAGTTTTCTTTTTTATTTAATGAAAAGACGAACTTTACAAAAACATAAATAAATAAATACAATTTTATTATTTTTAATATAGGATAACATAAAAGATAAATACAATTAATTTCTTTAATATCTATAAACATAAATAAAAAATAACTCTATTCACCATTTGACATTATCTAAATGTTATATCATAGTTTATATATTATTTTTCTTAAAAATTATAACTAAATTATAATTCAGGGAATTAAAAATATATTAAAAATAAAAATAAAAATATAAAATTATAGATATTAAAATTATAAATCTGGAAAGGACATTAAAAATAAAAATGGACCCATTTTCCAAGTAACCCTCTTAAATTTGATTAGGGTTCTCACATTCTCTGCTCCACTTTCTCTTTAAAGCCCTCCTTCTCTCTCTCTTCAAACTCCGACCGTCAACCCCTCATCGGCGCCGGCACCAACACCAGCACCGCCTCTGTCTCTCTCTCTCTCTCTCTCTCTCTTTCTCGCTCTGTCACAGCCACCGCCTCTCTCTCTCTCTCTCTCTCTCGCTCCCTGTCACAGCCACAGCCACCGCCTCTCTCTCTGTCACGCCACCACCCTCTCTCTTTGTGACGTTCACGAGTTGGAGACCACGCCACCGCCTCCGCCTCATCGACCGCCACAACTTCATTTTTCTGGGTAAGTCTAAAAAGAAAAGCAAAGAACAATAAACCTAGCTAGGGTGTTCATAGGTGGGCTATAGATACATCATACATACATAGATATGGTAGATAGATATATGGGGTGCATCATCTCTCACTTGATCTTTTGTGTGTGTAAAATCTTAAATATCTGGTCAAAACATAGATACTGCTTTGTATTTGATTTTTATAGAGCGGTGTTTGATTTTGATACCTCAACTTTACTGTCAGGTAGTCGCCGGAAGTTCTGTCGGAGTCGCAGAAAGTTCAGCCGGAGTGACCTGAGTTTACTGAAAAAATTATTATAATCTATTTGACTCTCCTTAAAGAAATTACCATTTATATTGTATTAATGGCTGATTTTTTTACTGTTTTTTATTTCCAAGGATATGTGCCTTTTTTTATTTTGACTTTATTCAATACTTTATCTTGAAAAGAGACATTATCTAGAAAAAGGAAATTTTGCGTCGATGACATTAAAAAATCTGCTTTAGTAATGCAAAAATCCGCTTTGATTATGCAAAAATATTAATTACATTTGACTCAGGGTGTCCATTTAGCAGATACATGGTGTCCATTTAGCAGGACCCAAACTCTATTATCACCATGAGGCATGGTTTCTAACACCATCAGCCTATGTCTTTGTAATTCTTTACGTCAATACTTATCATATTGAATCTCTTCATTAAACTTCGCAAACAATATATGATGATAATTATAAGTTTACATTCAACAAATATCGTTGCCCCGACTACTTCAATTAGCCCTTGTATTATTTACGGAGGATATGATGCTAAATATACATATTTATGGCTCAAACTACATTTTTTGGCTTTTTATTCTGAAATGTATAAAAATCATACTTAATTATCTTATATTTGATGTTTCAGGTTTTAAAAGTCGTTCAATCGAACAAAGAAGAAAAACTGAGGCTAAAAAGAGACAAATAAGATGATTAATCAGCCCATTGAAAGATCAATGTCCAATTATTTCTAAAGTGCAACCACAAAAGCTAAGAGGTCACATTTTTAGCCCAAATCCATTAGCCCAAGCTTTAAATCAGATTAAGCCCACGAACCCAACGTTTTGGGCCCCCAACAAGTTGTAGCAACTATGTTAGACCCTGATTTTTTGTTTTTTTTTTTTTTTGTGATTTTAATAGTTGCTGTCTTGTTCTTTAGGGTAAATTTTATGTAGGTTAGCTATAGATTTCAGTTTCGTTTTTAGTTTTTAGGGTTTAGATGGATTAGATACATATCGGAGATCGATTTTCGTCAAAGTTGGAGGTGCGACTTTGACAACCTAAATCACGACTTTAGGGGCTGATTTGGGAGTCAATTCCAATTTCTTTCTAAACAATTTCAACTTTATTTCATCGAGTTAGCTCTGGTTATTGTTCTTTCCGATTTCAATTTCAATTTGCAGGATTTGGTATAATTATTACTTAAAACTTTCTAAATTTAATCATGTTTTGTATAGATTTGGCTTTATTTTCAGTTTCAGTTATGATTAGTGAGTAACTTTTTATTCACCCACTTGTGATGATTGATTTAGTGTTTTGAATGATAAATCTTGTTGGATTGGTTGTTGAATTAAGGATTTATTGATAATTCATATGATTTCTATCTAGATTATCAATTCCAGATTGTTTGATGTTTATTTTAGCATTATTGCAATAATAATGATGTATCAATCAATCTGCATTTTATATATATTGGCTTTAATTGCAAGATAACTAGTTAGTTGCCTATTCTAGCAAAATTGTGATAATGTGTAGTTGATTAATTGTTAATTGTGATGATTGTATGTTCTTGGTTCATGTATTGATTCGCCGCTTAAAGTGGCTTGATTATCTGATTATGTGTTTGTATATGATTACTGTTGTTAGGCCCTAGACGCGATAATGAAGCACATGATTGCATGCTAAAATATATGTCAGTTAGTTTAGTTATCGCATAAGAATTTTGTGTTAGTTGAGTTATTCCTCAAATCCTACTTCGTAAAGATTATTATTTGGTTAATCACTTATTAGCCACTACCAGTCAATCTAATGTGTATTTCGTTCAAGCATTAATTTTAGTTCCAAGCGGATGATATATTTTTTTTATAAAAAGCTAAAAAATCAAAAAAGTTTATTTGTTTGCTTAATTGTCTAGTTTTAGTAAAAACCAAAAAAGTTATTTGCTTGCTTAATTGTCTAGTTTAGTAAAAACTAAAATAATTATTTGCTTGCTTAATGGTCTAGTTTTAGTGTAATACTCTTCAAAAATCTTCTAATGGCTGGATATTAGCTAGCGTCCAAGTACATATCTCGTTCTTTTTTATCGTTTCTGAGTTCGATAAATCCCAAGGTTAACTTCGAGCTATACTTCATATGACTGGTACACTGCCAGTTAAATTTTATATTACTTGAGTTTTCTTCCTCTTTTGTTCTTGATAGCCAAATCAGCAAAGTTTTGAAAGGATATGCTACAAACAAGCAATGTCAATAACCCGACCTGGATCCATTCTTCTTTTTTCTTTTTCAAATTATCAAAGTGTCCTTAGTCCAACTTATAAATACTATTATTATGCATTAAAAATAGTTTTAGTTTTATCGTAGATAATGTCAACATGTTATGAGAATTGAGTTTAATGTAAATTTTACTATTATTCTCTTATTAACATGAAAAGAATAAAAAAACATGAAAATAGAATAAATGTTTTATAATTAGTCTTCATTTTCTATGTCAATATTTGATTACGTATAACTAGCATTGTTTAAAAAATGATTGTACATGTAGACAATTTCATTCTTTACAAAATCACGTACCAAATATCCTTGAAATTTTATTTGATATGAAGATTTGGATGATTGTGCATCTTTTGGGCTAAATAATAAATATTGTTACTACGATCTAATCCATGAATTGACAGATAAATCAAACCTAACTTACCTTGGCCCAATAACTCTAAAAAAATCCTCTTTTTGAAAAGCCCAACACACATCTATCACTATCAAGATCCCTCTTTTAATTATTTCACTTGGAGAAAAGTGTTTGCAACAAATTTCAACAACTAGTTTGTTTTTCTTTCCTCCCATAGTCCCATTTGGCCTTTATTGGAGTCATACACAACTTATGGTGTGTTTGGGAGCTAAGGAACGGAAAAGTGTTCTCGGGATCCTCTAGAGTCAAAGAATATTTAATTGTTAGCAAGATTCAAGCGACGTCTTTTTTTGGTTTAAAATACAAATAAAATAGGAGTTTTGTAAATCTTTAGGCGAAGTGGTGTTCTTCTCCAATTCTTTGTTTGTAATTTGGTTTTGACCTTTTTGGGTGAAGAGGCGTCTTCCCGATGTCTTGTTTGTATTTGTTGTTCAAAAAATTTATTACCCATTTTTAAAAATGAAAGAAATTAGCCTTCTTAAGGTTAAGAATTTCTTGACTTATATAATTGGGTGAAGGAAAAATTAAAATCAAAATAGTTTTATGTTATTTAGTTAAAGTTAAACTTTTACATAAGATAATTTGGTCTAATTTTTAATATATGTAATTGTGGGTTGTGGTTTTGTACGGAAACAACTATAAAATTCTAAACTCAATTGACATTAACCAACTTCTTAAGATTAGAACACATTTATTAGGGGTGTTTGGTAGAGAGATTTGAGGGGAGAGAATTGTGATTTCTCTTGTTTGGGAGAAATACTCTAAATTTTTGGGCGGAGAATTGAATTCTCTGAGAATTGTTTGAAGGCTAAATATGGAGAAATGCAATTCTCTCCATTTGGTAGAGAAATGGTGAGAATTGATATTTTGTGCCTCTACTCCACCCGAGCTACCATTTCTCCTCTTTATTTCTCTGTTGATACCAAACAAGATACACTTTTTTAATTCTCCACCCAATTCCATTTCTCACCAATTCCGTTTCTCCCCTATTTCCATTTCCATTTCCATTTCTCCTCGTTTCTTTTATCTGTATCAAAAGCAAATAAGGTTTCTACGTGACGGAAGTGAGATACTACTAATAAAGGCCCAATAACCCCCATAGGAACACCACCACTCCACCGTCCACACCTGAAACCGCCACCGGAAAAGAACCCGCCAAAATCCAAAAACCTCCCGACGATGGAGGCGACTGGTTGTCGTCTCCGACCTGTGCTACGATCGTTAATATCTTCATCCTCCTCCACTCTACCTCAACTACAAGCACCAAGACTTTTTTCTTCATCCTCCAATCATTCAAGCTGCCGGAGCCGGCCTTTATTCTTCGATTTTCCAGAAAAACGAGTCACAGGAAGCGCTGTCTACCGACACACTCTTAAAACGCAACGTCCTCTCTCAATTCGGTGGCAAAAGAAGCTGGAAAATTCAGCTAGTTTTATTGGTAGAATCACTTCCCCTGTTAAAACGTTCACCACCAGGAACGGTATACTCGGTGCTTATACTCAGCTCAAAGTCGAGTCTCCATCGGGATCGAAGAAGTTCCTTACGTGAGGTTTCATTACTGAGCTAAAATTTCTTTTGTTGATGCATCCCTAGGGTTTTAGGTTTTTGTGCCTTTCGTTAGGTGATATTGTATGTGTGTTATGAATGTTAAAGATTTCATTTTGCTGGTTCACTCTAATATCATCTATATCTTCACCTTCCCTTCGATTTCCGGATAATGTACAGAAAACCAGGAAAGGTTATTGATGAATGCTAGCTTGAGTGATGAAATTGAACGTATTTTGCTAACTCCCACTAATTGTTTTGGGGGAAATAACTTCATGATTGTGAAATTTGGGGACTTCAGCTTAACTCTGAGCTGATGAGAGCTTATTTCACAACTGGAAATAATTTCATTGTTTTCTAAAAGCTTTATAGATGTTTACTTTCAGTGGTAGTAGTGGGTATGTTTGTTATTATTTTGTGGTTTGCACCAATAGGTACAAAAGAAATTGTCAAAATGGAAATCCAATTTTGGAATTTATAGTGTATTATTAAGAGGAAAACTTTAGATTATGCCCATGAGATATCACTCTCAAAATAATAGATGAATTTATCCCTTCATTTTTTGAGGTACAAAAACATAGGTTTCGTCGTTGCTTCTTGCACATATGTGTCTTTTATAAGTTGCTAGTAAGAAAGTTTTGCGTTTTTTGCAGGATATTGTTGAACATGTGGGAAGACGTGGCAGAGGTATCTACGCAACATCTAAAACCAAATGACTATATATATGTTTCAGGGTATCTACGATCATCCGAAAAAACTTCTGGCTATGGAAATAGCGTATTGTACAAGGTTCGTTACATTCGTATCATATATCATTTACAAATATTCACCATTACTCTCACTGTCCCCCTCCTACCAATTTAACGAAGTTATAATGCATCTCCTTGTGTTTCTATACATTTGGTACTTCAAAAGTTAGAGCAGTTTTCAGTCACCCCATTAGTTTGTGTGTGCTAATCGTATTTCAAACATGATAGGCATGAGTTACTTCGAGTGCGTGTCACATTTTGGCGAATTCTTGTATTGCAATTGTATGTTCTTCAGAATTTGAAGTACTTATTATTCAGTGAAGTAATTGAACAATTATCCTAATTGAAAAGTTTGAAATTTGACTATTGAGTTACCTACTTACTTGTAATCATGATGTATGCCTAACAATCATAGTTCAAAATGCAGTAGAGTTGTATTTGGGTTCTTACTAATCTTTAGCTATCAAAGGTAAAAGCAATGACATTGTGGAGTTCTGCAGATTTTGGAAAAACCATAATAGATCATCATAGTAGATTTGGGCTTTAATTAATGTAGAATGGGATATGTGTGACATAAGGGGCTATCAGCCTACCAGGGCATGGAATCCTGGGCACATGGCCTTTGAATATAGTCTCAGTATAAAAAATGGTGTGTAATTAATTTATGCAACTCTAGTGGCAGATTGCAATGTGAAACTTTAGTTGATGGATGGATATTCATTATTTTTTATGAAAGGAATGGAATGCATATATATTTTTACGTAACTAGCATATTAAAATGTCTTAGTTAGGAGTGTTTAAAATTTGATTTGGGACCCAAAAAAAAATCAAAAACCGAAAAACCAAATTGATTTCTTTTGGTTCGGTATCAACCCAAACCAAATTCTTATATGGTTCTTGATGTGATTTACAGTTTGAAGCATGCCAACCCAAACTGAATAGTGAATATGCGAATTTGATTTTTCATTTATTATGTTATATACAATAGTATATTGCATGTATAATAACTAGTAGTTAGAAAATTAAAATTTTAAAATTTATATGTGAACCATGAAGGAACGGTGAATAGATAGAAGGAAAGAACGTTAACCAGTCGCTCGACTCTTCACTCGTTCTTGACTTCTCGAGTCTCAAGTCTCAACCCCACCACTGGCCCCTCTGCCAGGACCACCACTCATTTCTTCTATATCATTCAGAACAAGGAAATACAATTTATCAGACTATCACTACACAATTCCATATACTAGTGATAATATGTCGGATTATCATCAGGTCTTGGAGGTGCCACAGGTGCACGAGAGACGAGAGTACTCAGGTCCTGAAATGCCTCTAACGAATTCTTTGTTCAATAATACTAGATCACTAGGCTTGCCCAACGGAATAACTAGTATGTGGATTTTGGAATTATGTAGTGATAGTCACACACATTATTAAAAGGAAAGGTCGAGTCTAGCAACCCTCGGCATTGTTTTTTTTTTTTTTTTTTTGATAATTCAATAGTAATCCAACCCAGTTTTATCAGATTCAAATTTATCTATCCAAAAATATATGTACATAAGTAGACATCAGAGCACGCATATGCATATATACACATCTGTCCATTGGAACCTCATGTTTCCTTGAGCCGTATATGTTCCTTGTGTATGTTTAGTGAAATTTATTTGCCTTTTGTTTGTCTTCAACCGTTTCCATTGTAGGTTATTGTGAACGAAATAAACTATGTTGCGGATAACAGTCAAAAGACCCAGCATATAGCAGCAGGTAAAATCTAAGTAACTATCCTTACACGTGTTGTCACCTGCTATTGCTACGTGTTATCACCTACTACTGTCATTTGTCAATTAAATTTTTTTTCTAAATCAATCCATGTCTAATCTAATCTAAATCATACCTAATCAAATCTAAACTTAAACTAAATCTTATCTAATATAATACTTAAATTTGAACTTCAAATTATATTTAAATTTATTATTTTATTAAAAGTATAATTAAATTTGATACAATATTTTAGATATCATCCTACAAATTTAATAAAAATATATATTTTGTCAATTTTTACCCATATAATACATTGGTTTATAGACTAGTTCACTAATAGATGCATACACGTATCTTTCTCATCCTTGCACTCACTCATGTTGATGTTGCAGAACCAGGAGAATCGGCTCTAGAAAAACACAGAAAACGTCTTCACTTATGGCAAGTGTTCTTTGCCAACCCACACGAGTGGCGGGATTTAAGAAAGTGTAAGATCAACCCAAGACAACCTGATTTTAAGCACAAGGGCACTGGCGAAGCCCTTTGGCTAATGCGGAACGATCCACCATGGATTTCCAGACAGCTACAATTGCAGGATTCTAGAATGGGTGACATGGGTCGTGAGAAACATCTAACTTTCCATTCATATCTTTCTCCGTTGAGTTATAACGACAACTTAAGAATTTAGCATCCAAACGTATAAACAGAACCAAAGATCAAATTATCTTACGTTACTCAATTTAAGCCTGATGACGTGGTTCCGTACCAACATTCCAGCTCCAAATGTGCCACAAATCTAAAGAAAGTTGGCTCAGGTCTTTGCAGGTAGTACTGTGCATTTAGATTGCGTCTACACTCTACAGGAAGAATGCGATGTTCGGATTAGGGGCGTAAACGAGACGAGACAACTAGTGAGCAACTCGTAGGAAACTCGAAATCGACTCGCAGTTAACCGAGCCGAGCTCAAGCTACTCGAGTAGTAATCGAGTTGAGCTCGAGTATTAAAATAGCCTGCTCGATAGGCTCGTGAGCCTAATCGAACTTAAGTTTACAAGTTTATATTTATCCATTCAACTTTGTAATATTATTTTTTATCATTTTTTTTATAAATCAAACTATATAATCTTAAACATATAATTACATTCTTATATTTTTATCATTCTTGATTGTTGTTGGGATAAAATTAGGTTGAATATTTTGCATTTATATTTCGATTTCCTTTATCCCGAATTTAATCAAGTCGAGTTCGAATGTATCGAGTAGTTTATCGAGTCGAGTTTCGAGCTCGAGCTTGAGCTTGGTGATACTCAACTCGGCTCGATTACACCCATATTCGGATATGTAAAACTAGAAACTTGGGTATGATTGGTCAGTCACCAAATTTTGTTTTTTGAAGAGCAGAACTTGAGGGTGAGGACCAAACCTCACACCTCCACCTAAAGAGAAACATTTTTTGCAAGACTCGAACTCGAGACCTCAACCAAGTGTAACCCCTCCCACCTTTGGTGGTGACCACTTGATCTATGTCAATTGGTCAGTTACCAACTTAACGGGCGTCCCAAGTCTTAAAGGGTGATTTTTATTTATATACATATTTCAATAAAAAAAATATCAATATATGCTTATGAAATATATAGTTTCATTTCAATAAAATGATCAATTGATAATAAAATTTTATTTTAACATGAGCAAATTGTTGATTGTATCTATGATTTATTGTTTGCAATTTATAAATTTGAGACATGGTAGAAATATGTGAAGAGGAAACAACAGTAATATGAAACCAGTTACAGAAGGAATCAAATTTGTACGGAAAATAGCCATCCTTTATCTAATTACTCTAATTAAGTGGATATTGGTTATATTATAATTATTGTTTTTTAAAGGTTGGTAATGGTGGATGTGGATGTGGATTTTGGTGGGATGCAATATGGTTTTAGGAATCTTTCGTTATCAAATAAGTTTGTAGCAGTTTTTTTTGTTTTTTCCGTTGAGGGCAATGGAAAGAATTCGAGGGGAATAACATGAAATGAAATGTGAAGTTTGGTTCCTAGAATAAAATTTAAATTTAAATTTAGTTTGTTTAAAATTTTTTATAAATAACGTAAACGATTAAATTTTATGTATTTTTAATCAAATTTCCTTATTTATAGTAATTTGATATTTTTCTAACTCCTACTAATACATGAGTTAAATTTTAACTCATACATGAATTATATTACAACCTACATCCCTAAATAATACTAAAAACTATCTTTTATATTTGTTATCATTCATATTAATAACTAAATTTAAATTCAAATTCCTTTGAATTGCTTTCCGTAAACCAAGCACCACCTTTGATGGGGGAACGGATGGGAAAAGATGGAAATCCTCTTAAACTTTTCTATCTGTGGGTTTCTCAGAAGAAAGAAGAAGATGAGTGTAAAACAGTCGTTTATGTGTTCTTGGTTCTTTTAATACTTTATATTCCTTTGCTCTAACAAATAATTTCGTGAACACCACGTTAATAATGTTGATGTGCTATTGTTGCTCTTTTTGTTCTTTAACGAGGAAAATTGCCCGCGCGTTGCTGCGGTTTAACAATATACATTTTGATGAGAAATTAATATAATTAGAATAAAAAACGTAACATGTTAACATACAAGTTTGATCAAAATTGCAAATTAGATTCATATACCTAGCCTTCAAATGGAGCACCACCACAACTTTTAGCAACACCATGCCCGTCAACATTAACAACAATAGAAAAAAGCCATCAGACCGGCCTAATTCCAAGGATGCTTACTTTTCCAACTTTTAGAAAATAAAGAATAGCAGGAAAACACCTAAAATGAATACACTATCAAACTCCATAAAAATCCAAAGCTTCGTGTTAGCATACACGTTTGATTTCTCAATATAACTAAAAAACATAGACATCAACTTAGGCAGAAGAATGTAAACACTTAAAAATCAGAGAAACCTTATGTAAACAGTAAACACATAAATATAATGAATTTAGGCAGAATAATTTGTATATAATTTCAGTTCGTATTACAAAAAAAAAAATAAAACATTTTACCTTGTATATGGTTCATTTCCATTGGGAATCGAAGAACGTGATGAGTTCACTACAATGGGGAAAAAAAGAAGAGTACAATGTGTGTTGACCAAAAAAGAAACTCAAGACAGAATTGAGTAACTACAACTATGGAGACTCATACACTCCCCCGATATAACAAAAGATAATACTGCAATGTGGGTAGAATTAGAATACAAAAAATATATATGTAATCATATAACTTTAACCTATCATCAATTGATACTCAGTTCCGTTGGTTGGGTTTGACTTGATTCTTATATGGACCATCACATACACTGTAATCGCTAAAACTGAAGTACACAAAAATGATCGACATTGGCTATTTTGATTTGAAGGGCATACTCCATAATAGATCAATATAAGAAAATGGGTGATTAGGAAAACATACTTTAGTGTAGGATTACTGAAGATTACAAATATATAAGTTTAAATAATGATACCTTATCCTTCATAAGTACAATCTGAACACCATGTGTCTTCAATGGATTATTAAGGGCGGGGTAGTTCCACGTACGGATGATACGGACCTCAATAGCCTATGAATCTTGGAGCAGATTCAAAAGATTCACCACATCAATAATCCATTTTATAAATAGTTCACCATATGATACAGACTCGGTAGACCTTACATACCACTAAGATGCAAATAATTATATATATATATATATATATATATATATATATGTGTGTGTGTGTGTGTGTGTGTGTGTGTGTGTGTGTGTGTGTGTGTGTGTGTGTGTGTGTATCCGTTAAAGATAGTAAATGGACTTTACAATCTTATAAACAAAAGCAAAAGACGCATCAAACAGCATTATCAAATAGAATATCAAAACATACCAGACGTGAATTCAATTATAAAATATTACTAATCATTTTGAAAATTCAAATTCAAAGGTACTTTAAAGCAAACCATTTTCAATTAATACTATGTTCTAAATCAAATCTATAAGTGAATTTAAGTAAGCACAGTTTGAAATAAAACTTAGATTTCAATGAATAAATAAAACATTGAATCATGATCCGATTCTTGATTTGGATCTAAAAAGCAAAAGACTCATCAAACAGCATTGTCGAAGAGAATATCAAAACATACTGAATGTTAATAAAACTTTTCTTTTCGGCAAAATACGAATCAAAATATACATCAACGCCTTTATGACTCTAAAAACTGTTGTCAAATGAAACAATTTAATTATAACTTATTACTGATCATTTTGAAAATTCAAATTCAAATGTCCTCTAATGCAAATCAATTTCGATTAATACTATGTTCTATATCAAATTTTTTAAGTAGAAAATAAGTAAGCACGTTGTATGAAATAAAAGTTGGATTTCAAGGAATAAATAAAACATTGAATCAGGATCGGATTCTTGATTTGGATCTCGAAGTCTTCTTATGGGCTTGTATGAATCATAATGAAATTTTAATAAGTCATAGAACTCGATGGTATACAAAAATGGTATGTGTGTATATATATATATATATATTGATATATGATTACAACTAAAGAAATTGAGATGAAAACATACCTAGAAGGGCAAAACACTGCACAACCTAAGATTAGCAATAACACATGATTCTTAGTGACCCATTTGAAAATTTGTTATGATACTCGATGCAATTATGGAACTGTGACCCACATTGAAAATTTGAAAAGTGAAATATAAATTATTTAGAAAAACTAAGAGAACTAAATACTTTTGAGCATATTGTTTTGGAAAAGGAAACAAAAAAAAAAGCCATATGAGAAGGTTTTTACACCCCTAAAATTATGGTCTTGATTCCATTACAAACCAATTGAATTTTATCCTCTGATTTGTTTGTATTGAATTCTATGAATTAACAGTAAGCACACATTGATTTGGTGTCATCTTCTCCTAATTGACGACCTCAATCACAGAACGTTGTAACCGATGGATAAGAACAACACCCTAAAATCAGATTATGAAAGTTAAGAACAAAAGAAAGTCTTACTCGAAGATTCAAAGATGTTGAACTGAAGAGTTGTCTGGTAAAAGGGTCATTGAAAAGAAGCCAATTGTTGATAAAAATCCACATTTTATCATCTAAAAACGTAAAAAAACCACATTATATCTGATAAAGGGTCAAGTGATGATAAAACTAAATAGAAAATTTGAATGTTTAATAGCAGTGTCAGAAGTCTAATGAGAAGAATACAAACTTGGAGAGTTGAAATGCACAAATTTTAAACAAAATCAGTTCATACCTACAAAACGAAAACACAAAAGTGACATGAACTCGAATCCAAACCCTAAAATAATAATTGAAACCAAATGTACACAAAAAGTAAAGAGCAGATGATTTAGTTCTAATCTTTTGATATAACAAACAACACGCACCGTATAGTTGAGTTTGATTTGTAAACGAAAGAATGAATACATCGAAAAATTGATCCATAATAAAAAAAACTTCACTAATTTGATTGCAAGATTTATGAACATCACCTTCGTCAATCGTCCTGTGGCAATATAGAGCGAGACAAGTGAAGAGATTAGAAACTTACATGATGATTGTAATGACGATGAGAGGAGAGACGCATACCGAAATTTGTTTTACTTCTTCAAGATGGTGCAGGAAGAGCGAAAACAAATTATGAGAGATTTCTTGAGAACAAAAATTGATAAAAAGATGAGGTATGGTGTGCAACTTCCTTTGGCGTGTAAAAGAGAATAAACTGAGATGGTAATGACACAAGAATATGGTGGTAAGGCAAGAATTTCTTTATGAGAGTCTGATGAGGGACGTGGGGCAACCCCAACCACTAATTTTTAATATTTGATAAAATCTAAAAAAAATAGAACCTGTGAAAAGGTTATGAAAATGTTATGAACAGGCTGTGAACAGTAACATTTATCTTGATAAATGTTAGTATTTAAATGTTACTTCAATGGAATTTCCATATTGTATAAACAGTTGTGGGTTGGATTCCACTCCCTCTAATGGAATACCATGTCTAATGATAATGATAATCTTTAATAAAGTAACAACTGTTAAATAATGTATAGTGTAGGGTCTCCTCTGTAAATATGTATTCTATATATTCTAATGAGATAAAGGCAATACCCCTCATTAAGGGTTTCCACACATTATAGCATGGTATCGAGCCTAACCCTAATCCTAAGTATTAGGTTGCTTTTTCCGGTCACCTGACCTCCCGCCGCTCCCCTTGCCGCCGGCACCCCACCACCACATAACCCTTCTGCCGCCGCACACACTGCCGTCGCCTGAGGCCTGTGCGGTTTCCAACCTGCGCCGACCTAAAACCCTAAGCTGCGACTGATTGCGCCGCCCCCTCCCCCCATCCGCTGCACTTCCAGCCGCTGAAAACCCAAAAAAATCCAGCCGCTGAACTCCTGCGTCGCCTCAGTCGCCGGTCATCCGCCGCCGCTGCTGTCTTCTTTCAGCTCTCAGCCGCCGTGCGCTCCTGTTGTCTGTCGCCGTTGCTGTCTGTTACCACTACAGTCGGGCCCTTGCCCCTCTCAGCCGCCGCCGAACCCCTCTTCACTACTAGGGATTTCCTTGCTCCGTTTCTGTGTGCTACGGTTTATAGCAGCGGCCGCCACTTGAACCTCCGGCGACCATCTGCTGCCGTTGTCACAAAGTTTCAGCCTCCTGCCGCTGCCGCCGCTGTCTTTTATCGCCGCCTCCCTCTTGTTACTTTTGGTGAGAACGTTCCTGTCATTTGTTTCTTTAATATTATATTTATTTTTCGCAAGTAACATTATTATTAGTCATGACTGGAAATATTCCACCAACAACCAACCCAACTGCTTCCCAACTTGTTTTTGCTATCGGTAATGTCTACCCACAGTTTAGTTTCAAATTAACAACTGATGGATCTCGCTATAAACTGTGGCGTCGTATTTTTACTAGGGGCAAAAGTCATGGGTCATATTACTGGGAAATCTCAACCAACAAGTGTTGATGATGAGGATTGGGAGGCCATTGATTCTCGTATTAAATCATGGTTTTACTCTACATGTGAACCAAATCTGCTTAACCTCATCACAAAAGATAACTGCACTGCACACGACCTTTGGGAAGCCTTGGATGCTCACTTTTTAAATAATAAATTATCTCGTAGTCTCCAACTCCAAACCCTCTTTCGAAACACCAAAAAGGGTGCACTTTCTATCACTGACCACTGTCACACTTTAAAAGATATTGCTGACTCCCTTGCTGATGTTGACACCAAAATTACTGATCAGGATCTTGTTTTGCAAATTCTACAGAATTTACCCTCATCCTATCAAAGCTTAATTGATGTCATCACACATACCAAACCTTTTCCCTCTTTCCTTGAAGCCAAAAACATGTTACTGTTGCATGAGTCACGTGAAGATCAACCCGAACCTACCCTCACCTTCCCTTACCACTGCCCTTTATTCCTCGTCTAGTACTAATAATAATGGCAAAGGGAAAAATAAAAATAATAATCGGGGAAATAGAAACACGGGACGGGTTGCATCTAAGGGTAACACGGGAGGGGGGTCTTTTAACAGCACTACTTCTGTTACAGGTTATTCTCGTGATGCAGGTCAATCAAGTGCACCACCGACTTTCAACAATCAACTTCTGCAGCTTCTTCAGAACGCATTGCATCAGCAATCTCAGGCTTCTCAGTTTGGAGGTAACTATCGTCAGCATGACCTTGGTGCGCTCTCCTTCTTTCTAGGGGTCTCCGCCATACGCTCTTCTTCGGGCCTTTTTCTGTCTCAATCAGTTTTTGCCCAAGAAATCATCTCCCGTGCTGGCATGGATACTTGTCATCCTTGTTCATCACCAGCTGAGACTAAGTCCAAACTTCCCTCCTCTGGCAAACCAGTCGATGATCCGACTCTTTATCGTAGTCTTGCAGGTGCTTTACAGTATCTCACGATAACTCGTCCGGAAATCGCATATGCTGTACAGCAAGTGTGTCTGTATATGCATGATCCTCGCCAACCACATATGAATGCTCTCAAACGCATTCTTCGGTATGTGAAGGGTACTATCACTCATGGGCTTTTTCTCCGTCCCTCCTCCGTAAATCGTTTGGTCTGTTACACTGATGCCGATTGTCCTGAAACACGCCGGTCCACTTCTGGGTTCTGCATTTTTCTAGGTGACAATCTTGTTTCTTGGTCTTCTAAACGCCAACATGTTGTGTCCCGTTCTAGTGCGGAAGCTGAATATCGTGGTATTGCTAACGTTGTTGCCGAATCTGCCTGGCTTCGTAATCTTTTGATTGAGTTACATCTACCTCTTTCACGTGCCACAGTCGTTTTTTGTGATAATGTAAGTGCCATGTATCTAGCTAATAACCCAGTACAGCATCAACGAACCAAACATGTGGAACTTGACTTACACTTTGTAAGAGAACGTGTTGCCTTGGGGCAGGTGCGTGTGTCGCATGTGCCCTCCTCTCATCAGTTAGCCGATATATTTACTAAAGGTCTTCCTACACAACTGTTTTTACAATTGAAGTCCAGTCTTAGCATTAGTCCTCCTCCAGCTGCGACTGAGGGGGGTGTGTTAAATAATGTATAGTGTAGGGTCTCCTCTGTAAATATGTATTCTATATATTCTAATGAGATAAAGGCAATACCCCTCATTGAGGGTTTCCACACATTATAGCAACAACCACATCGGAACCAGGGCCGACCCTGAGCAAGGTTAACACGGGCAGCCGCCCAGGGCCCATTAATCATAGGGGCCCATTCTCAAAAGATTTATTATATATACTTAGGTATATTAACGACTAAACAAGATTATCGACCTTCCAAAGTTTTTAGTTTATGTTTTATAATTATAAGTTTTTAATTTTTAATTTATCATTTTTACTTGAATTTTACTTATTTTAAATATACATGTATATTTATAGGGTCCATTTTAAGTTTTTGTCCGAGGCCCCAAATATGATTGGACCGCCACTGATCGGAACATCGCTTAATAAACATTTTTGGTCTTTATCAGATGAACAAACATCATGATATCAATTATTAGAGTAAGGGGTATCCCCTCCCCCCGCCCCACCGGTGGCCCTGCTGACTCTTACCTGTTTCAGTGTTATCTTTCCGCTCGGCTTCTCTCTCTATTTTTTCTCTCTAAAATTAATTGGATAAATGAGTATTGAGATGGAAAAAGTGAAAAGTTGATGACACTGAGATGTCCAAATTGATAGATTTGGGAGGGATGAGTACACCACTCGCCCTTAATACATTTAGATTTTAGACCCATGTCATCGGTGAACACACCAACATAAACCCTAAATCAAAACAACAAGATAAAATAACAAATACATTCAAATAATTAATTTTATCACAATGGATGTTAATATTCCTAACCTATGGACTGGTATGGATACTATTATTCATTTGTTATATATATATATATATATATATATATATATATATATATATATATATATATATATATATATATATATATATATATATATATATATATATATATATCGCAGAACACAAGAAACCAAAAAAATTGAGAAAGTCTTACCAAATGATACCGGTTAGCATGTTTTTTTTTTTTTTTTTTCGGTTTGAGTAGGGATAAGATTTTTGCCGATTTCCTGATAGCAAACTGAGACTAATAAGAACCATAGTGAATTAGGACCATCGGTTCGGAGTTACGTTTATGATTTTAGGATAATTCGGAATTGGGTATCGTTGGACATTTGAGTTCTACTAAATTTTGATCCAATCATGGAAGAACACGTGTTGGTGCTCGTTAAGTCTGGAAGGTCAAGACGTTAGAGGGATTTCTACTAGTTGATGACGTGGACCAAGAGAAATTGATAATTACAAGGACCCCCCCTCAATGTCTGAATCAAAGACCAGGAGAGGAGACACCTACCCAAACAGGTCAAGGATAACGACCTCCTGTCCTACCATTTGTTTTTCTACATTTTATAAACGTTCCTTTTATAAATATTATAAAATCTTAATTAAATTTTTTTCATCTTGAATTAATTTGAATTAATGTTCGGTCGACCCGAGTTCATTAAATAGGTAAAAACACAAAGTCTACATAATAATATAAAAATATTGTATTAACAAGTTCTGTCAACGTATTTTTTGTTTAGCTCCGAAACACAATACTTTTAAAAGAAATATTGTTTCGACCTACCGATCATATTTTTTTGTTACATAAAAATCTCTCAAAATTTTGGTTCTAAATTAGAATAATTTGACTTTTGTGTCAAACAATAATTTTATAGATCTTCGAGAAAAATTTTTGATTGAAAGACTTAATCGAAATACAATTCAAGTATAATGAATTTTAGGAAATTTTTTTTGAGGTAACCAATTGCAAACCGTAACATATCAAACTCGTGTGTTTTTGGTGGTTAAGAGTTTTGCTTGACCAAAAAGTAATAATGAGGAACTTAATCGAATAACATTTATAGTTGGATGGTTTTCTGGTATTTTTTTCGCATATAAGCGAGTATCACTTATTACGCAGTGCATCAAAAGGGGTAATACTCCAAAAAATATTTTTTTTCATAAACATATTTTATTTAGTATTATAAAGATGATATATAAATTTCATGCATATTCACACATTCTAAGTGTATGAAATCATGTTTCACATAAATGTACGTTCACATACAAGTTGTGGGTATATATACACTTGATTCTTCTTTAACCACAAACAATATTTACTAAATCTTTTATGTATATATAATAAATGAGAACATCAAATGACAAGTATTACCTTCATGTTTCACCGAACTAGATAAATACAACTTATTATAAACAAAGAAGATAAATACAAGTTTTATTTTAAAAGGATTAATACATTGTATTTAGGTTTTGATCTATAAGTAACAAAAAACAAATATAATTTATTATTACTTTTTTTAAAGATAAATTTAGTTTTTACGCATATATATTAATTGATAGTAAAATATATAAGCAATATATTATATATCAATTTATATTAATTTCTAAAGTTAGAAAAATAATAATTATAAAATTATTATCATGTTTAAATTTAAAGTTAGAAAAATAATAACCATGACAAATAATATTATTATTCTTATATTTTTTAAATAATTACTTATACATTTTATTTAAATAAATTTTATTAGAAATATCTGACGTCTATAAAGAAACCCTACGAACGTCTAAAACAGGGACGTCCCTGTATTTCCCTTGACCCTTGCATTCAATAATGGAAGAAGAAAATAATGGAATATTTTTCATATTATAATTCTTTTTTCTTTATCTTTTATAGCAGTGAATATTTAATATAATTCCAATTAGTCATGAAATTAAACAGAATATAAATACATACATAGGTAATTACGTTTCTAGGTAAAAAGTTTGAATGCAACCGATTTCTTATATTAATTAAGTGGTCGTTGCATCCTATAATTCAAAGAGTAATCAACTGTTGTCGCAAACACAGCGGCAAAAGAGGATCTTGACTCACCGGTTGCACAATCTAAGTTATCTTATCAGTTTGATAATTTAATTATCTAAATTGGTCGGGTCAAACCAATAATGAATAATTAATTCTTTAAAATAGCACAAATTAAAGTAGATATCAAATTAAGTCAATTTTACCGTTGTCGCTTCTCAATCTCGTATTCTTGCTTCTGTCTTCCGTTGCGTCTTCGCTCTTGCAGACAACAGTCAACAGTCAAAAGACGTGTATGGGGCTAAGTGGGCTTAATAAATTGGGATTACGTTTGGGTTATTGGGTATAAGAGTTAAAGTTGGGCCTTTTGGGTTGATGAATATTGGATTTTGTTAAATAATTGGGTTTTAAAAGTGTGTTTACTTTCATGGACCGTTTGGTAGAGAGATTTGAGGGGAGAAAATTGTGATTTCTCTTGTTTGGGAGAAATGCTCTCAATTTTTGGGCGGAGTTGAATTCTTTGGGAATTGTTTGAAGGCTAAATATGAAGAAATTCAATTCTCTCCATTTGGTAGAGAAATGGTAAGAATTGACTGTCTTATGTCTCTACTCCACCCGAGCCATCATTTCTCCTCTTTATTTCTCTGTTAACAAGATTCACAATTTTAATTCTCCACCCAATTCCATTTCTCCCCTATTTCTATTTCTATTTCTCCTCATTTGTTTTCTCTGAACCAAACACACCCTTATTTGTTTACTTATTTAGGCATTCAACTTTTAATTTATTTGTTTTGTTTGATGTTATAAATTTTATAACTAAGTGTACACTTGATCGGGTTATAATTTATCATGTTTATTAAGCGTAAAAGAGTTGTTTTTAATACAAAAGTGTTATAGAATGTGCCGCTATTGAATAAATTCTATGCTTGTGCAGGTAAACAAAATCCGGTTTAAAATGGCGAAAAAAGGACAAAAATTCAGAGCCAGGCGCAGAGAGGGGCGCAGCCCTGCGCCCAGACCACGGGTTCGACAGAAGAAATTAATTCACAAAAACACGGATTTTACAGAGGGGCGGGGGGGGGGGGGGGCGCAGGCCTGCGCCTACGGCTGCGCCCAGCCCATTAAATTATTAGACGACCGTTTTTAGGGTTTTTCCAGTTTTTCCTATAAATGCAAAGTCATATCTTAGAAGTTTTCATCGTTTTTTGGAGGAGAAGGCTAAGGAAAAGAACCCTGTTTGAGCGAACACACGTACGAAGAACACACGAGTCAAGCTATGAAGATGGATACACAACTCTTGAACGTTGCATCAACTATGTCCGGCTAATCTCATCATAATCATTCTCGGAGGAAGCACATCGCTAAGTTTTATTTTATGAACGATTACTTTAAGTTTGCATGGTTTTTATTATTTATATTTTGATTGTAAACGAATGATTATTATTTTGTTGTTGCGTTTCGCAAGATAGTTCGTAGACATTTTATTATTCGTGCCGAGTTAATTGTTTAATTAAGACGAATAATCAAACGTGTCACGCGCTATGCCCAAGATCACGAAACGACTTTAATAATAATTATAACAAAGATTATGTCTATGTAATCTTCAAATCGTTTTTATAAATTAAATACAAAGCGAGGTGTGGAATCCGGGAATGGTTATCTTTGCACTTTATTCAATCAAACAATTTTCTTAAGTTTTCTTTTCACAAATTTCGCAAGTAATTAGTTTTATAAATCAAAGCAATCACATTTTTACAACCAAATCAATCTTTCGAAATTAATTATTTTGCAATGCTAATCGCTTAAATACGTGCAATTAACCTCTCGCTCTCTGTGGATACGATCCCTACTTACCCTAGCTTCTAAGGTATTTAGTGGTATTTTTGACGGGTTAACGACACTCGCATCAACACTTAAACTTAATTAACGATTGAACAGTATAGATGACACACTTAAACACTCATCGGTTGCACAATTAGCGTTTTAAAATATTTGAAGTTACAAAACAATGTTATTGAGGAGGGGACCAGTGGCACGTGGTACCACGGACAAGACTACATATGTCTGCCCCTACACAAACATCCTCCTATAATCCTCTTTATTGACATTTGGGGGAAAAAAGAAAGAACATTAATGTTTATTGGTGTATTAATCATTACAAAATGTCAATTAGAAAGACTTATAGAGATTGTTTTTCAAGAACAAACACAACATTAATTATTATTTTTTAAATTAATTTGTTGAATTACAACATTAATTATTATTTGTTTAAATTAAGTGGTTGAATTAAATTAAAAGGGCATGATAGTAACTTTCCTAGTCAATAAAGGTTGCTTTGATTGCGGGAAGAGAAGGTAATGCATGTTTTTGTCTCCTTCGTTGGGTTCAAATGACTTTTATGGACATCATTCAATGCCTTGTACCATTTTGCTCCTTAAAACCCTACAAAATGTTGTGATTTTAACCTACCTTAATTTTTATCAATTTAAATTTAGATTTAATTTTTCAATATATAAATAAAACATTAATTTAAATCGGTCCAGTATTATTAAGGCTCGTAAGGATCATGTCCTATTGTCGAAGGATATATTGAGCCATTCAGGTGTGCAAAATACCCAAACCCGAATAATTCATCCGAACCGAACCTTAATCAGGTTAAATGAGTCGGGTTATTTGGTTTTTCAGGTTTCTTATTCCATTTAAATGATACCCGAATAAGTAATTCGGTTCAGTTTACGAGTAAGATTCATGATTATTCGGGTATCTGAATAACCCGTGTAATATATTTGTCATTTTTTGATTTGTTTATAATTATAACTAGAATTATTTATATATAGAATGTAAATATGTAAATACCCAATTTTGATACCCAAAACATTTAACTCGTTTTACCTAAATTACCCAACTCATTTAACTCGTTTAAACTACTTTGTAGATGATTTTATTTTTTATACCAAAACCGAATAACCCATTTAACCCAAACCAAATAACCTGATACACATTTAACCCGAAACCGATTAACCCGTCCCCTTATTTGGTCCGGGCTCGGCTAGCTAACTCACACACTCAAACCCGAATACCCGAACCGAATAACCTGATCCCAATTAACGCGTCCGAATAACACCCTTACCAATATACAAGGTCGTCTTATAGATTTTGAAAAACTGTTCACATAATTACAAAGTCGACATTTAAATATGAGATCTTTAAATGGTAAACCGGTCAAAATAAGTTGTAATAGGTAAATTGAATGTTGTGAATAACAAATCTTATGTATTTGTATATTATATGAGATATTTAAAATCGTTAATAATAAGTTTTAAAATAAGTTAATGATTATTGAAAAACAAAGTCGACATTCATATGAGATTTTTTGTTCATCATAGGATATATAGAAATTTTAGATCGGTATATAACTATTACTCTCTAATTAAGTTTTAATTATATTTTTAAATGTTTTCGCTCACCGAATAATCTATGGGTATGAACTCTGCCTTTTCTATACAACTATGAGGCCTTATACAATCAAAGCCCCGAACGGTCGAGACTACCGCACTTGCTAAAATACTACCATGTGAATATAACTAAAAACGTCAGATAAAAACGATATCATAAATAAAAATAAAAAAATGTTGGTTTTTCTTTTGTTTTAGAATACAATGATCATGATTGTTGCGTGGATAGACATCGCATAAGCAATGCATGGAGCCCTCACACATTAGTGTTTAGCAATTTTGTCAAGATAAAAATTATGGTATATGACGTTTTTTTGACTTTGTATGATCAAAATCGTAATATTGGATCACATCAAAAGATACCACTAAGGAGACGTTTAGTTTACAGATTTTTTCTATAGGATTTGCATTTTGACAAAGGATTTGCATTATGCAGCATTTGCATTTTTTGGATTTTGTCCAAGAATTTGCATAATCTTTTAGGAAAAACTTGCTTATCTGAAGAATGCAAGGTATATGGGATTTAAAATCCTAAGGGGAGGCTGGATTTTTAAAGGGTTTATTATGAAAAAAAACATGTTTCCATGTTTTTTGTATTTTCGTCACTCCATGTTATCTTTTTCCATAAAAGTCCTCAAGTTAATATTTTCTTTTTGATTTGAACCAGGTTTTTTTAGTTTTTAAAAACCCGGTTCACAAATTATAACCGGGGTCCAAATTTCGCTAAACCAAAAATAAAAAAATAACTTGAGGTTTTTTTATGGCAAAAAATAATATGGAGGGACGAAAACGCAAAAAACGTGAAAACATGTTGGTTTTTTCATCATAAACCCATTTTTAAATAACAAAAAAGGAAAGTATTTAAGAAATTTTGGGATTTTAATTCCTTACTGAAGTCTGCGAACCAAACACAAAATTTTAAATGCAAATCTCAGTGAATCACAGTAAATCCACGAAAACACCACTTAAAATAACATGGACACATTTGTCTTTACTGTCATTCTATGTGGTATTATCATGCACATCAAATCTTAATCTTATATTAATCGATAAAAAATTTAATGAACATTGTAACAATAGTTTAGTATAACTAATAAGAATTATGATAACTATTTTCATTATTTAAAATTTATATTTTACAGTATTGAAGTAGAGGTCTTTATGAAATAAACTTTTATATTTACCTTTTTACTATAAATTTTATATTAATCGATAAAAAATTTTATATGTTAGGAAACTAACATATATATTTACCTTTTTACTAATAAATTTAAGTTGTATCATTTTTTTAATTTATAATTTAAGCAAAGCAAGATCAAATCGGATCGAATTATAAAAATATATAATAAATCTTGAATATCATCATATTGTTATAATCAATTTTTAGACGTATAAATTTGCAAAATAAAAATTAAAATCACGCTGTTATATATAAGAAAATTATTATTATACATTTTTCTAATTGACGATAAAAAATTTTCAAATTAACTATGTTGGTGACGTAATTTTAAGAATGAAAATAGATTTTAAATTTTAAAACAGTTATTTAATTTGACTTTGTGGTAATTAATATTAATTTATTTAAACTAATAAAACAGTAGATGAATGAGTTATATTAGGAAATTTAGAGGGAAAATAAAATTTTGATTGCTTATTGACATGTGTCATTGGATGTTTTGCTTTACTAAATATATAAAGATATAGTCACACTCATCTTACATCGCTATTGATTCCATCGAAAACTACTTACTGATTCTAGACAAATTGACGTTTTTCGTCCATGTCGTTGATGGTTTACCAGTATACAGTCCCTCAACTTTAATAATCCCAAATTTCATCCAATTTTGTTAATTTTGCTCAGTTTTAGTCCCTGAGTCATTAAACTTAACGTCCATCCGTTAACTTTGTGATAATAACGTTTTTACCCTTTTCAATTATGACAGTTTTAGTCCCCATGGTTTTATAATTTTCCATTTATAGTCTCAAAATTTATCTTTTTATTTATTATTATCATCTATGTATGTATATTAATAAAGCAAAATAATTTGTGACACGTGTCACTCACACAGCTCTCCTAATTTTTGTTTTCCCGCTCATTTTGCCTAATATAAATCTTTCGATAAATTTATATAATTGATTTTTTTTAAAAAAAATAAAAGATTACTAATATAATTAAAGGATTTAAATGCTTCCTAATTTAACCTCTAATTTACCTAAAATGGTTTATCTAGAATTATATAATTGATTGATAAAACAATTTTTTTTTTAAAATTTTTAAACTTTAAAATAAATGTTATGTGCTTTAATCCTATTTATAATTTATAATTTAAAAAAATAAATAAATAATTTTACTTATTTCTCGTGATGTCATGTGTCATCACCCAACAATTTACGCGTGGCAGATCATATTTTAGAAAAACAAATAATATCTTTCTAAATTTACATCTATAATAAGATTTAAAATTAATTTAAATCAAATATTAATATTTCAATAATTGATAACTACAATATAATAGAAGGTTTAAAGACAATAAAAAAAACTTATTATCCTTCGTATGTATTTAGAAGAATAGAAAAATTATAGTTTATGTCAAATAATAATAATATAATTGTTGTATTTTTTTGTAATAAAATTAATATTTTTATGTTTTAATTCTTAGTTTGTATGTAAACAATTATATATTAAAACATCCGCGTAATACGCGGGTAATAAACTAGTATTATTTTACAATAAATACTATTGTTTTATTTATAGATATAATTATTATTAATATTTTACTTATATTTACTACCGTTAGTATTTTATTTATAAATTTATTTGTAATCAGCTAAACAATTTTATTTTCATTATTTATAAGCTTATATTCATTATTAACTTTAACATTATATATATTAAAACCAAGAAACCGAATTTATTTTCATTATGTATAAAAATGAAGGTGAAACCAAAATGTGTCATTTTTAAAACCTAGAAACCGAATTTGTACGGATTTCAAAGGTTTTTCGTGCTTTTTTGTTTTTTCCTTTTTTCGTAAACATTTAAAAATTAAAAGTGAAAGCATTAAATTAATCGTGTTTTAACTTAAAGTTTACTTTAAATCATGTAACTAAATAACGAAGCTAATGTAATCTAATTTGTAAATTCAATAATAAAACATAAATGATAAATTTTATTTCGACTATCAAATAAAATAATTAAATAATGAGCAAAAAAGCCGATATACGTTTGGAGAAGATATAAAAATATAAGAAAAAAGAAAACATGAAATGTATATTGTTCTATATTTGGTGCAGTTCGGTGCGGTTTTATGGGAAAATCTAAACCAAACTGAATGTTGCAATTTTTAAAACTAAAAACCGAACTTGTGGGTTTTTAATGGTTTTTTTGGTTTTGTGGTTTTTTGTTCACCCATAATAAGAGTATATGAATCAACAATTTCACTTCCTAATATAACAAAACATCATTTGGGGTGTGCAAAAGTCAAAACCAAACCAAAAACCAAATAGAAAAACCAAAACCGAAATAGAAATAGAAAAGGTCTATTTGGTTTATAATCTAGAAAAACCAAAAAACCCAAAACGAAGCAATATATTCAGATATAAGAGATGATACTCACTTCTAAAATTCATACATTCATGTATATGTATCCCAGACACATTCACATATGTATATAATTTATATGTCAATGGTTCATTAAGTTGAAAGATATTTGAAGAAATAGTGGCATTGTAGAGGAAAAATATCGATGATATCGTCTTTACATAAACATAACTAACAAATATCACATATATAAATGTCAACAATATTATTATAAAGATTAAACTTAATAAGGAATATGACCTTTTAAATAGATTAGTAAAGAAAATATAAAAATTTAATTAAAATAAAAATTAAATTTATAAATAAAATAGCAACAATAGTAAATGTAAATAAAATACTAAACCATAAGTATATTTATAAATAAAATAAGTGTATTTATAAGTAAAACAAAAATATAAATATAAAGAAAAAATAAAATAAAATAAATTTTGGACTATAAATGGTAAATTATAAAATCATAGAGACTAAAATTGTCAAAGCAAAGATGGTAAAAATGTCATTATTACAAAATTAACGATTGTGCCGTTAACTTTAACGGACGATGGACTAGAGTCAAACAAAATTATCAAAATAGAGACCGAATTTAGGATTATTAAGGTTGAGAGACTGAATTCAGGTACACCATCAAACCATAGGAACAAAAAATGTCTTTTACTCTTATTTTATTATTTTATGGGGTTTATATAATAAAAATCAATATTTATTTACATCTCAGTAAAATGAGATTTTGTTTTATGTAAGGGGTTGTTTGATTACATTTTCCGTTAAGTGCTGTCTGGATTCAGAGAGCTGTCTGATTAAGTAATGGTGACTAGATAATTTTATTGGAAAAGATAAAAGGAGGTAATATTGAAAAATAAATGGTCTGAATGGGGAACACATAGGGTCTCTTGGCTTATTAATTGGGCTGACCGAATTTGAGTTCTGATTTTAATAAGCCATTTTCAAAGAAAGCTTATTTCAAATGGACTGACCGGATTTTTAGATTAAGTCTAATAAGTTGTTATCAAACAGCTCCTAAATTTAGGAATGGTGATTAACTGCAAGCTAGGGTTTACTAGGAAAGTGGCAGTGGCTATTTGGCATGGAACAACATTTCTTTGTATTTTATTTGGAAATCTGAAAAATTGGTTTGTAATGGTTTGAGTTGGATGTGGCTTTTGAAGTTCAGCTATTGGCGTTTCTTAGGTTATCTTCGTGTTATAAAAAATTTAGAGTGGTTTTGTCGAGCTCGATGTAAATCCTTGTTGTCAGAATGCGCATTAACGGATGTTAGGTGTTGTTTGTTTTTTAAGAGATTAAATGTCTGAAGTCTTTTTCATGTCTTCAGCTAGAACAAAATATCATTTCATGTGAAGATATAAGTGCTCTAAAAGAGCTTATTGCAAAAAACAAACAAGGCTTTAATCGTTTTCGAAGGCTCCTTGTTATTCCTAGTTTGATGCTTCGAGGTTTTGTCTAGGGCTGATGTGCTTCGTTCTCGCTTCTTCGTGATATTGGTTGGCTTTGACGGTATCTACATGTTGGTCATGTGTCGAATTGTTATACTTCATATCAACTTATTCTTTTTCTTGAATGATTTGATCGGTTCTGGTTTCGCCTTGCAAGAACTGTTTGGAGTTATTTTTGGACCTCATTGTATTATCTATTAACTATTTTGTTTTGATATACTTTCATCTTTTAAAAATATTATATAAATTAAATTTTAATATTAATGTGAGGTTAATAAACATACGAAGTACTTTTATCCTATAATTGGGTGACCGTATATATTTGTAGAAAATTTAGGATCAAATAAGAAGTTAAATATATATTGAGAACTATGAGAAACACTATGATTCATTTTTTTACATGTGATTCATCATTATTTTAATTTATAAATAATGAATCAAAAATTCTGGACTAAATAAATTAACAATTCTTTACTTTTTTTTTTTACATTGATTCATTAGTTTTTCAATTTATAAATTAACCACAAATTCATAAATAAATGAATCAATATATAAAATAGTGAATCAATATACAAAATTAGTAAATCATAGTGATTCTCATAATTTTCAAAATATATTTACATTCTCACGAATCACGATCACCCATACATTTGTACAACATATACACCAAACTTCACTTATTTAAATAGTTAATTGTTTAAATAAGCACGTGGAACATGCCGTTTTAATCAATACGTTGTTCTAAATTCATTGAATTTAAGAAATTCCTATCAACATCTAATAAGTGGCTTTTTCTTTTGTCTCCTTTTTTAAATCCATTTCTAGCATTTTTTATAAGTTAAAATATTCGATTTTCCTTTCCCTTTGGTCCCTTGTAACGTTTTTTATGTCAATTAGTAATAAAAATGTTAAATAATTGGCGTAACATAAGCCGTCACTAGGCATGTATTTTTATTGTTAGGTTGAACAGAATAAACGATATGAAAAAACTTAATGAGTTAACAAAAAAGAAGTTAAGAAAACGTATATAGCGTTTGAACGGTACAATACTTTATGTTAATTAGTTGATGTAAGTGTAATTTTACTACGGATAGTTTTGAATCGGATTTTCGGATTTTTATTTCAGATGCTCGGATTCAAATTTTTATGAACACCCTTGTATTTTGTCTTGAACATGAATCAATTTTATTTTAAATAATTAATAATTTCTTTTAGGTCCACCAGGAAACAATAATAGAAGGGACTTGTGATCAATCAACAAATTAAGTCAAATCAAAGTTGAAAGGGACCACATAAGAATGTTTTAAAAATATATTTATAATAATAATAAATATTAAACTTATAATAATACAAAATAACAATAACCGTAACATCCAAATTTTTAATAAAATATATGGAATTTTAATTTAAATAATTATATCAAGTTGGATCAATTAAACGAGTAAACGTGAAACTAGCATGTATAAAGTATTAGAGTTATAATAATACAATCTTATTATTCATTAATTAATTAGAAGTTCGGTGATATAAACTTGTGATTTGTGATTACGGGATCGGAAATCGAGTACAGACCGACTTTTAGTGGAAAACATACAACTACGTCTCCTATGTCCCTAATTGCTTTCACAATTCAATTCCAAAATGAAAAGTTACAAAGTTGTCTGTGTTACAGATTTCCAGTGACAACAGCAAACGTGAATTGAAGGTTCAGATTGTGATTGAGTTGTAATCATCCACCTTTCATCTTCAAACTTGTTTCCAAACTTTCAAACTCGTTCATGAGTGTGGCCGCGATCCTCATGATTGCGGGCCACGATAAATTGTAGGCGATTAGGCCCGAGCTCGGCTCGAGAAGAGATGAGCTCCGGCAGCGACGAGATGAGCACGGAGCATGATGGGACATCGACCGAGGTCGAGTGAGCGCGATTGTTACCCTCATGGGCGCGGTCGCGATCTGAGTACATGGCTAGGGTTAGGGTCCACGGTATTCAGGTCATGTATTCGGGTATTAGAGCTTGTGTGGGGCCCTAGAGGATTGTTTATTGGGATGTGTTAGTGATATTGGGTTATTAAAGTGTGTTTCTAATGTCTCGTGTTAATAGGGTCGGGTTACCGGCACGAAACCGAGACTTGAGGAGCGATATTTCTGAGCCAAGTGAGTTTACAAGTTTTTCTAATATACACGTATGAGTATTGTATTATATAGTTGCATGATCTTTTATTGAACTTTCTTATAGAGATTACTACGAACTTATTACCGAGTTTTATTATCATGCATGTAAACTGAGTTTTAATTGAGTACTGAATTTTATAATATGATATTTGGAACACATGAGCTACCAAGATAAGGTGATAAACCATATGGTTGGGCAAGGATCGGGTTGCTCCCCATTCCCTTCTGTGTTCCTTACGACTGCTTTGTGCAGTCTAGGGATTTGGGTACGTGGATTATTCCACCGGGATGAGTACCTTCTTTGAGCTATTATGTGGGATCTTAGTGTTCAATAGGGAACACTAAACTTTTTATTATTGAGCTTTTTCATAATCATACTACTAACACTTCCATTCTCACCAGCGTTAGCCGACTTTTTGTATTAACTGTGTGTATCTCAGGTGATCAAAGTGTTAGTAGCCCTACTGGACCCAAGTAGGCTACAGTGTTGTTTGTTTTTAGAGGCGGATCTAGAAAATTATGGCATTGGGGGCAAAAAAAAAAAACCTTAAACCATAACCTTAAACCAGAAGATGGTTGATGGGGTGAGCGCAAAAATCATCAACAGAGATCAAAATCATAGCCAATGTTGTTTAATGTAATTGCTAGCGAAACAACATAAAGAATGAAACAACCCTACAATGAAATTATCAAATTTCATATTAACAAAATCAGTAACTAGTAATAATTAATTTTGCAATCCTACAATGAATATATCAAACTCAAATCAACTAATTCACAACAAATAGCAATCGATAATTAACAAATAACATTATAACAATAGATTATTAAAATTGAAAAAAAATCAAAATCAAGTAAGTAATTACTCAAATATTATCAAATCATTAAATCCAAGAAATTTCAACAAATAACACTTGCTAACAATTTCAACTAGTAACACTTATTAGAGAGTTAGGGTTTCGATTAATTTTGCAAATTAGTTGACAGATTCAAGGCGTACAAAAATCAGAAGTGTTTGAGAGGAGAGTTTGAGTCTTTGAGACCAAGCAACAAAAGTCCAGCGTCGGCGTTGTCACAACAACTCAGCAAGAGACCAAGCGGCAGCCGGCAGGCTCAAGCAATCGGCGGTGTCACAGCCACTCAGCAAGAGAAGTCCGGCGTCCAGCAATCGGCGCTGTCACAGCAACAATCGGCGGTGTCCAGGGTTTCAAGCGATCGGCGTCCAGGTTCCCAACGTGACTGCGTGAGCAGGTGAGCGAGCGAGCCTATGTAATTTTATTTTTGGGCTTTTATAAATATTGGGGGCCTAATGATAATTTTATTGAGGGCCTAAATTTTTTTATGTGGACCATTAAAGGGTTGTTTGGCAATCCACCCCAAACAACCTGTACATCCGCCCCTGATTGTTTTATAAGATGTTAAATGTCTGATGTTTGAAAACCACGTCTGAAATTAAGAGGAAACCTTGAGATCTGAAATTAAGATGCTCTTAATTTTAATTAAGTCAACTCTCATTCTCTTAAAATTCAGTGGGAAATTCAAAGGTTGCAACCTCTTAAGTCTGAAACTAAACAAACAATAGATATGAAGTTTAGACTTCATACATTTTTAAGAGGTTATTAATGAAAAACAAACAAGGCCTACGTTTCTGCATCAAAGTAATTATTTGCTACCCTACTAGAGGTTGTTATGATTCTGTGGTTTGTACACACATCAGATATTATGTAATATAAGCAGGGAAATCCATGACCTTTTATATAAATTAAAGTTTTAAATTCCCGAGGTCGTTGGTGTTACTATTGGGAACAGTTAGGGATTATTATATTATATATCACTTAACGTGTAATTTACGTGACATCTTAGAGTACTTCGAGTTGTTACAATAATAAATGTATATATAAATATAAGTTTAATTTTGATTTTTTTTCCTTTTTTCAATAGATTTAAAGTTATATTTTGAAATAATTTAAATTCAAAGGTTGTTTTAAATTGGTAATTGAGAAATGTCAAAAATAGAAATTGTTAAGGATGACAAATAGAATGTTTATTTGCTCATTTAATAATATTTATAGATTTAGATAGGTAAAGTTATATTAGACAATCATATACATATACATATACATATACATACATACATACATACATACATACATATATATATATATATGATCTGATTATGAACGTACCCTAAATAATCGAGAGTATCCAACGCACCTCGTTGTAAATAATTATTCACAGTTTTTTTTACAGAAACATGTGTAAAACAAAATTATAAAAAAAATCATACATGTATACATTAGTATTCGAAAAATAATTTTTGTGAATTGTTGAAAAAAATCAAATGAATGATCATGCATTTGGATGATCATTCACAGAATTTCAAAGACGTAAACTTGGTGAATGTATAAAAAAAATTCACATATTTAGTTTGTAACGCTAATTTAAACATGATTGTTAAATGATAATCATCATAAACTAAATAGTCTTTTCAAGATTCAGGTTCAAATAAGTACCTCTCGAAATCAAGTGCACCCGAAGCAACCGACCTTAAAAAACTTTTTAAAATTTTTTTTTCACATAGCCATGTTTAATTTAATGTTATACGCATGATATATGAATTTCACATGGATTCACACTTTCTGTGTCCTTAAAAATTATGTGAATGCTCAATGCATATTTATGTGAATGGTCATTTCACACCATGTGAATGGTGTGAATGACCATTCACATGATCTTTTTTTACCATTCACAAGATTTATGATGTTACTCCTTTTGAAAAAATATCTTATAATGTTGTCTTATACATGTCTATTAAAAAAAAATATGTGTGAATGATCATTCACATTAGGTACGCTGGGTACACTGGAATCTCATAGGTACGCTGATGAACCTGATTCGTGTTTTCAAATATCAATAATGAACAAATATGACGAATAACACACTGATATGTTATAAAAATATATGAAGTTGATTTTGAGTGGGATTAATCATTAAACCTGAAGATATTCATGATATGTACGATGAGATACCTTAGTTGATAATTGAGAACCATTTCAATAAAGGGTTATAACTTTTGACCCGATAAACCACTAATTTCATAAGTATATATATAGTAATGGGATATTTGATAAAAAAAAATTATTAAATTGAATTATTTTTGCAATTAAAACCTCCACCTATTTTAATTACACAAAAACTTTCAACTGATAAAATATCACGGAAATGGGTTTATGACCGGTTGAAAGTCACGACCGAAAATTCGTCAAAAAAGTAAATTAAAAAATACAGATTTGAACAAATAAATCAACAAGAAATGTGGATTTGTATAATAAAGCATAGACAAATGAATTCAATGGAGAGAATGTTCGCTAGAGACGAATAGTTGGTCAGCAAATTACAATCGGTTCATTAGGTTAGAAGTCATTTTTTTTAAAAAAAAAACATCATTTTGATAAGTTTTAGTCAGTTAGATTTTTGTGCAATGAAAAATGATTTGAGGTTTTAATCGCAAAAATAATCTAACTTGAGGGTTGTTTGCACAAAATTCCCTACAATAATATATAAAATACTAAATTACATAAATGATTGTTGTAGTTTATATAAAATTACGGTTTTGGTCCCTGAAAGAATATTATTACACCACAAGTCCCTAAAATCGAAAAGTTGTAACTTGAGCCGTTAGTTTCAGGAGCATTTTTGTCCTTTTGAATTTCAGGGACCATTTATGTACATATCATACTTTCAGGACCCAAATGTTACTTTTTTTAATAATTTAATTTAATTTTCATAGTTTTCATATATATATATATATATATATATATATATATATATATATATATATATATATATAGCATTTCTTTCTTTTTATAAATTAATTATCCAAATATAACATTTTATTTTTTATTCCTTTTGTTTTAATTATTAATTTTTATTTGTATGTTTATTGTTATTATTAAGATTAGCTTTTTTTATGTATTACTATAATTATTTATTTAAGATTATATATGATATACATGGTTCATTTTTTTTCAATTATTTATTGAGAATCCAAATCTTTCTCTATTCTTTTTTTCATTTAAGAAAAATAAAAACTAGTTGTAGTTTTTTTCGTTCGGAAAATCTAAAATCAAAATGATTTATTTCCTTTCTCCATTCAAAAAAGTTCAAAATAAGGACGTGTTGAAGCTTTTTTTTTTTCATTTGGAAAAAAAATATAATCAAAATGGTTTATAGTTTCTTCATTGCAAATAGTAAATAAAATTTTTATTTCTAAATGGTTTGAAAAAATCAAGAATTGGAATGGTTCATCGTTTTTAGTAAAAAAAAAAATTAAATTCCAAATGGATTGTTGTTTTTTATTGAAAAAATTGAAGTTTTATTGATTTTTTTATCTACGTTTAATTAATAATAAGAATAATTTTTTTGTTGATAAAATCAAGAATTAGAATGGTTTATCGTTTTTTAGTAAAAAAATGGTTATTTTTTTATTTTATTCATTTGATCAAAAAAGGATGAACCATTATGATCTTTGATTTTTTCAAACAAAAAAACATTTTGATTTTTAATTAAACATAAATAAAAAAATTCAATAAAGCTTCAATTTTTTCAACAAAAAACAACAAACCATTCGAAATTTATTTATTTTTACTAAAAAGCGATTAATTATTCCAATTCTTGATTTTTTCAAACCATTTAAAATTAACATTTTTATTAAGTATTTGCAATGAAAAAACTACGAACCATTTTGATTATAATTTTTTTCCAAACGAAAAAAAGCTTCAACACGTCCTTATTTTGAACTTTTTTGAATGGAGAACAGAAATAAATCATTTCGATTTTAAATTTTCCGGACGAAAAAAACTACAATTAGTTTTTATTTTTCTTAAATGAAAATAAGAATAGAGAAAGATTTGGATTATCAATAAATAATTGAAAAAAATAAACCATGTATATCATATATGTTCTTAAATAAATAGTTATAAAAAAAACTAACCTTAATAATAACAATAAACATACAAATAAAAATTAATAATTAAAAACAAAAGGAATAAATAATAAAATGTTATATTTGGATAATTAAATTATAAAAATAAAAAGAAATTATATATATATATATATATATATATATATATATATATATATATATATATATATATATATATATATATATAAATCAGGTTCATCAGCGTACCTATGAGATTCCAGCGTACCCTAATGTGAATGATCATTCACATATATTTTTTTTGAATAGACATGTATAAGACAACATTATAAGACTTTTTTTCAAAAGGAGCAACATCATAAATCTTGTGAATGGTAAAAAAAGATCATGTGAATGGTCATTCACACCATTCACATTCACATGAATGACTATTCACATGTGTGACCATTCACATAAATATGCATTGAGCATTCACATAATTTTTAAGGACACAGAAAGTGTGAATCTATGTGAAAATTATATATCATGTGTATAACATTAAATTGAACATGGTTATGTGAAAAAAAAATTTAAATTTTTTTTTAAGGTTGGTACCTTCGGGTGCACTTGATTTCGAGAGGTACTTATTTGAACCTGGCTATATATATATATATATATATATATATATATATATATATATATATATATATATATATATATATGAAAACTATGAAAACTATGAAAATTAAATTAAATTATAAAAGATTGTAACATTTGTCCCTGAAAGTATGATATGTACATAAATGGTCACTGAAATTCGAAAGGACAAAAATGACCCTGAAACTAACTGCTCAAGTTAACCGCCATTAGTTTCAGGGACCAAAATGTTACAACTTTTCGATTTTAGGGACTTGTGGTGTAATAAAATTCTTTCATGGACCAAAACCGTAATTTCATATAAACCACAGGGACCATTTATGTAATTTAGTCTATATAAAATTTTAAATCTGCCTTTTAATAAAGCAATTTTTAGCAAAAAAAAAAAAACATTCAAGTAGACTAATTTTGTGATTAGATTCCCAACTATTTTTGTTGTCACAAAAACCCTCAACCGACTAAAATTTCACAAAGCAGGTATGTTATCTGTTGCAACCAGTTACCTTTATCTCTGACGAATTCTCCGGCGACCATTGAAGCCTCCGACAAGTACTCTGCCAACCAATTTGGTTTCTCGTTTAGGTTAGATGCACTTAAACATTGAACCTCCGACGAGGACACTTCCACCTCTGATTAAGATTTGATTTATTTATCCTAGGATTCCTGATTAGGTTTTGGATTCAGTCTGTTAGACTCTAGATTGTTAAATTGTTCTTTAGTTTTTTATTCGGAATCTTTTGTTTTTTAGAAGGTTACCGAAGAAGGTGGTGCCAGGAGCAAAATGCAACCGATTAAACATGTTGCAGGTCACATTTTTTAGGAAATCACTATTTTGATAAGTTTAATTGGATGAGAGTTTTTTGTGGCAACAAAACTGGTTGAGATTTTTACCGTAAAAATGATCCAACTAAAATTGTGTTTACAAAATAATATCCCTTTAATAAACCATTCGAGATGGTATATATTTGTACTATTTCTTTTAAAAAGGTGGCTCATGAACAAATAACTGTCGATAAAATCGTTTTTTTTAATGTTTTATGATATTATTGTCTTTTTTATTCTAAATAAATGTAGTTAAGTTCTTTTCTTTGTATATTTTCAGATATCAACATGTTTCTATATTTGTCGATACAACCGTGTGTATCGGCTTTGGATCATAAGAAGTGTGAATAACATATTGATTCACTAATTTTATAACATGTTTTTAATAATTTTCATAAATTTTCATAAATTTAAAAAACTAGTGAATCATTTTTGCAAAAGTAGTGACTTTATGTTTTATTACACATGTTACAATTAGGAATGCAAATCAACCGAGGAAGTTTGAGCTTGACAGGGATCGTGCTTGACTCGATAGCTCGACGATTTATCAAAATGTAAGCTCAAACTCGGCTCAAGAAATACTCGAATTAGGGTTGAGCTCAGCTCGAAAAGCTCCAACGTCTATAAACCATTTTCAAGTTCATTTTTTTGTTTATAGCTTGAGTTTAAACTTTATAAAATCTCAACGAGATACTCGAACTGCTTAATAAAAGTTGGACACGATTTGTATATATATAATGCTAGATACTTGAATTACTCGAAAAGTTCGACTCAATAAGTATATACATAAGGCTCATAAAAACTCGAGCCGAGCCATTTAAAGCTCAAGCTTGGCATGTTAATTTTTTTGAGCTCTAGTTTTGGGCTCGGCCACGAGATCAAGCTTGAAAAAAAAGCTTGGCTCATTCTCAAGTTGCTAAATAAAAACCCGACTCGTTTCAGACCCTACTTACGATTACTTAGGTCCGTTCGGTATGGTGAAAATAAGATTATGGAATCGTGTGTGGTACATAAGCTTTTTTTTTTTTTTTTTTTTATCAAAATGATTCTTAATGAAAATGAATAGAAAATTGATTTTATTGTAAATTTCATTTCTCTCATTTCCTTGTTAAAATTAATAAAATAATCAGAAATATCAAAAGAGAATGAAGTTTCTGTTATGTGAAAAACCTTGTAGGGATTGCATTACATTACTCAATAATATATAAACACAGATATTACACAATGGGACCCTACACTATACAAATAGAGCAAAGAATACATAAAACATATTTAACACACCCCCACAGTTGGAGCGTGCGGTTCACAAATGCTCAAACTGTTTCTAAAATCCAAATATAGTTTTGTAGGTAAGCCTTTAGTGAATATATCTGCAAACTGATGAGCGGATGGTACATGCAACACACGAACATGGCCAATGGCAACACGTTCTCTAACAAAGTGTAAATCTATTTTCACATGTTTAGTACGTTGGTGCTGAACTGGGTTAGAGGCTAAATAAATGGCACTGACATTATCACAGAAGACAACGGTGGCACGGTTTAAGGGGCAACGAAGTTCAAGAAGGAGATTACGGAGCCAAGCATCCTCGGCAACAACATTTGCTACCCCTCGGTATTCAGCTTTAGCGCTAGAGCGTGACACAACAGGTTGTCATTTAGAGGACCAAGAGATAAGATTATCACCAAAAAAGACACAAAACCCAGAGAGTGCTCATCTCTCGGCATGTGATATTTGATGAAAATCATTTTTCCTTTGCTGATTTTCATACTCCCCCACAGTCTGCTGATTTCGATGCTTTCACAGATGACTCCTCTCCATTACCTTCATCTCTCCCTTCTAACTCTTCTGCTTCAAATCCTGTTGAGCTTCCGACACCGTGCCACAGAGAATTAGGCCGTTAAGCCTGATACCATGTTATGTGGAAAACCCCGTAAGGATTGCATTACATTACTCAACAATATATAAACACAGATATTACACAATGGGACCCTACACTATACAAATAGAGCAAAGAATACATAAAACATATTTAACAGTTTCATCTATTTTGTAGATCAATTTTCATCATCATTATCAAAAACACAGAAAGAAAAAAAAATCAACTTTGTAAACTACTAAACTACATCTGATTTCATTCTTTAGATTTTACCGTACCAAAAAGGGATGCTAAGATGATATATCTAAATCGAAAATATAAAAAGGTATTCAAACATGTAATATTATAAAAATAAATAGAAACAAAAGAAAATCTATAAAAATCAAAAGTCGTGATTATATTTGCTTTATCTTAAAATGACGCATTGTATGAGCTATAAGTTAAGGCAACATTTTCAACATCAAAAGATGTAATACGTCCCTTTCACATCGATCGCAACCAATTTCTAAGTTTGAATTCTTTTACAATATAACAATAATGAACATTTTTAATGCATAATTATTATACGAAACGTTGTAAATTTTGCACACGGCAGACCTTGGGCGTGTTGCATCTGGGCCACCGTCCAGTGCCCAATTCACTATAACGAACCAACAAAATTTTATATATTAATAAAGTTTAGTTGTCCAGTATTCACTTATATGTTTGTTGTGCGATAAAAAATAAATAATGTGTAACACCCTACTTTTACGACTAATGCCACATAGGACTCACAGTCCATGTCATCAAATCATAAGCAATGTCATCAAGGGTTAAACAGCTAATTACTACTAAATGTCAACATCGGACATAAATAACACAGGACGGGAACCAACCCCCGTCAACAAAGTCCAGCAACCACGACATAAGTAAAGGTTACAGTCATCCATAAGTCACTGGCTAATAAGCCAAACCACAAAACATCAAGACTACTTACGAAAGTAGTCACTAACTACTGTCCACGTGGTGGGTCTCGGCTATTGCCCGCTGTATCCCTAGCCTCAGTCCTCGTACCTGAGATCCACAGTTAAAACAACAGTCAGCGGAAAGCTGGTGAGTTACTATAAACAACGTTAAAACAGTTTATAAAATAGTTAGCACAAAATAACGACTAAGAATCAACATGCGGCCGGCCTCAACTGCCTGACGCCTCATCGGGAGCGACCCGACACAACCTGCATAGCCCACTCCACAAAGTAGTGGGTTGTCAGGTCCACTGAGTTGGGAATGACCCAACAAGCCTCTCTACTCTGCGTATAGCAACAATACGCGCGATCCACGTGCTCTGCTCTGTGCTAACAAATGTCAACATATAAAAGGATCCACATCGGACCCGGATAATAAACAACAAGTAAGTAACTCACCTGAAGCACGACTACAGTCTCGCTATCAACGGCGGCCTCTACAATTCCCAGGTCTAGCTACGAACCCTGGCAACAATAAATACAACTACACTGTAACAACTAGCTACTGAACTCATAACGACTATACTACCAAACCCACTAGCTCAACATGAATCAACAAGCCAAGACACACGGGCGCGGCCAGGAGCGCGACCGTGATCGTGGTCGCGGGCTCCTCGTCGCGGCCAGTCAACGCGGGCGCGATGACCCCGCGCTGCCCCTCTTTGTCGCGGCCGGGCTCATCCGAGCACGCCCGTGCTCGTCCGACCCGCGACTAACATCTCGGTCGCGTTCCACTACCAGCGACTACCCCTAACCGCCTCACCCTGATCGCGGGCGCAACCAGGGGAGCGCGGGCGCGATGCGGCGACGAACAGAGCAGGTTATGCTCTGTTTTTCTACAGCCACGGGAATCACTTCCCAATTCGATTCTACCATTCTCAGGGGTTATTAATCGACCCCAACCACTGCTATCACTAATTACAACATTTTAACTTGATTTGGAGGGAATAACTAACCTCAATTCACCCCCTTTCTTGAATTTGAGCTCTATGTTGAAGAGGTGATGATGGTGATGGTGGTCCTCAATTCTGGTTGCTGAATTCCTCCCACGGGGATACCTTCAGTAGTACCCACTCACCTACATCAAACTCTAACTCCTTGGTCCTCTTATCAGCATAGCACTTCTGTCGACTCTGAGCTATCTGTAATCTCTCTCTGACCACTGCTATCTTATCACTAGTCTGCTGAATGATCTCGGGACCTGTAATCTCTTTCTCCCCCACCTCGGTCCAACACACAAGGGTACGACACTTACGACCATATAATGCTTCGAATGGAGGCATCTTGATGTTAGAGTGGTAGCTGTTGTTATAGGCAAATTCAACTAACGGCAGATGCGAATCCCAACTACCACTGAAATCCACTACACAGGCTCGTAGCATATCCTCCATTGTCTGGATCGTACGCTCAGACTGGCCGTCAGACTGGGGATGATAAGCCGTACTCATCTGTACTCGAGTACCCAACGCTCGCTGTAAGCTTTGCCAGAAGGTGGACGTGAATCGAGCATCTCTATCGGAAACTATCGAGGGTGGAACTCCATGTCAGGAGACAATCTCATATAAATAAACTCGGGCGAGCTGCTCCAACGTATAAGTCTCCCGGATCGGCAGAAAATGCGCTGTCTTCGTAAGCCGGTCTACTATTACCCATATCGCATCATATCCACGTGGAGTCCGCGGTAACTTCGGAACGAAGTCCATCGTGATATGCTCCCAGCTCCACTGAGGAATCTCTAACGGCTGTAAACGGCCATGGGGCTTCTGGTGCTCGGCCTTCACCTGCAGGCAAGTCAGACAACGCTCGACGAACTCAGCTATATCCCGTTTCATGCCGGGCCACCAATATAACGCACGGAGATCCTGATACATCTTCGTACTACCAGGATGAATAGCAAGGCGAGACTTATGAGAATCCTCCAAGATCAACTGTCGTGCATCACCGGCCCTAGGAACCCAAACTCGGCCCTGTCTCACATATAATCCTCGAGAGTCAGTCTCAAACTCTTGTAACTGACCCAAAATGTGTTCCCTCCGGTGGTTCTCTGCACGCATTCCGATGGCCTGTGCCTCTCGAAGCCTCTCTATCAGGGTAGACGTCACCTCGACTCTATAATTACGGGCTCGATTCGAAGATCCGCGCTCCTTTCGACTGAGCGCGTCTGCCACCACATTCGCCTTACTCGGGTGGTACTGAATGTCGCAATCATAATCCTTGATCAACTCTAGTCCCCGTCTCTGGCGCATATTCAGATCACGCCGACTGAATAAATACTGGAGACTCTTATGATCAGTAAACAAGGTAAACGGTACCCCATACAGGTAATGGCGCCAAATCTTCAGCGCAAACACAATGGCCGTCTATTCTAAATCATGGGTCGAATAATTATTCTCATAATCCTTCAACTGACGAGAAGCATACGCAATCACTCGGCCCCTCTGCATCAATACACATCCTAACCCTGTCCCCGAAGCATCAGTATACACAACAAAATCACTGGTGCCTTCAGGCAGGGCTATTACTGGAGCCTGACACAATCGACGCTTCAGCTCCTCAAACACGAACTCCTGATCTTCAGTCCACTAAAACGGGACTGACTGGCGAGTCAAGCGGGTCAACGGTACTGCGATCAGCGCAAAGTCCTGGATGAATCGACGATAATATCCTGCTAATCCCAGGAAACTGCGAATCTCTGCTACACTCTGCGGCCTCTCCCAGCTCATAACGGCCTCTATCTTAGCTGAGTCTACAGAAACGCCCTTGCCGCTAACGACATGGCCTTGGAACTGAACTTCTCGAAGCCAGAACTCACACTTCGAGAACTTCGCATACAGCTTCTCTCGCCGCAACACACTTAGAATCTCTCGCAGGTGCGCCGCATGCTCCTCTACTGATCGGGAATATATCAGGATGTCATCTATGAACACTATGACAAACTGATCAAGATACGGACGGCAGACCCTATTCATCAGGTCCATAAAGGCTGCTGGGGCATTGGTTAGCCCGAATGGCATAACCAGGAACTCATAATGGCCATATCGGGTCCTGAATGCTGTTTTCGCTGTATCCTGCTCATAGACCTTCAGCTGATGATATCCCGAGCGCAAGTCGATCTTCGAAAACACACTAGCCCCCTGCAACTGGTCGAACAAATCATCTATCCGCGGAAGAGGATAACGGTTCTTCACCGTTACCTTATTAAGCTCGCGATAGTCTATACACATCCTCATCGACCCATCTTTCTTCTTTACAAATAGGACCGGAGCACCCCACGGTGAAGTACTCGGTCGGATGAAACCACGGTCTAACAGCTCCTGTAACTGACTCATCAGCTCCCTCATCTCGGTAGGAGCCAAACGATAAGTTGCACATGCAATGGGAGTAGCACCTGGCACCAACTCTATACGAAACTCTACCTGTCTGTCCGGCGGCAAACCAGGTAGCTCCTCGGGGAACACATCGGGGAACTCAGAAACGACATCAACAGTCTCTATACTCTGTTTCTCCTTCTTCGCATCAACTACATATGCTAGGAAGGAGGAACAACCCTTGGCTAAACAACGACTAGCCTGAATCGCAGAAATGAGGCCAACACTGCCCCTACTGCGCTCTCCGTACACGGTAATGATACGTTCCTCAGAAACCGGTAGCCGAATAATCTTATTGGAACAGGCAATATCAGCATGCTAAGAAGCTAACCAATCCATACCTACTATGGCATCAAAACTACCGATCTCTATTGGTAACAAATCGATCCTGAAGGGATAACCGTATACCTCTAAGATACACTGGGCATAAATATGCCTAACTACAGAAGCACTGCCATCAGCAAGCTCTATGACTAATGGCTCTGACAACTCACCAGGCAAAGCAGTAAAATATGTAGTAAAGGCAAGCGAAACAAAAGAACGGTTCGCTCCGGAATCGAACAACACTCGGGCACTATGACCATTTAGAATGAACGTACCCAAAACCACATCAGCTGTATCTCGAGCCTCCTCCGCTGTCAGCTGAAAAACTCGGCCTCTGGCTGGCGGAACAGCATCCCTACGTGCTGAAGAACCAACAGAACTCTGACCCTGTGCCGGGGGTCTCGAATCTCCCTGTCGCGGAGCTGTACAATCTCTGGACTGATGACCAGGCCACCCGCAATTAAAACAGAGCGGGTCTCTCGAAGTACACCCTGACTGGGTGTGGCCAGGCTGGCCACAGCGGAAACAACGTACATGGCGGGGATCACACTCCCCGGTGTGCCTCTGGCGGCATCTTCTACAGAACCGCTCTCTAGTAGCCGACCCCGAACTCGACGCTCCTCCCCTCTGCTCGGACCCTGCAAAACGACTGCCCCTATCATCGGGCCTGCGATCTGACCTCTGCGAAGATCTATCTCGGTGCCGATCTCCCCCCTCGGACTCTGTGCGTCGACGATCGTCCCCTCTAGGCTGGAACTGACTGGGACGACTATCTCTGTCCCGATCTCTATCTCTACCTCTGTCAAAACCACCTCCCTGTCCAGCCGACTGAGTGACTCGTGGTTGCTCAACCACTGGATCTCTACGAGATAACTCGCTCTCTCGTCTACGAGCCAACTCGACTACTCTGGCATAGGTCGGGATGTAACCAGTATCAATAAACTCTCGGATCTCTTTACGCAATCCCATCAGAAACCGATTATTCTTCCGTGACTCTGTACTAATCTGAATAGGCGCAAACAAACTCAAGTCGATGAAAATCTTCTCGTACTCATCAACTGATCGCTGTCCCTGAAATAGAGTCAAAAAGTCAATCTCTAGCTAAGCCCTACGGTCCTCGGGACAGTACTGCTCCTCAAAGCGAGCCCTGAACTGACTCCACGTCATCTCGTATGCCTGTCCGTCTCCCATCATATCTCTAATAGTCCGCCACCACTGCTGAGCACTAGTCCGTAACTGGGCACTAGCGATCGTCGTCATCTGATCCGGGTGGCATCCTGTGATACGGAAGGCCATCTCCATATCCTGTAACCAGTACATGGCCTTTACGGCCCCGGGCTCGCCATGATACTCTGGCGGGTGTGCTGCAAGGAACTCCTTATACTTACATCCCTTGCCTGCCCCTCGCGATGAACCAGCTCCTGAATCTCTGCCCCCGCCTGCACCCTGGGTCTGGGACTGAATACCCTCAGCACGGCCTTTCTCGTAGGCCTCCTGTAGTCGTCGGGCAAACTCCTCATCTGATACTCGTCCCCCATTGGGACCCTCGGGTCTCTGCTCATCTGTCATAAGGTCTCTGCATAATACAAACAACATTACTATAACGACAATAATATGATTCTACAATTTCTTAGACCTACTCATCAGAGATCAAGCCCAAGGATCTAGACACTGGTTTAAGCCTAAGCATCACTAATGATACTTAAACCTTAAACTAATGCTCTGATGCCAAGCTGTAACACCCTACTTTTACGACTAATGTCACATAGGACTCACAGTCCATGTCATCAAATCATAAGCAATGTCATCAAGGGTTAAACAGCTAATTCTACTAAATGTCAACATCGGACATAAATAACACAGGACGGGAACCAACCCCCGTCAACAAAGTCCAGCAACCACGACATAAGTAAAGGTTACAGTCATCCATAAGTCACTGGCTAATAAGCCAAACCACAAAACATCAAGACTACTTACGAAAGTAGTCACTAACTACTGTCCACGTGGCGGGTCTCGGCTATTGCCCGCTGTATCCCTAGCCTCAGTCCTCGTACCTGAGATCCACAGTTAAAACAACAGTCAGCGGAAAGCTGGTGAGTTACTATAAACAACGTTAAAACAGTTTATAAAATAGTTAGCACAAAATAACGACTAAGAATCAACATGCGGCCGGCCTCAACTGCCTGACGCCTCATCGGGAGCGACCCGGCCTTGCCTGCATAGCCCACTCCACAAAGTAGTGGGTTGTCAGGTCCACTGAGTTGGGAATGACCCAACAGGCCTCTCTACTCTGCGTATAGCAACAATACGCGCGATCCACGTGCTCTGCTCTGTGCTAACAAATGTCAACGTATAAAAGGATCCACATCGGACCCGGATAATAAACAACAAGTAAGTAACTCACCTGAAGCACGACTACAGTCTCGCTATCAACGGCGGCCTCTACAATTTCCAGGTCTAGCTACGAACCCTGGCAACAATAAATACAACTACACTGTAACAACTAGCTACTGAACTCATAACGACTATACTACCAAACCCACTAGCTCAACATGAATCAACAAGCCAAGACACACGGGCGCGGCCAGGAGCGCGACCGTGATCGTGGTCGGGGGCTCCTCGTCGCGGCCAGTCAACGCGGGTGCGATGACCCCGCGCTGCCCCTCTTTGTCGCGGCCGGGCTCATCCGAGCACGCCCGTGCTCGTCCGACCCGCGACTAACATCTCGGTCGCGTTCCACTACCAGCGACTACCCCTAACCGCCTCACCCTGATCGCGGGCGCGACCAGGGGAGCGCGGGCGCGATGCGGCGACGAACAGAGCAGGTTATGCTCTGTTTTTCTACAGCCACGGGAATCACTTCCCAATTCGATTCTACCATTCTCAGGGGTTATTAATCGACCCCAACCACTGCTATCACTAATTACAACATTTTAACTTGATTTGGAGGGAATAACTAACCTCAATTCACCCCCTTTCTTGAATTTGAGCTCTATGTTGAAGAGGTGATGATGGTGATGGTGGTCCTCAATTCTGGTTGCTGAATTCCTCCCTCTGGCTTCCTCTTTGACTCCAGCTGAGGGCACACACACATATAAGTCTTGAGCTTTTGGTGAAGTGAAGAAAAAGGGGCCATAGACGTACTATATATACGTTTTGGGTCCGACACCCAATTAAAACGGGTCAATACTCATTAATCACTGGGTAAGCGCCCGTTAACCCAATTAATCTCGAATTAATAACTCGGGTTTAGAATGTCAATTAACTCATTAAAACAACCCCAAATCTCTAATTATTATCAAACCGCTTATTATCTCAACCGATTGACATTACACGTAATAGCAATCTACTTTACCAACACACGTGCAATTAATCAATTAAAATTCATCAACTCATCGAGACAACTCTTAAAGCCAATAAATAAATTACACGTACCTGCTGCTAGATTCCGGATGTTACATAATGTGTTGGTTCAGCTGACAAGAATTTTATCTTGGAATCCCAATCCCGTGGGACTGATTCCCATTGTGTGCATTTTTATTTTATTTTATATCCTATCACTATTACTTGAATTTTCATTTACAGATATCGTTCTATTTACTTTATATCAATATACTATCCATCAAATTTTATATTTATACTTTTGTTTTTCAATGAGTTTGATTTATTTTATTTTTGTTTATCACGTGCTTTATGTTATTTATTATACAACTATTAAAATTATTAATGAGGCATGTATTTATTTCTTGGGATGTTATTTATCTTTTACACAAATTTATTGTGTATATTATGAATCATTTAAAATTTAAACTTTTTTTTCTCAATGTACTAATAAAAATATAATTTAATATTGTATGCAATTTTTACAAAATTTATAATCATATGAATAATTAGTATAACATTTTTTTCTCAATATTATTTAATTGTAACTTTTTATACGAATTTTGTTTATATATATAGAGGGCCTTTTTTTAAGTATTCACCGGGCCTCAAAATATGATAGGACCGACACTGATTTTGCATTTTTTCAACATCTTCTTCAATGTAAATCACCTTGAGGTGTTTGGTACGTGAAACTGTAGAAAATGGAATCGTCTATATTTGAACCATATGATGAGAGTGCTGATTTTCAATAGAGAGAAGTAGCTAATTGAATTTAACAAAGTATTATTTGCTCACACGTTACATCGGGATAGAACTAATATACTATATATGGATGTACTAAACTATTTGAACCATTATAATGAGTTTATGACATTTTTAACTTGCCCTTTTTGGAAAACTTGCGTAAAAAACCTTAAAGTTGTATCATTTAATGATAAAAACAATATAATAATAACAACAACAATAATAATTACAAAGTAATTATAATCAGCAAATTAGAGTAGCCATTAAGAAAATAAAAGAGTGGTTAAACCGATTTTTTTAGAAAGTTCAAATGATTCTTTCGATAAAAAACCTAATTCATTATGCACATAAACAACAGTTGACCGGTCAAACAAATTACTGGTTAAAAATCAATGGTTATATCAGTAATAGGTTAAGGGCTATAATAATAAAAAAATGTAAAGATTTGAATTTTTTTCGGTTGAAAAAAATTAAGTAGTTAAAATCAAAAAATCATGAAAGTTTGAATGATTTTCGTAACATTCCGTTTTCTGAATAATTGCGTGTAATTATTTTAATGAATTTTAATTTAATCATATTACGTTGGTCTCATGAGATCCCGTTTAGTGGATCAATATGTGTTGGGATTGCGATATGCGTGTCGCCGAGTCGTCAGTTTAGTGGATTAATTGTGTTTATGAGTTCGTGGTTTAATCGGGTTAAGCGGATATTAATTGTGAAAATGGAATATCGGGTTCAGGTTATTGGGTTAGCGGATATTAATTGTGAAAATGGAATATCGGGTTCAGGTTATTGGGTTGGAACCCACTAAAAGTGGAAAGTATATAAATGGAAGCTTTATTAGAATTCCTTCTTTCTTTTCCAAAATTAGAAAGAGATAGTGTGTGTTGTGTGTGTACGTGAGCTGAGACCTGCAAGGCAAGCTTCCAAAATCAGAATTGGTTGCAAAAAATTCATCTCTTCCATCTCCTTTTGTGTTCTTGAGATTGCAGAGGTAAGAATTTTGCTTTTGGTAATATGAATTCGTGATGTGTGTGTGTGGGAATGTGGGTTTGGCTTCTTAGCCTGTGGATGTTGTTTTATATGAGTTTTGTGGGTTTTCTGCTGCTGGAAGTCGGGTATGGGGGCTTGGTTTACCCCTGGAACGGCCATGGAAATGAGAACAGAGCAAGGACCGCCGCATCAGAGCGCGGTCGCGACGCAAGGCGTGGGCACGATCGCGATAGAGGGTAACCGCGGGCGCGATCGCGATCGCAATGGAGGGGGCGCGATCGTGGTTTGGGGCTGGGTTGCGGTTTTGGGTTTTGGGCTGGGTTTCTTGTGGGATTTGGGGTTGGTTTTGGGCTCTAGGGTCAGTCGGGGCTATTTATGGGATCCGAGTCAGTTATGTGGTCGGTGTATAAGTTGTTATGTGTATCCGTTGAGTTGGGTTTGTGTTAACAATTTGGGATCCGTGTGGTTTCAGGGACGAGTCAATAGCGGGCTGAGCCGAGTCAGAGATTGTGGGATTAGCTGATCGATCAAGCGAGTACTCGAGCCCTTTTCAAACCGCGGGATCGTTTTACCAGTCATAGCTGTGTAGCTATTTGTTGTGTATGTATATTGTGCAATGTGTATGAGACTGGGACGCGAGCTTCAGGTATGATTCTATTCTTACATATGTGATATATGTGCATGAGATGAGATCCAGTCCATGAGGTCCGTGATGAGTTCCATACGAACGGTGATTCGCGATGGGTGATCGCGCGGGTTGACTATCCTAACAGTCTTTAGAGCGTGTATACACGGCAGGGCCTGTAGCCGGTTCGCGCCCGCGCTACAGGGTTTTAGCTAACCACTGCTGTGTGCAGTCGTTAGTCGGGGAAGGGTTCCCTCAGTGATTGTGTGTGCAGGGCTCCGGATCTCATGCTATGTGTTCATACCTAAGTTATGTTGTTGATTGCCAGGGACAGGGATAGAGATTGTCATGAGTGTATGTGCTATGTGTATATGTGTGTTATGTGCTTATGCTGCAGAGTCTAACCCTCACGTACTCACGAGCTTTCGAGCTTACGTATTCGAGTCTACCATGTTCAGGGAATCAGAGAAGAGAGCGGTAGTTGTGGTTGCTGATTTGGGACTGGGATTATATCTGGAGAGCGTTGTGCTTGATTGTGTAATGATCAGATTAGTACTGCTTATGTTAGCATTTTTTTGGGGTTTTATAATCGGTGGATTATGTATGTGTAGTTGTTAACTGTTTGTGTAAAAGTTTAAATTGGCAGTGATTTGTAACATCCTCTGACTGTGTTGTATAGATTATATGCGTTATTGTCACCTGTGTATTGTAAATGACGTGGCATTTCAGGGAAAAGGAGGGTGTTACAATTTTTTTGATAATAACCCTTTATTTTATAAATGATTTACATTTGAGATTTTTGTTGTTAAATTGGGCTTTCATTTATTAAACTTGAATCTTAAATTAGTTTGCTTATTAAGTTTGAGTCTTAGTTTGGTATTTATACTATGATAAATTGATTTATTGTACTTGAGTCTTCACAAATAAATATATGTAGAGACGAAGTAGAGTGACGAGTAAGTGAAATTAGAACGTCACTTATCTGATTACTGGAAATAACTCAAATAACTAAAAAAAATGTTTGAAAAAGTAATTTAATATAAATTTTGGTTTGGTTTGTTTTAGTTTTTAAGAAATATACGAACTGACACTGTTTACAACAATTTTTTTTTTCGATTTACCGGGTTTTTTTTAATTATTTGGCTTCGGTTTTTTGGGTTTCAATTTAGTTTTTCCTCACCACTTATAAAAGTCACAAATGTATTTTCATGGATGATAAAAAGTTAGATGGATATGTAATAGAAAAATATAAAAGATTGTGGTTTTTTTACAATACCTTAATGATATAAATTATTAATTTTATTTGAAAATTTATTAAGGTTTATTTCTTTAAAAGCTTATTTAAAAAAATGAGATATATATTGATAAAAGAAATTTTATAAAAGCAATAATATCATAAAGTATTGAGTAATGGTCTCTGTGGTTTGTTCTAAAATTTTTAAAAATGACGATTTTGTCTTTTTTTCAATTGTAAGTTTGATAATTTCAATTTTGGTCCCTTTTTCTTAATTTTTCATTTTTGGTTATAAATTTGAAATATTAATTTAGTAAATTACGATTTGATTCATTATTAGTTATATTTGTAGGTCCCGAGAGGTTCCCAAAGAATATAGCTTTAAGCTGTAGAGGGGGGGTGAATACAGCTATTTAAAAACTACACATTGTTTTCTCAATGTTTGTATGTATTATCAACAATTTGTTAATTACAAACAAGCTTGAATGCGGAATAGTTCAAGCTGAGATGACAGATACAACAGTATGTTTACTAGTCTAAGACAAACTCAAACTAGAATACAATGAATACACTCACAAAGAAGCACTCACTGTGTTTACAAGACTTAAGGGAACAGCTTATGTAAAACAGCTTAGACACACAGATACTGATTTACACAGAAGGCTTGCATGCATGAAAATCACACTTGCACGTTCACTCTTGGTTTCAGCACTTAGCTTTTTTTTTTTCACCACTCTTTCTGTCCTTAGAAGCTTCCTTTTATACTCACTCAGAGGATCTAAGAGAAACATCTTCATTGGACGGAATGAAAAAGGAGAAGTCTTGTTGAAAAGACAACATAACCTTTTCTGCACTTTTCTGAAAAGCAGACTTGTCTTCACATGTGCAGAACTTTTGTCTTTTTACTTTGTCTACTGTTGCATTGCCTTTAACTAATTTAGGAATGTCAACTTTGCGTCTTTCTTCCTTGTAAAGGCCTATTTTGATATAAGAAAAAGGTCTGTCACCCTTTTTCAAATAACCTTTTGTCTTCATGTTACAGAACAGCTTGGCAGGCTGAGCAGTTCTGTTTTCCACTTTGTCTTCGACTTTGTAAACTGATCTTGTAGTCAAAAACAATACATGATGACTTGGAAACATATTCCATAAAGTGTTTAGCCTGTTCACAAAGAACAGGTTCTGTTCACAAAGAACAGAACACTTTAAAGTGCCCAAGCTGCTCACCAGTGTAGAGCAGCGTAGACAGTTTATGTCCAGCCTGTTCAGCAGACAGAGCAGCTTGGACAAACTGTCTTAGTTGCAACACATGCAACACATAGAACAGCTTTAGACTGATATTGCAAATCATTTTCAGGTTTCAATAAGGCATATAACAGGCCTTAAATTCAACCTTCAAATGCATCAACAGGTTTGATTATAAATCTCCCCCTCAGATGTAGAACAGGTTTGACTGAGGCCTTTTTGTGCCTAACAATATTATTATTATTATTCTCATTATTATTATTATTATTATTATTATTATTATTATTATTATTATTATTATTATTATTATTATTATTATTATTATTATTATTATTATTATTAATTATACCTATTTATTTTGTAAAATAAATTTATATTTCTTTACTAGAAAATATTATTATTTATATACTTAATTAGTTAAATTATGCATCTTTTTATGTATTCAATTTATTTATTAAAGTTTTATTTATTTATATTTTATTAGTTAAACTATTTGTATAATTTTATTATTTATACTTTTTCATCAAACTATTTCATTACTTTAATAAATTTTGAATTTGTGTAAATTTTGATTTAAATTTACTAATTCATTACGTTTTGATTTCAATTTGCTAATTTATTATTTTTGATTTAAATATTTTGTTACGTTAATATGTTTTATCCGTTTTCATTAAAATATTTTAATTTTCACTTAATTATTAACGTAGCAAAATTTTAAATCAAAATAAATAAAATAATAAATTGAAATCAAAACGTACTGATATAACAAAACAATTCCTTCTTCCCCCAAGCCCTAACATCGATTCTTCCTCAGGGCATCCAATCTCTGCTGCAATTAGCCGCCACCACACACACACACTCTCTCTCTCTTTATTATCGCAAGGTACTATCAATATCTCACTCGCTCTGTAGCTCTTTTCCTATGTCCCGTCGATCTTTCTTCTGTCGCGCTCTCTCATTGATTTTGTCATTTCTTGCAGATGAACTTTTTTTTATTTGTTAAGAAATAAATTTGTTGACCAGATTGCTGGGATTGTTTAATATTTTAAAAGTGTTGATATTAAGTGAACTCAATCTCATACAATGGGATACTTTGATATTAACATCAAACTAAAATAACTTTTGAAAATAAACAATATATACTTGATGAGTATGAAAACTTAGCCAAGATCCTATGGAGTAACACAATTTTTTTTATCTCTAGAGTTTTTTCTTCCAAAATAAACAAATTGACATGATTGACTTATTGGATTTTTATTGATGTGATTTTAGATTGATAATTTCAGGGTATACTAGTTTACTATTTATGTTTCTTTGTTTCACAAATTGAATGACTTTGCTTTGGTTTGAATCAAATTGTAGTATTTTGTGTTGGTTTTATTAAATGTAATACTTTATTTAATATTTTTTTGGGGTTAAATTATGACGGTAATTTTTTTATTTGATCAATAAAATGTTTAATTAGTAGTCTTGTTTTGGGTTTGGATAAGAAATTGTTGTGAAAAATTTATGATTGCAAATAACATTTTTTTAGAATTCTTTGCTAAAAATTTCTGTGGTACCAAACAAAAAACATGATTCACTGTTACATTTCTCTGTTGAATTCTTTATCTACCAAACAGATGAATCAATTTTTTTTCTCCAGACCAATTTCCTTTCTCTGCAATTCCATTCTCTGTTTTTATTTCTCTGTAATTTCAATTTCGGTACCAAACGCACCCTAATGGTAATGTGATCCATCATCAATAATATTAATTTGAAATCGTTTCACTGTTCAAAATAGCGATGAAATTTGGCCTTACTAAGATCGAGGGATTGAACAGGGGTAAACCATCAAGCCACAATCACGTCATTCACTCTAAAAAAAAAATAAAAAGTTCCAGACTGTTGTTTATGACTTTCATGTCTCATTCACCGTTGACTTGGTAGGAAATATCTCTAATTAGAGGCAAACGTTTTCTCAATGGATCTAAATTTTCATCATGATTAATCAAAATAAAAGCATTTTTTTACTTTTTTTTTTTTAAAAAAATATTTACAATTCAATTGTCAAATAAATTCTTTCACATAAGTCCTTCAATTACGTATATCAACTTTTAGATAAATTCATAAACTTTTTTCTTATTATTTATGTTCTTAAACTATTTTTGTCTTATTCAAAATTTTATATTTGATCTGCTTGATTGGTTACCAAACAAGTAACTTTAGTTTTTCAGTTGGATAATGTTGGAAAAAATCTCACAATCTTTATTTAAGTGTTTAAGTTATTAAACATTTTGTTTTATCAAATTTGTTTTTATATCTTTATATATTTTATCGGCTAATCCGGTAGCCGATAAAAAAATAATTTTGAATAAGACAAATATAATTTAAAAACTAAGTAATTGAAAAAATATACTTAGTGACGAAAATTAATTAGGATTCTTTCGATATTAACCCTCAAAATTGTAATTATTTATGAATTACAAGTCAATATAAAGAAAAATCTCGTTTAATTAATAAGTTTAGAGAATTTCATATATATCATTGTAAATTTTAATATTACGTATATATCATTCCAAATTTCCTTATCACATATATATTCTTCTAAACCTTTAAATCTCACATATATATCAAATTACTATTTTAAATTTACCACATCATTTAAAAAAATATTAAATATCATTTTTTAATTAATTTATTTATTGAATTAAATTAGACAATGATATTTCTTTATTTTTCTAATTTATTTTTGTTGAAATTTAAGATAGTAGTTTAGGTATTTATAATTTTTTTATATGATAAAATAAATTTAAAATAATCATTTGGATATATACGTGAGGTTTAAAGATTTAGAAGGATATATATGTAATAAGAAAATTTGGAAGGATATATGCGTAATATTAAAAGTTTACAAGGATATATATGAAATTCTCCTTAATAAGTTTGGAAACGAACGAACATGTTTCCTTAATAATTAGGATGTCATAATGTCATCACAAATTGTATTCGTTATCGCATGATTAGCTTTATAAGATCAGATTGGAATTGAAATATCTTACTAAAGTAATATTATCTTTTATATTAATTCTATCACCAGATAGTTAGATATTTTAATAATATATATATGGATATCGGTCAATATAAATAGTATTTAAAATTGTTTATATACATGCATATGAAATTTAACAACATAAACACACACATATATATAATATTTATTTATTTCGTGTCATGTAAGTCTATAAAATAATATTTGAAGTATATAATAGTTGGTATGAATGTATATTTTTATTCATATGTACTTATAATGATAAAATAATAATAATAATATACACACACATGGGATCATGTAAAATTTTACTTTTGTGAGAAATGTAAGAATACTTTAACGATAAATTATCATATTTAAAATGTGATTTTTGATAATATATGTATTATTTTATGTTAAAAAAGATAATATGAAAGTTGATATTAAACAAAAAAAAAGGTGTGTTAATGCTTAGAAAGTTTAATAAGTAAAGTAGATTAATTTTCATAATGAAGGTTTCTAAATCTTAATTAGATTTTTATAAAAACTTAATAGGAAAAATTAACATTATTATTTAATTTGTTATGAAATTTAAAATTTACATAATCAACGTATATCAATGATAGTAAGGTTCACGTATTGTGACGGAAGATAAATAAATAAATAATAATATTTTTAAATATTAAAAATGACTAAATGAGAGAACAATTCAATTAATTAAAATTTTTATCAAACTAAAACTTTAGATTTACGAAATCAAATGTCAGGACATTTTGGATGGTTATCGGCAAACGCTTTTTAGAATATAGTTCCTCAAATTTACTGTGCATTTCTAATTTCAACACATCACTTGTCTTCAAAATTGGATATTCAAAATTTTAAATAGTGATTTTTACTATCCAAATCCGAATCCGAAATTTCGGATATACAAAAATCAGAATCCGAAATTTCAGATTCGGATATCGGATATCGTATTATCCGAAAATTCATATTTTTTTAAAAATTAAAAATATATTAAAATACCTAAAATGCAAATTTGTATAACCAAATACATATTAAAGATAAATATATCACAAAATGGATCCGTAATTATTTGACTCAAAACGACAAAATAAAGATTAAAAAAATTGACATATATAAATATTAGTTAATAAATCTATAATATCAATATAAAACAAAAATATATACATTAGAATAAAATAAACACCTAATATATGTAAATAATCTATACTAAGATATATAAAACATCAAAAAAAATCTTCCTTTTTTTTGGATTTTTGGATATTCAATTATATATCCGAATATGAAATTTCGGATATCCGAAAATCCAAATTTTGAAATTTCAGATAGTTTCGGTCTAGATTTTCAAGTTTTTAATTTTGATGTTTGGATTCAGATTCTTATGAATACTCCGACTTGGGCATTGACATACATATAAAATATAATAAATGTAAAGCCTTGTATCATTTTTCAAAGTCTTGCGAAGGTACTTTTAACACTGTGGTAGGGTTGTGCTTTAACGCTTATATATCTGTTTTAAGTTTTCATAGGCCCCGCCCCGCCCTTGTCAATCCTCTATGAGTCTATGACTAATTGACTATCAATCAATCAATATATTCCATAGGCTGAACGGAGTGGATGGCACCGCTCGGTATTGAGGACGGCATCCGGGAAATACCGTCCCGTCTCCTTGGCATCGGCAACCATTAACGCGACATCAGCACCCAAATGATGAGCCTTCTCTCGTCTTCCAACTGTGTGTGTGTGTGTGTGTGTGTGTGTGTGTGTGTGTGTGTATATATATATATATATATATATATATATATATATATATATATATATATATATATATATATATATATATATATATAGAGGGAGGTTCAATTGAGAACTTTTATGCACCGATGTACAAAAGAACCCATATCATCCATTAGATCAAAAAATTGTATGGATTAGATTAATGGCAAAAGGGTAAATAGTTGGACAATTTGATGCATCTTGTGCATTATAGAATAAAACAAACAAGGACATTTTGGGGAATGTGCACACCTCATTAAATTTAATATTTCAACAAATAATCAAATAATAAATGCTAAATAAATTCAATTGATACATTTCCAAATTTAACAAAAATTACACAAATTCAAAAAAAGATGAAAGAGATCGATGCATTTCATCGTAATCGTGTTTATTTATGCATCGTGTTCAAAAAAGATGCATTTAACAAAAAAAATACACATATTCATTATGCATCGTGTTCAACTTGTTCATCATTCATCTATGCATCGTGTTCGTCGTTCATATTTTTTCATTCATGTATGCATCGTGTTCAACTTGTTCATCATTCATTTATGCATCGTCATTGTTCATCATCCATTTATGCATCATCATTTTTCGTTGTTCATCGTTCATCCATCTATGCATCGTCATTGTTCATCATCCATCTATGCATCGTCATTGTTCATCGTTCATCATCCATCTATGCATCGTGTTCTTCATAATCATCATCGGTTGCATCTCTTGTTCATGTTCATCATCATCGTTGTTCATCGTTAATCTTCGTCTTCAAATCATCATCACCATCAAAATCATGAAGAACACGATTAGAGAGAAAATGAGAGGAGGAGAGAGAGAGAGAGAGAGAGAGAGAGAGAGAGAGAGAGAGAGAGAGAGAGAGAGAGAGAGAGAGAAATGGGGAGGAAAATGAGGAATTTAGTTACTATGAGATTTTAATTCAAAATGTAACTCCTAAGTATCTTTTAATGATTTTTAAAAATAAATTAATTACCATATCTTTAGTTTTCCCTAAATGCCCTTTGTGCACCCTTGTTAGATTATCTTATGCACAAAAGTGGCTTGAGGTGCCCCGATGCACAAAAGTTCTCAATTGAACCTCAATCTAAATATATATATATATATATATATATATATATATATATATATATATATATATATATATATATATATAGGGGGTTCAATGGAAAACCACAATGCACCTGAAAACTTGTGAAAACCGCACTGCACCACCACAAATGCATCAAATTCTCCCGCGTGATGCATCAAAATCCCGCGTGATGCATCAAAAATCCCGCGTGATGCATCAAAATCTCGCGTGATGCATCAAAATCTCGCGTGATGCATCATCTTATTTACGATCATGCCACCGCGTTTTTCATGAAATGCACCAAATCGGACGGTATGCGTAGGTTTCCATAGTTTTCACGTGCATAGTGGTTTTCCATTGAACCCACCCCTATATATATATATATATATATATATATATATATATATATATATATATATATATATATATATATATATATATATATATATATATATATAGAGGTGGGTTCAATGGAAAACCAACATGCATCGGAAAATCTCGATGCACCACCACAAATGCATCATAATTCTCGCGTGATGCATCAAATTCCCCGCGTGATGCACCAAATTCCCGCGTGATGCACTGAATTCCCGCGTGATGCATCGACTTTCTGCGTGGTGCATCACTTAATCCAATGGCTATAAAGTGGTTCCCGGGTTTTCCGATGCATATAGGTTTTCCATTGAACTCACCCCTATATATATATATATATATATATATATATATATATATATATATATATATATATATATAGGTGGGTTCAATGGAGAACCTCCATGCTTCGAAGAACCTTGAAGAACCTCTATGCACCACCACAAATGCATCATAATTCCCCCGTCATGCATCATTATTTCGACGTGATGCATCAAATTCTCGAGTGATGCATCGATTTTTACATTATTTCCACTTGATGTATCAAATTCCCGCGTGATGCATCGATTTCTACGTGATGCATTTCAGTTTTTCTAGCGATGCATTGTGGTTCTCCAAGGTTCTTCGATGCATAAGGTTCTCCATTGAACCCACCCATATATATATATATATATATATATATATATATATATATATATATATATATATATATATATATATATATATATATATATATATATATAAGTATTATTTTATATTTCAAACAATTACTTCTCATACTCTATATATACACACATATTTTTTCAACTCAAGCGCATTTCTCTCATCAAACATTTTATAATTTCACACACCTCAAACATCATTCTCTCTCAAATGACATATGGTTCCGGTTCTGGTTCGTCAAACAATCCAAACATACATAACTCGACGAATCAAGGTTATCGTCTGATCTCGATACAAATGGATCAACCAGGGGTGTAACGAGACGAGACAACTCGTGAGCTATTCGGGATCGACTCGTAAAAAGTTAAGATCAACTCGCAGTTAATCGAGCCGAGCTCAAGCTCTAGCTACTCGAGTAGTAATCGAGTCGAGCTCGAGTATTAAAATAGACTACTCGATAGGCTCGCGAACCTAATTGAGCTTGAGTTTACATGTTTACATTTTTGCCCTTTAACTTTGTAATATTATATTTTTTTTATCACTATTATATAAATCAAATCATATAATCCTAAACCTAAAATTACATTATTATATTTTTATCATTTTGCTTGTTGTTGGGATAAATTAGATTGAATATTTAGTATTTATATTTCAATTTCTTTTATGCCAAATTTAATCGACTCGAGTCGAGCCAAGCTCGATACCATCGAGTAGTTTATCGAGTCGAGCTCGAGTTTCAAAACTAAGGCTCAATCGAGCTCGAGTCTTATTATCGACTTCGAGCTTGAGCTTGGTGATACTCGGCTCGGCTCGATTACATCTAAGGGTGTAAATGAGCCGAGCTATTTGTGAGCTACTCGAGCTCGACTCGTTAAAAGCTCGAGTTAAACGATATCGAGCCGAGCTTGAACCTAAATTCAAGCTCATTTAATAAACGAGCCCGAGCTTCACATATCGAGCTCACAAGCCTAAACGAGCTTAAACGAGACTATATATATATATATACATATATATATATATATATATATATATATATATATATATATATATATATATATATATATATATATATATATATGAAATTAATAAATGTATAATATATAGATAAATAAATAAAAATAAAAGTTATATATAATATATAAAAGATTATATAAAAATTAATTAAAAAATTAAAATATATAATAAACGAGTCGAAACCGAGCCGAACTCGAGCTTGGAAAGCTATCCACGAGCCGAGCTCGAGCTTTACATACAGAGCTCGAAACGAGCGGAGCTCGAGCTCGAGCCTGATATTTTTAAACGAACCGAGCTCGAGCTTAAACGGGCACGAGCTCGGCTCGGCTCGTTTACACCCCTAATTACACCTCTAGGATCAACCAATATATTCTCCGACAGATTTTTTGAACCAAAATGAGAAATGTATGTTTTTTAAAAAAATATGTTATGTTTTAAGTTTGAAATTTTAATTTTTAAGTTGGATGTTTTAATTTTTAATATTATATTTAATTTTAATATTATTAATTTAATGTTATTTTATTGTTTTTGTTTTAAGTTTAAAATGAAAATAAAATAATAAATGACATTCACACCCTCAAAATGGTATCAAAATGACAAAGAATGATAAAGCTGACGTGGCGCAGACATGACTACAGTTTTGCTTGACATCCACGCCAACGAGTCCCTATGACCTTATGGGTTAACTCTCATGTTTACCTAAAGGCGTTTTCATCTTTCATTAACTTACTAGCATTACATGAGTATTTTTGATAAATAAGTATTTTTAAAATCTATATATAATAAAAATATATCATTGTAAAAATAATAAAACATTCATGTAAAATGGTGCAGATAAATTTTTTTAGATCTTATAAACATTAATTTAAAAAGCATGATATTTAGATAAACATAGTTAACACGAGATTTTAATAAGCGTATTTACATCCTGGTTCATTTTACAATATTTGTTGTTATATTATTATCACCATATATCAATCCAATGAAATCAAAATTTTCATATGACAATCATTTTATATTATTAAATATGTAAAAGTTATAAAATATCGATTGATATTTAGCTTTGACATAGTTGAATTGCATAAATTTAAGACAATCCTAAATATATCCATATAAATATATTTTTTAAGAAATATTTTTATTAAAAATAAATGTTTGATTTATATATAACTTAAATTGACTTTAATTGAAATAAATTATTTAAAAACTATTTTAGAATTGTAATTATATGAAACTACAACTGTTTGTTTAAATGTTTAGAAAATAATAATAATATAAAATTTTAAAAATGAAAGCATATTTAATAGTCAATAACATTTTCCATTAAAATGAACAATCATTTTTAAAAATTACATAATTTTACATTTAAATACAAGATAAAATAAAAATACTATTAAATTCATCATATTTTAATTAGAACAAATAAAATTTCAGATAAAAAATTGCCTAAAATAGTTATTTTATAATAAATAATCAATGATATGATATGCATTTTTTTAGATTCAAATTTATTTTTGTTTAAAATTATGATATGAAATTTGGTGTTTATCATATATAAGAAGTTTATTATCAATGTAATCTATATTATAGATGTATATTCAGTAATAAATTGGTTAAATTATTTTTTTTACTCATATTCTAAATTGATAAATAATAGAATTTTAAATGGATTGTAATTGGTAACATAATTTTAAATTGATATCAATATTAATGCTAGATGTTAAGAATATATAGAATCTAAAATTTAAAAATATTTAATATTACTTTAAAAATCATAATATTTAGTTTAAAATCTATATATATGTAATAAAGGAAAACACAAATTGTCACGTGACATCATCACATTTTATAAGATAAATACATATTATTATTTTTAAAATAAAATAAAATAATAGATAAATACAAATATAAATGCATTACATTATTTTCAAAATAAAATAATTTGCTGTATGTCACTTAAAAGACTAGCTGACACAAGTATGTGTATAAAATTCATGTCATCATTTTTATTAATAAAATATGGGTGGGTGAAATACATTATTTAATTTCAATACGACGTTTTTACGTGTACTGGTTTATTATAAATTTTTTCATATGCCATTTAAAAAGTTGTTGCTTGTTTATAGTTAAAAAAAACTATAAAGACTTAACAATGCTTAATTTTCAACGTACGAATTTGATCATTGTTAACCATAAAAGGTTAATATTCACAGTATGGTTTGGGTGATTGTTTATTGTAGATGGTAAGATTTTACAACATAAATTGATAAACTTTAATTTTTTTTTAATTTTCACGGTTGTCGCCAGTAATCTAACGGTGTTCTCTATCGAAATTTCTATAATTTATTAGTCATGACAGATGACTATCTTTTAAACATGGATGGGATGACAAATTCCCAATCTGGTCTGCTACTGTCTATCTCTAGTCAAAATAAAGCAAAGACTGTAGTAAAATTTATTATGAAAATAATTGTAATAGAACAGAAAAAACAAATGATAATTTTACAACGCAATCCTTATTTTATTAATGGGCTGAAGGTGGTGACGTGAAGTTTCGTAACGTAGATGTGTCCATCTAGGTGTTTTAATGACGAACAATAAATTAACAAATGACCAAGTAAATAGATAATTAAATGTTGCATGTTATTTATAATAAGTTCAAATGTTATTGCATAAAACATGTTAAAAATAATTTCATCGCATTAGTTGGTAAAAAAGGAAATGAGTTGCATTGTTTTTTTATGTCAACTTCAAACGTCATTGCATACTTAGTGTTAAAAGTGATTTCATGCATAAAATGATTAAAAAAAAAATGAAAACGTCATTGCATGAATATGTGGTTAAACCTATTCCTTTTTAAGTTTTTAGATTTATTATAAAAACCAACATGTTTTCTCGTTTTTTACGTTTTTGTCCATTCTTTATTTCCAAAAACATTCTCAAGTTATTGTTTCTTTGTGGTTTTCGCAAAAGTTTTGGTTTTTTCCATAATCAACCGTTTCTTTTCCCAAAAAGAAAAACCATGTTTTCATCCTACTTTTCAAAAATTTCCTTAAACTTGAAGATTTTTTTAGAGAAAAGAAGAGGATAAATTCCATAAAACAAAAAAAAAACACAATAACTTGAAGACTTTTTTCTAAAAAGAATAATGTGAAGAGACGAAACCGTAAAAAACGTGAAAACATGTAGGTTTATCTTTTTCATAACTAACCCTTATTTTAAAAAAAAAAGTAATCAATTTAATTATAATTATTTAAAAAATAAATGGCCTATATTTATTTATATAAGATATTGTTAAAAGTTAAATCAACTTTGTTTAGATTTTGCATTACTAAATCAATGTTGTATAAATTGCTGAACTTGTCCTGGAGATCAAGAAAAAAAGCTTCGGGCATTAAACGTTCATAAAAATTTCTGTTGGAACACTTGGATGCCAATTGAAGTAAATATTAGAGTATGAAGAGAAGTTTTGGATAGATTTTTCGGCCTACAAAAGGCAAACATCAACGTATTGATGTCGATGTGGAGAATTTGACGTGTCCCCTTTACGATAAAGAAAACGAAACCACAATACCTCTTCTGTGATTGCGAAAAAGCAAAAGGGTGTTGGTGTAAGACATGGAGTTGGTGGAGGTTACCTATTTAAACATATAAGTTCGTTCAAATAGGATACTAACATATTGTATTTCTAAAAAATTCATAAAGCAAGTTAATATGCTAGCGTTATTGTAGTGACTAATCTTCCTGGTTGAGGTTTACCGTTTACACATGTGGTGATGGAAGCTTGATTCCGAAGGTAATTTCTCAGTATGTAAGCTTTCCTCTGTAATTGAAGAAAATTTGAAAATTAATTATGATGTTGGTATCAAAACGGATTGGGACGAATAAATACGTTCAAATGGGGGTGGATCAATATAGAATTCCAAATTTGATGAATCTAACGAATAAGGGTTTATATGTTTTGCGTAATTGTCCAGAAATCAAAATGTAAGGTCAAATAATATGAAAAGTATGTATGATTCAAGGAATTCAAGGTAAAATAATGTGAGAGTACTCGTGTGACCTTCTCAAAGGAAGTTCTTGTTGGTCCAATGAATTCTTTCGACTTGCTGTCCTGTCGGTCGTAATGGTTTGGTAAACTCATTGTTCTTATGATTAAATTTTGACGTGTACTCATCTGGCTTTCTTAAAGCTGACACTTGATAGTTATTTTCGCATGTTTTTAATTAATCTTAACGAATAAGAGTTTAAATCGAGACTAAACTATCAAAATGTAAGGTAAAATAATATGAAAAGTAAGTACGATTCATATCATATCTGTATTTATAGAATTGATGTTGAATTAATACAAGAGGCGTATTTGACAAGAAGTTTTTGAGAGTTTCGAGAATCTTTTTGGAGCATCGGATTTTGGATATTGAAACCTAGAGCTTTTGATTTGGATCTTCTATTAGAAGATACTTAAAATAGATTTCAAAGGAAGTTTGAGTTTTGTCAAACAAATTTTCATTTTTACCCTCTAAATAAATTTTAAACTACAAATTCTAATAAATACTAATTTCATTTTATGTCATGTAATACTAAAATATGCAACTGCATCTACTTTTACTACATGCATTATAAAACTAAAAGTCCAGCTTTTTTAAAAAGCTAAAGGTAGTTTAGGGAGTGTTTAACAAATAGATTTTAGGAGTTTCAGCTTTTAATCTTTGAAAACTCAAGCTTAAAGGTTTTGTTTGGTTTATAGGAGTTTGTTATTTAAAAATCCAACCTCGACTAATGCAAATCGTTTGACAAAATGCAAATGTCACTGGAGGGTCCCAAAGTTTTTCTACAAGAAATGGCTACTTGAAATGGCTTTCAGAAAGAGTATGGTTTCGGTTCAATTAAGATTAATTATTTACCTTCCTAACATTTATAAATTACAACTTTTAATTAATATTAATTTTTTTAATGTTATTCAATACTAAAAATCATTTTAATCAAACACATTTATAGAACCAAAAGATCATATTCTTTTAAAAAATTATAACTCTTAAAAACTAAATATTACAATTTGTTGTGTCAAAAATATCTTCACCCAAACATACTTAGGGGCTGTTTGGTTGTCCGATTTACTCTGGTTCACTGAGATTTCAGTCAAGATTTTAAATCTTAGGATTTTATAAATCCATTGCTTCTTTGTTATTTAAAATTTAGTCTCACCCTAATATTTTAAATCTCAGTTACATTATATTTTCAGATTTGTAATTTTTTCTAAAAAATAATGTAGATTCTTTAACAAAATATTTTATAAATCCATTGCTTCTTTGTTATTTGAAAATCCAGCCTCCGACTAATGCAAATCGTTTAACAAAATGCAAATGTCACCCGAAAAATATGTACGATCCAAACTTCGATCTTAAATTCCAAGCTTAGGGGTATGATAGTAATTTGGTAGGTTAGTTGATGGTCCCATCTCCACTCATGCTACTATAACAACCCAATTACACAAATTCTCCACCTCTCCTCTCACAGCAAAACACGCCGGCTTCCGGTGGAATAACAACATGGCGGTGACGGATTTCTTCGCCGGAGAGATTGCCACCGAGCTTCTTAAAATGCTAATGAGCATCACAACCAAGGCTTGTCTCTGCAAACACAGCGCCGAGCAACTTATACTTTCCATCAACGAACTCCTCCCAATCATCAACGAAATTAAGTACTCCGGCGTTGAATTAAACGCGACACGTCAGATGCAGCTCGATGTTCTCTCAAGAGCTCTCCACGACGGCCACGAACTCGCCGGGAAAGTCCTCGCATCCAGCCGGTGGAACGTCTACAAGAACCTACAGTTGTCGCGAAAGATGGATAAGGTCGAGAAGAAGATTTCGCGGTTCTTGCAAGGACCGCTTCAGGCTCACGTCCTTGCTGACGTGCATCACGTGCGGTTCGAGACGACCGAGCGGTTTGATCGGCTTGAAGGTTCCGCTCGGCGGCTTGAGCAGCGGCTCGGGTCAATGAAGATTGGTAACGGGGGCGAGGGATGGTGGTTGGATGAGGCGATGAAGAAGATGGACGAGGAGGAGCGATACGAGGTTAGTTTGGTAAAGGTAGGGATGGAATTAGGGAAGAGGAAAGTTAAAGATCTGATCCTTGACGGAGATGATTCAACCGTTATCGGAATCAACGGAATTGGTGGTAGTGGTAAAACCACTTTAGCTAGAGAAATTTGCAGAGACGAGGAAGTAAGAAGTACGTTAACTATTCAACTTCCATAAACTCATAATTTTCCTTACCTTTTTCATGTTGCCTACAAAGTGTTTGATGAAATGCTTCTGTGGTGTTTCAGGTTACTTTAATCATAGGATTTTCTTCCTGACGGTTTCCCAATCTCCGAATGTAGAGCAACTAAGGCAAAAGATTGGGGGGTTTCTCTCAGAAAGCAAATTTAATGGGTGTTCTGACATAGCCACTCCTCAATTAACCATTGATTATAATAATTGGAACACAGTGTCACCTACCCTGGTGGTTTTGGATGATGTTTGGTCGCTTCCAGTTCTTCAACAGCTTATCTTTAGATTTCCTGGTTGCAAAACTCTTGTGGTTTCGCGTGTTAAGTTTCCTGCTACTGTTCTTAACTCAACTTATGAGTTGGAATTGCTAAGGGAAGAAGAAGCAGTTTCACTTTTCTGTCACACTGCTTTTGGAAGAACTTCAATCCTTCCTGGTTTTGATGAGGATCTGATCAAACAGGTACAATATAACTTGCTTCTTATTTGTTAAATCTATGAAATTTTCAAACCGTTTTATAAGTTATAATCGACAATCTGGTTTAATAGGTTGTGGAGAAATGTAAAGGGCTTCCTTTGGCTCTGAAAGTGATCGGAGCTTCGTTGAGGGATCAACCCGAAATGTACTGGAGAGGGGCCAAGAACAGATTGTCAAGAGCACAACCGATATGTGACTCCCACGAAAGTGAATTGCTTAACCGAATGAAACTAAGCATTGATTACCTTTCTGAGAAGGTCAGGGATTGTTTTCTGGACTTGGGATCTTTTCCAGAGGACAAGAAGATACCTTTAGATGTTCTTATCAACATTTGGACCGAGCTTCATGACATCGATGAAGAAGATGCTTTTGCAATTCTTGTGGAGCTGTCAAACAAGAATCTTATTACCCTTGTGAAAGATGCAAGGTATGTATATATTCAAATTTGCACAAAAGTAGGTTGATTTATGGTTCTTGAATTGATCTTTATGATGAAATATTTCAGGGCAGGGGATATGTACAGTAGTTACTATGAGATCTCGGTGTGTCAACATGATGTGCTACGGGACCTTGCTATTCATATGAGTAGTACTGGTAACGTAAATCAGCGAAAACGGCTTGTTATGCCCAGGAGAGAAAATGGGGTACCAAAAGAATGGGAGAGGAATACCGATCAACCATTTCTTGCACGAATTGTTTCTATTCATACAGGTAAAATCCGATAAATTTCAATCAAGCATGAGGGTTTAAGATTTTTTAAGTTAACGTTTACTTATAAATGCTCACACAAAAGTCTTGCACTTGACTAATATAGGTGAAATGAGAGAAATGGATTGGTTGAAAATGGAATTTCCTAAAGCCGAAGTCCTCATCTTGCATTTCGATTCAATCGATTACTTCCTGCCTCCTTTCATTAGAAACATGCCGAAACTTAGAGCCGTAGTATTAATTAACTACAGCACAAAAACCGCACAACTTCATAACTTACCTGTTCTAGGTAGTCTAACCAACTTAAGAAGCCTCTGGTTCGAAAAAGTGACCATTCCTCAAATACCCAAGACCGCATTACCCTTTACAAACTTGCGTAAAATATCTTTACTACTTTGTAAAATAAACCTCAATGATCAATCCGAACTAGACCTTTCTCTTCAATTCCCTCGCCTCTCGGAGCTCACGATGGATCACTGCATTGACATGACCAAACTACCCTCAAGCATTTGCCAAGTGAAAACACTTAAGAGCCTAAGCATCACCAACTGCGAAAGCCTAGAAGAACTCCCATCTGATTTCGGTAAACTGATATTTCTACAGATCTTGAGAGTATACGCGTGTCCGAAGCTGAAAATGCTTCCATCGGGGATCAAGAACCTCATATGGTTGGAACATATTGACATCTCTCAGTGTGTTAATCTTCAATGCCTAAATGAAGAAATCGGAGGTTGTGCAAGTTTAAAGGAGATCGATATGCGGGAATGCCCACAGATAAAGAGCTTGCCGAGATCTGTAATGTGGTTGAGATCGATGAGACGGGTGATTTGCGACGAAGAGGTTTCGTGGCAGTGGAAAGAAATGGAGAAAGAGTTGCCTGGTTTGTGTGTTCAAATAGCAGAGCAATGCTATGATCTGGACTGGCTTACTTAGTAAATATTCTCTCAAATTTTTTTTTTATTTTTCTACCTTGTAGATAGATAGATATATCAATCAGATAAATAAATGAAATTAATTCATAGAGAAATGAAGTGGTTTCATGCTTGGTAAACAACAAACTTAAAATGGAAATGTACTTTTAGAAAGTTCTAACTTTTGTTTATTTTTAGTGACACTTTGAAATTGTAATGACATTTTATACTTAAAAAAGACTATAAAACTGTTTGAAAATCTTCCGGATAAAATCTATCCATGGATCGGATCCATCAGTCGGGTTGTGTTTATGAACACGGGTAGAAAACGCGTTACTTCGTATGACAGCAAAGTCTGGTCTCCGTCTACCTACGATAACAACATGCCACTCAATAATATCCATAAAGAAAACCAAAGATTTTTTTATTATTTATTTTTGGAGAGAAATCTTGAAAGTGATAAGACATTTTGATAATCAATCTTGGAAATTTTACGTAAAAAATCCTAAAGTTGGACAATTTTTTGTGATTAAAACTCATAACCATTTTTTATTGCATAAAAAACCTCTAACCGGTAAAATTTTATGAAATTAAGACGTTACCGGTTATAGTAGGTTGCTATGCTTACATGACACACGTGTAATGTCCACATGGCAAACCCAACTTACGTGGCGCCTACGTGGCACTACATGTATAATTCTTAAACTGAATTTTTGCATAAAAAACCCCGAAATTGGTGATTTTTTCTATTAAAACCCTTAACTATTTTTTTATCACATCTAACCAACAATCATATTTACCTTTTCTCTTCTCCTCTACCTCCGGCAACTTCGATTACTCTATCCCCTCTTAATGTTCAATGTTGTTTATTTTATGTATCTAAGTTCGATTAACTTTGCCGCTTAATCTTGAATTTTAACTTCAATTGTGCCGATGAAATCGATTTTGTTTTGTGTTCACGAGTTGCATTTTTAGGTTCGGCTTTATGTTCAATTTCGTTTATTTATGTTGCATTTTGACCTCTGAATATGATCAGCCAGAGCAGTGAGGTTCACTAGAGCCTAGAGGGTGGATGTTTCATTGGGAAACAAATTCTTTGTTTAATAAATAAAATTTTAATAAATATCTATGTCATACAAATACAATCAGTGAAAACTTAATTTTAATTATCTTTGTTGGTTGAAGGTTCTTTATCCAATTAAAAATGATTTGGGGTTTTAATTGAAAAAACTAAACAAGTTGGGGGGTTTTTTACGCAAAAATCTCTTTAAAAAATTTACACGTCATTTTTGGAAAAAAAAACCCAAATTTACAAAGTTTTTATCCGGTTGGAGGTTATTTGTGCAATGAAAAATTGTTGGGGTTTTAATCGCAAAAATAATATAACTTAGAGGTTTTT
>JAANYP010004174.1:167500-172500 GCA_020465985.1 Centrapalus pauciflorus
TACTTTTTTTCATTTTCATTTTATTTTTCTTTCATTATATATGATTTTTAAAGTAAAAAAAAACGTTTTTTATAAAAAAAAATTATTTTTCTATATACAAAATTATTTAATTGCTAAAAAATAACGTATTTTATATAGAAAATTATATGTCTATATAGAATATTTTTTTCTATATTGAATATGTTAACGAACATATTCTATGTACATTCTACGTAGAATGTCATGCATTCTACGTAGAATGACATTCAATCTACGTATAATGTCGTGTAGAATGTCAAATATCATATATTCTACGTAGATTACTTGATAAAATATATCAAAAACACATTGAAACAAAAAAAAAATTTCATTTAGACATTTTATCAAACACTTGGTATGCAACTGATATAAAATATACCAAAAAGACATTGAATAGTAATGTTAATCTACATAAAAAGATATAGAATTGTATTAAAAATATAAAAATATATGAAATATATAAGAAACATAACATTCTACATAGATTATGTGTGATTTTTTACAAGTGGTCTTCTATTATATTCTATTTAGATTATTATTTAATCTACGTAGATTATCATGTAATCTAAGTAGATTATCATGTAAAACATCCAATAACTATTACAATCATTATAAATCTAATACCTTACAAATAATCTTCATTATAAAACATGAAAAATGAATCTGTCATATTCTATGTAGAGTATCGACGAACATATTATATGTACAATCTACGTAGAATGTCATGCATTCTACGTAGAATGGCATTTAATCTACGTAGAATAACATGCAATCTACGTAGAATGATATGCAATATACGTAGAATGGCATGCAATCAACGTAGAATGACATGCAATCTACGTAGAATGTCGTGTAGAATGTCAATTATCATATATTCTACGTAGATTATTACATGATAAAATATACCAAAAACACATTGAATAGTATGATGTAATCAACATAGATTATCATGTAAAATATCTAATAATTATTACATTCATTATAAATATAATATCTTACGAACAATTTTAATTATCAAGTATGGAAAATGAATCTGTCCAATGTACGTAGATTGTACATAGAATATGTTCGTCGATACTCTACATAGAATGTCACTCCATCTACGTAGAATGTCATGCAATCTACGTAGAATGACATTCAATCTACGTAGAATGACATGCATTCTACGTAGAATGTCATTCAATCTACGTAGAATGTCATGTAGAATGTCAAATATTATATATTCTACATAGATTACATGATAAAATATATCAAAAACACATTGAATGTTAATGTACATTTACATAAAAAGATATAGAAGTGTATAAGAAACAAAAAAAATATATGAAATATATAAGAAACATAACATTCTACATAGATTATGTGTGATTTTTTACAAGTAGTCTTGTATCATATATTCTATGTAGATTATCATGTAAAACATCTAATAACTATTACATTCATATATATCTAATATTTTACAAATAATCTACATTATAAAACATTGAAAATGAATCTGTCATATTCTATGTAGAGTATCGACGAACATATTTTATGTACAATATACGTAGAATGTCATGCAATCTATGTAGAAGACATGCAATCTACGTAGAATGACATTCAATCTACGTAGAATGACATTCAATCTACGTAGAATGTCATGCAATCTGCGTAGAATGTCATGCAATATATGTAGAATGTCGTGTAAAATGTCAAAAATCATATATTGTACATATTTTACATGATAAAATATATCAAAAACACATTGAAACAAAAAAAATAAGATTTCATTTAGACATTTTATCAAACACTTGGTATGCAACTGATATAAAATATACCAAAAATACATAGAATAAAACTGTTAACCTACGTAGAATAACATGCAATCTACGTAGAATGACATTCAATCTACGTAGAATGACATGCAATCTACGTAGAATGGCATGCAATCTACGTAAAGTATCGACGAACATATTCTATGTACAATCTACGTAGAATGTCATGCAATCTACGTAGAATGACATTCAATCTACATAGAATGAAATTCAATCTACATAGAATGACATGCAATCTACGTAGAATGTCATGCAATCTATGTAGAATGTCAAGTATCATATATTCTACGTAGAATAAATGATAAAATATACCAAAAACACATTGAAACAAAAAAAATAAGATTTCATCTAGACATTTTATCGAACACTTGGTACGCAACTGATATAAAATATACCAAAAACACAATGAATAGTAATAGTAATCTACAAAAAAGACATAGATTTGTATAATAAACATAAAAATATATGAAATATATAAGAAACATAACATTATACATAGATTATGAATAATAATGTTAATCTACATAAAAAGATATAGAATTATATAACATTCTATATAGACATATAATATTTCTATATAGAATATATTAATTTTTTAGCAAATAAATAATTGGGTAAATTACAATTTTCGTCCCTGTGGTTATACACAAATTATGGTTATCGTCCTTTTAATGATTAAATTACGATTACAGTACCTATAGTTGGCAATTTATAATGTCTTTGGTCCCTTTGTCCAATATTTTTTTTAAAATGACGATTTTGCCCTTTCATTATTATTTATTATTTCAGTTTTGGTCATTGATCAAATTATTTCTTTTTATTTAATTTATTAATAGCTTTTTTATTTTTTACTATTTATTTAATATATTTACTATTTGTTAAACAAAAAATATAGTTTAAAATTAACAAGATATGTAAACTTTACATATTTATATGTATAAATTAATTTAATTTTTTAACTTTATGAAATAATTATATATTTCATTAAGTTATAATTACAACAATTATGGGTTTCCTTGAGTTATATGTATAAGGTTTATCTGACCATTAACTTTATGGTATAACTAAGGGTTAATATTGAAAAAACCCTATGAACTTTGATGAATTTATCGATTAAGTCACTGTACTTTTTTTACAAGTGTTTAAGTCCCTGGAAAATTTTTGTCTTATTCAAAACTATATATTTGACCTGTTTAGCAGGTCACTAACCGGTAAACGGTATAGTGACCTAAACAAGAAAAAAGAAAGTCCAGTGACTTAATCGTAAAAATTGGAAAAGAAAGTTGGTTTTTTTAATAATAAACTATTCGAGAAACTAAGTGTTTTACCTGTTAAGCAGGTAGCAGGTTAAAAATATATAGTTTTGAATAAGACAAAATTTGTTTAGGGACTTAAACACTCGGAAAAAATATTCAGTGACTTAATCGATAATTACATGAAAGTCCGTGGGGTTTTTTCAATATTAACCCTATAACTAAATAAGAATAGAAAACACGTTAAATTATATATTTGGTTAAGATAAAAACAAAATAATTAAATTAATTTGAATAAAAAATTATTAAATATATAAGTATTTATATGAATGTAACATATAATAAAGAGAATAGATAAATAAATTAAATGCATAAATAGTTTCAAATTTTATAAATGAAAAGTAATATACATTTAGAAAAATAAATATATAAATAGTTCAACGTATATCTAAAATCAATGTGTATGAACGATAATAATAGTATTTATAACAATAATTAACAAAAATACAACATATTAAATTAGGTCATATACAAGTTATTTTCATTGATTACTACTTAGTCATGTAAATACTTAAATCATAACAAAATTATAATATTAATACTATAAATAATAATATCAAATAAATAAATAAATAAAACATATTGAATAACCTTTTATTTCAATTGAATTTTAATAGTAATAACTAGACAATATGATAAAAGAATAGAAAATATATTAAATAAATAGTAAAAGAATAAAAAAAATCTATTAATAAAATGAAATAAAAGAAATAATTTGATCAAGGACCAAAACTGAAATAAAAATAAAAGGGCAAAATCGTCATTTTAAAAAAATATTGGACAAAGGGACCAAATGCATAATAAATTGTCAACTATAAGTACTGTAATCGTAATTTAATCATTAAAAGGACGATAACCATAATTTGTGTATAACCACAGGGACGAAAATTGTAATTTACCCTAAATAATTTTTTATATAGAAAAAAATTATTGTTTTTATAAAAAACGTTTTTTTAATATTAAAATCAATTCTAATGAAAGAAAATGAAAATGAAAATGAAAAAAAAAAGTAAGAGAGAGAAAGTGGGAAAAAGATGCATATAATAAAAAAGGTGGAGAGAGAAAGATAATATTTTTTATTCCAAAAATACCCTTTTGATCCAATGGTTCTAAAAGGTTCCTAGGTTCTCACCATCTTTAAGGTCAACCTCTCCCTCTATATATATATATATATATATATATATATATATATATATATATATATATATATATATATATATATATATATATATATATATATATATGTATGTATATATATATATGTATGTATGTATATATATATATATATGTATGTATGTATATATGTATGTATATATATGTATATATGTATGTATGTATATGTATATATATATGTATATATATATATATATCTATATATATATATATATATATATATATATATATATATATATATATATATATATATATATATATATATATATATATATATATATATATATATATATATATATATATATAGATTGAGGTTCAATTGAGAACTTTTACGCATCGAGAACCTAAAGGAACTTTTGTGCATCGGATAATCTACCAAGGGTGCACAAATGGCATTTAGGAAAAACTAAAGATATGATAATTAATTTATATCTAAAAGTCATTAAAAGACAATTAGGAGTTACATTTTGAATTAAAATATCATATTAACTACATTCCTAATTTTCCTCCCCATTTATCTATCTATCTATCTATCTATTTCTCTCTAATCGTGTTCTTCATGATTTTCATAGTGATGATGATTTGAAGACGAAGATTAACGATGAATAACGATGATGATAAACATGAACAAGAGATGCAACCGATGATGATTATGAAGAACATGATGCATAGATAGATGATG
>JAANYP010004174.1:177500-253552 GCA_020465985.1 Centrapalus pauciflorus
TACGTAGATTATCATGTAAAACATCCAATAACTATTACAATCATTATAAATCTAATATCTTACAAATAATCTTCATTATAAAACATGAAAAATGAATCTGTCATATTCTATGTAGAGTATCGACGAACATATTATATGTACAATCTACGTAGAATGTCATGCATTCTACGTAGAATGACATTCAATCTACGTAGAATGGCATGCAATCTACGTAGAATCACATGCAATCTACGTAGAATGGCATGCAATATACGTAGAATGGCATGCAATCTACGTAGAATGACATGCAATTTACGTAGAATGTCGTGTAGAATGTCAATTATCATATATTCTACGTAGATTATTACATGATAAAATATACCAAAAACACATTGAATATTAATGTTAATCTACATAAAAAGATATAGAAATGTATAAGAAACATAAAAATATATTAAATATATAAGAAACATAACATTTTACATAGATTATGTGTGATTTTTTACAAATAGTATTGTATTATATTCTATGTAGATTATGATGTAATCTACGTAGATTGTCATGTAATCAACATAGATTATCATGTAAAACATCTAATAACTATTACATTCATTATAAATATAATATCTTACAAATAATTTTAATTATAAAGTATGGAAAACGAATCTGTCCAATGTACATAGATTGTACATAGATTATGTTCGTCGATACTCTACATATAATGTCATGCAATCTACGTAGAATGACATTCAATCTACGTAGAATGACATTCAATCTACGTAGAATGACATGCAATCTACGTAGAGTATCGACGAACATATTCTATGTACAATCTACGTAGAATGACATGCAATCTACGTAGAATGACATGCAATCTACGTAGAATGACATGCAATCTACGTAGAATGACATGAAATCTACGTAGAATGCCATGCAATCTACGTAGATAGACATGCAATCTACGTAGAATGACATGCAATCTACGTAGAATGTCATGTAAAGCGTCAAGTATCATATATTCTACATAGATTACATGATAAAATATACCAAAAACACATTGAATGTTAATGTACATTTACATAAAAAGATATAGAAATGTATAAGAAACAAAAAAATATATGAAATATATAAGAAACATAACATTCTACATAGATTATGTGTGATTTTTTACAAGTAGTCTTGTATCATATATTCTATGTAGATTATCATGTAATCTACGTAGATTATCATGTAAAACATCTAATAACTATTACATTCATATATATCTAATATTTTACAAATAATCTTCATTATAAAACATTTAAAAATGAATCTGTCATATTCTATGTAGAGTATCGACGAACATATTTTATGTACAATACACGTAGAATGTCATGCAATCTATGTAGAATGGCATGCAATCTACGTAGAATAACATTCAATCTACGTAGAATGTCATGCAATCTACGTAGAATGACATGCAATCTACGTAGAATGTCATTCAATCTACGTAGAATGTCATTCAATCTACGTAGAATGTCATGCAATCTGCGTAGAATGTCATGCAATCTATGTAGAATGTCGTGTAAAATGTCAAATATCATATATTCTACATAGATTACATGATAAAATATATCAAAAACACATTAAAAAAAATTTCATTTAGACATTTTATCAAACACTTGGTTTGCAATTGATATAAAATATACCAAAAATACATAGAATAAAATTGTAAATCTACGTAGAATAAATGCAATCTACGTAGAATGACATTCAATCTACATAGAATAACATGCAATCTACGTAGAATGATATGCAATCTACGTAGAGTATTGACGAACATATTCTATGTACAATCTACGTAGAATGTCATGCAATCTACGTAGAATGACATTCAATCTACGTAGAATGACATTCAATTTACGTAGAATGACATGCAATATACGTAGAATGTCATGCAATTTATGTAGAATGTCGTGTAGATTGTCAAGTATCATATATTGTACGTAGATTAAATGATAAAATATACCAAAAACACGTTGAAACAAAAAAAATAAGATTTCATTTAGATATTTTATCGAACACTTGGTATGCAACTGATATAAAATATACCAAAAACACAATGAATAGTTATAGTAATCTACAAAAAAGATATAGAAATAAATATAAAAATATATGAAATATAGAAACATAACATTCTATATAGATTATGAATACTAATGTTAATCTACATAAAAAGATATAGAATTATATGACATTCTATATAGACATATAATATTTTTATATAGAATACATTAATTTTTTAGCAATTAAATAAATTTTTATATAGAAAAAAATTTATTTTTTTTATAAAAAACGTTTTTTTAATATTAAAATCAATTCTAATGAAAGAAAGAGAAAATGAAAATGAAAAAAAAATAAGAGAGAGAAAGTGAAAAAGAGATGCATATAATGAAAAAGGTGGAGAGAGAAATATAATATTTTTTATTCCAAAAATACCCTTTTGATCTAATGGCTCTAAAAGGTTCCTAGGTTCTCACAATCTTTAGGGTTCTTAAAAGAACCTCTCCCTATATATATATATATATATATATATATATATATATATATATATATATATATATATATATATATAAAGAGAGAGAGAGAGAGAGAGAGAGAGAGAGAGAGAATGATTATCATTTAATTATCATTTAATAATAAGTACCGTGAGCAATAATAAAAATTTGACAAATTAGCATCAATTAAAACTTTTGCATGTTATAAATAACTTATTTACATAGTTTGAATGCGATCAATCTTATGAATCTTGTGTATATTATTAAAGCTTATAAATGGAATGAATCTAATGAGCTTGTACATATAAAAACGTGAAATGCAATGAATCTAATGAATCGTGTGTATATTAAAGCCTATGAATGCAATGAACCCACTGAAAGTATAATTCTATTTATTTAAAACTAGTATATATTAAAAATTGTAAGTATAAAAAGTATTTTTGATTTGTGCTCACTGGTGTTTAATTATAAATGATGCTCAAAGGATCCATAGCCTATATATATAGTGGGGTTCAATGGAAAACCAACGTGCATTGGAAAACTTCGAAAAACCTCCATGCACCGCAAAACTCTTTAATGCATCACGATTTTTATTAAGGGTAATTTAGGCAAATTAAAGTTATTTTATTCTAAAATTAAACCTCTTTTAAATAAAGAAATTCCATAATTAACAAAACTACCAAACATATAATCAAGCAACTTAATTTTGAATCAAATCATTTTCAAATGAACCCTCCATCTTCTCCACCGTCGCCGCCTGCACCGCCACCACCACCAGCAATGCTAGCACCACCGTCATTTTTGTGATGAATGTTTGCGAGTATTAATCGGTTTTGAAGGTTTGGAGTTATTGAAGGTTGTGATGCATTGTCATTTTGTACCGCCACCACCGTCTGCACCGTCATTTTGTGATGAAGGTTTGTAAATATTAATCCGTTTTGAGTATTAAAGGTCATGATGCATCACCATTTTATGAGTATCAATCGCTTTTGAAAGTTTGAAGTTATTGAATGTCGTGATGCATCATTATTTTGTGAGTATTAATCGGTTTGAATTATGCATGAACGCGAAGGATGTTTGGTCTCCTTTGAAGGATGGATGAATAGGAATGACATGAATATGAATATGAACGATGACGAAGACGACGATGCATCAACATCATCTAAATTTTGGAAAATTTAAATTTGAATGTTTTATCGTTTTGTAATTTTTAATTTTGGATACGTATGGTTTTAAAATTTGAATTATCTATTAATTATGAAATTTTAAATTTTGAATATAAAATTGATTAAATTATGAATTTTGGAAAAAATATACCTGAAATACCCATATGCATATTTTTTTAAGTGTGATGCTTAATCTAATATCACATATGCATTTAATCTAAGGGCTACGATTGGTTTTCCAATGTTTTCTGATACATATCGGTTTTTCATTGAACCCACCCCTATATATATATATATATATATATATATATATATATATATATATATATATATATATATATATATATATATATATATATATATATATATATATATATATATATATATATATATATAGAGTAAATTACATAAATGGTCCCTATGGTTTATAAAAAGTTATGGATTTGGTCTCTCGAGCAAAGTAAGTACACAAATGGTCCATAAAAATGAGTTCTTGTAACAATTTGGTCCCCCAGTCCGTTAGATTTAACACCTCTCTGTTAATAATCTTAAAATGACCATTTTACCATTCTGATAAATTTCATTTTTAGTACTCATAGGCTTAAAGACAAAACATAATTATTTGTTTATTTATGTATTATTTATTACTAATATAAATATTTATTTATATGGTCAATTTGGTCCCTCATCAATTCCGGCCACCACCACCGCCACCGTCCCCATCCTCCGGCCAACCACCACCACACCCTCCGACCACCACTAAAAGAATTGAAACACGAAAACAAACAGATGCATCATTCAAACGAGGTGTATCATTCACGTAAGTAGATATGTAAAAATCAAAATCAAATTTGTAAACCAAAATCAAAATCACACAAAACCTTGAATACAAACTAGATCTTGAGTATATTCTTGAAAAAAAATCCGGTTAGGGAAGAAAGCTTGATGAAGAAACGATTTCAGATCTAAAAATGGGAAACCATTCTAGATCTGGAATAAAGTTCGAAACAAAGATAGAAACGAAGCTCGAAATCTAGAAACCATTTGAGATCTAGAAATCGATTTAGCGAGCAGACCTTTTTTAAAATCCAGTAAAAAACTTGTTTTAGATCTGGACCAATTGCAAGAAACTATTTCAGATCTGGATTGATTGATGAAGTTGAAATCATCAATGAAGAAATCCTCAGACAACCAACATCATAAATCGCAACCCACACAAAAATAAAGAAATCAGAATCGAAACCCAAATATGTTGAAGAAGAAGAAGAAGAAGAAGAAGAAGAAGAAGAAGAAGAAGAAGAAGAAGAAGAAGAAACTTAGAAAAGAAACTTCATAAGATTATGTATTGTTGAAGACGAAGACGAAACTCATAGCTCTGTTGAAGAAGAAGAAGAAGGAACTCATAAAAGAAACTTCATAAGATTATGTATTGTTGAAGACGAAGACGAAACTCGTAGCTGTGTTGAAGATGTAGATGAAGATGAATATGGTGGTGGTGTGTTGTTGAAGACGAAGACAAATCCATAACTTTCTATAAACCACAGAGACCAATTATGTAATTTACTCTTTATTTAACAAAGAAATAAATATACCTTGTCTTTAAGTTTTTTAGGGACCAAAACTGAAATTTATCATAAGGGTAAAATAGTCGTTTTAAGATTATTAATAAAGAAATGTTAAGTCTAACAGTCTTGAGGGACGAAATTGTTACAAGAATTTGTTTTTATGGACCTTCTGTGTACTTACTTTGCTCGAGGGATCAAATCCATAACTTTCTATAAACCACAGGACCATTTATGTAATTTACTCTCTATGTTTCAAACATCGTTGAATGGACACCACAAACATGGAATTCTGATTTATCTATTTATGACAAAAGCATGAAAAAGGGTCTTTAAAGACTCATGTTTAGATGTTCAAATCATTTTAGACATCGCATTATTTCAAATCATTTATTTATGATTTATAAGAAGACTATATCTAACGATTAAGATTATTTGGTTTTTTAAACTTTGAAATTATTTTTAAAATGAATTGATGGTGACGTTACTAACAACGAAATACACCTAACATTCTTTATAATTATTATTATATGTATATATGTAAAAACAAACCCAAAAACGATATAAACCTAACATTCTTTTTAAATTATAATTCATATAAAAAATCCAAAATGCAAAAGTAGAAAACTAAATAAATAAATCTAATAGGAATAACGTAATGATCGAGGCTTTGAATGAGAGAATCTCATATATATTTTTTTAAACTTTATAATATAATACTAGTTTATAACTCACGTATTACGTGGATATTTTTAGTTAAATTTATTTATATAAAATATATATGAGTAAAAATAAAAACACACAAAAATAATAATTGTGTTTACTTTTTATTATTTACAGATTAAAAAATAGAGTATATTTATCTTTTTTAAAAATATTAAATTATATTTATCTTTTATTTTTTATAAGTTGTAATTATCTTTTTGGTGAACGTAGATGTGACACATGACATTTGATGTTTTTCTTTATGATACATAATAATAATAATTTCCACAACTAATTCAAATTTTACATTTGGATCTAATTGTGATTATTATGAATAATAATGATAGATATTTATTTTAGGCAAACATTAATTTTAAGTGTTACAAAATCTAATTTATTACTAATTATTATAAAATAATTAACAAAAATTTTAAACTTTATTTACTACACTTCTACATGTAAATCCAAATTTCTACATTTGAATTTAACTATGATCATTAAAGATAATAATGACACATATTTATTTTAGGTAAATATTAATTTATTAATGAAAAAATTAAAATCAATAATGTAATTAAGTAAAGGTAGTAAATTTGGAAAATGAATTAAAAAAATGGCATAGATATAATTATTGATTTTAATTAAGGGTATAAGAGACATTTCATAAATAATTATGAGTTGTCATTAATCTGGACCATTGATTTCTTTCCATCCAATGGTCCAGAAACTCCAATTGGTTTTCTTATTTTATATAGTATAGATTAGTTAATTTAAACTTTTAATTGTATATATTACTCTTAAATTTCATATCTATCTATATATAAAAGAAAAAACAAATTGCCACATGGTATCAACACATTTACTAAAAGGCCTTTGGTCTAGCGGTATCAAGGTGTTAGAGGAGACCCCAATGTTGTGGGTTTGAGTCCAATTGAGAACATAAGGCGTAGATATAGAAGTTAGATGAGTGTGTGAGTTCTGTTGTGCACAAAAAAAAAAAATCAACACATATCACCTAAATATAAATAGAATTTTATAAACAAATATATTATTTAATAAATTTTATATTATGTAATTACATAACTAATCAATTAGTTATGTAATATTTAGGTAACCATCAATCACTTTTGAAATCTAATTTTGTTTTTATATTATTAGGTTTTAATTAAGTATATATTAAATGTGAAAGTGAAATTCTTTTAATTTATGCATGATCATTTAACATATTTGATGTTATTTAAATTATGTAATCGTTAATAAATTGTTTACTAACTTTATAAAATTAATAATAAATAATTATCTTTTGGAAAAACAGATTTTTTCTGAATGGAATGATAATAACATAACAATAAAGAAAAAAATTATAAAAGAAAATATGTATACACTTATCAATATTTTAAAGTTTAATTATTTTATTTGTCTTTACATTATAACTTTATACTTTATAATTTATATCAATTTAATAAAATTTTACACCACCTTAATATTAATGTATTATTTTTAAGCATCATTTAAACTATATTTTATAAAAGAATAATTATTAGTAAAACATACTCGTGTAATATATATGAGTCAATAAAATAGTAATATATACACATCCCTATTAAACTTCATAAATATAATATACACCCAAATTATTAATTTAATTAATTATAAACCCCATGATAAATATCAATTATTACTTAATTTTTATCAAGGCAAATGACCAATAAAGATAACACAAAAATTCAAAGTTAGACAGTAAAAATATCGTAAAATTTTTTACACAGAAAAAAAAAAGATAGATTTGAATATTTGATATTTAAATCTTGTAAACAACTAGTTGATGCATGTGGCAGTGCTTGATAATCTGCCAAAAAAACCCTACCTCCAAAACCTAAGTTAGATATGGATTTAGTTAAACCAAAGCAAAATATTAGAAGTAAAATGATTTTCATCATCCATTTAAGTTTAAGTGAAGTGCCATCAATCTAAAAATCTAGATTGAAAACTTGATTTCTGAAGATTCAACAATTGAGAACCCGTTGCATTCATAAGAGATCCATGTACCATCTACAAACCGAGATTCAGTTTAGAAATCGAGATTCAAAACTTGATTTATAAAGATTCAACCAAAATCGAGAAACCGTAGGATTCCAAAGAGATCATGGACCATCTGGAAACGAGATTTTATCTAGAAATTGAGATTCAAACAAACCATTTACACACGAAATCCGGTGAAAACAAAGACAAAGTGAAATCGTTCAATGAGACCAAATCTGCAATAATCCAGTTAAAATCAAATCCTGATGTGCTCAAAATCTCAAATCAAACACACAAACCTTTTGTGCGGTTTGATTGTTCTTATTCTGGTTGAAATGGGTTCGATTATAGCAACATCGGTGATGATCTATGGAGAGAATTAATGAAATATCAAGACATTTTATTTTTAGTATGGTTTATTGCTCATTCTTCTTGATGACGGTTATAATTATTAATATTAAAGGTATAATGATCATTAAGTAATAATTGAAATTTATAACTAATCAACTAATAGTTTGGGTATATATTAGGGGTCGACAGTATTTGGTTTGGAATCGCAGAAATCGAAATTCAAACCAAAGCGATTTCATTTTATGCCAAACCAAATTTGAAATTTGGTTTTCAAATTGGTCCTAGACTAAACCAAAATTTAAGTTAGATTTATGGTTTGAATTATGATTTGAATGAGTATAGATTAAAATAAACAAAATTACTGAAAAACTAAATAGATATGGTTCAGTAAAACCACATTTTTAGAAAAAAAAAATCATTTTGATTTCATAGATAATGTATCTACTTGAATCCACATGTGTGTGTGTGAGATTTGGGTTCAAGGTAGATAAATTATCCATTGGTAGAACCAAAATTAATTTTTTTTTGAGAAACTTTTCTAAATTTTCTTTTACATTTTCATGTTTTTGAGTTTTGTGAAACCTTTATAATGATATGTGAATGTACAAATGTATTGTAAATGTGAATGAATGGTGGTTGATGCGAATGTATGTTTTAATGTACATTCACAACTCGAAACCATATTAATTTTCAAATATATACTTTTAGTGTTAATTTAAACAAATGCATGAAAAATGTTTTTGTAGAAAAATAATTATGGGCTTGGTTCTACCGTGAAAAATAACTTTTTTTTAATATGTTTTTTTATGAACATGTTTTAATAAACATTTATGATGATAATATCTAAATTTTATATACATTCACATCTCCTAGCTTCTAAAAAGTGATGCGAACATACACTTACATAATTTTGAATGTATGTGAACGTGCATTTATGTGATGCGTGATTTCATGCACTTAGAGTGTTCGAATTTGCGTGAAATTTATATATCATCTGTGTAATGTTAATTAAAACATGTTCATGAAAAAATTTTCAAAAAATATTACTTTTAAGAGTTGTACCTTCTGGTGTGCTGCATAATGTGTGATATTCACTTGAACACACACACACACACACACACACACACACACACACATATATATATATATATATATATATATATATATATATATATATATATATATATATATATATATTTGGATGAGATCTATTTTGAACAAGTTATTCGCTGTGAACAAATAAAAAAAATACATATAATCATTCATACATATATATATATATATATATATATATATATATATATATATATATATATATATATATATATATATATATATATATATATATATATATATATATCAACAAGTGTTTGTAACACGATTCATATGATTCAAAGGGTTCATAAAACAGTCTACAACAATATTCACAACAATCAAAAGGTTCATAGTGGTGTTTATAACAAAGTTCATAAGATTCAACAAATTTGTATGATTCAACAAAATTTATAGGATTCATTAAGATTAATAGGTTAATAGAATGGTTCAGTAGTATTTTAAAAAGATTCATCAGATTCAAAACCATTTTATGGTTCAGTAGTATTTTTAACAACGAATAAAGTGTTCACAAAAGATCCTTAGTGTGTGTGTGTGTGTGTGTATAATTGCGCAAAAAACCTTCGAGTTGTTAGTTTTTTGTTATCAAAACCCCAAACCATTTTTCATTGCATAGAAAACCCCGAACTAACTAAAAATCAGTAAATCAAGATTTAATCAATGGGTAACCGGTTGAAACTGATTATTTTAATCCTACATGGACCGGTAAATAACTACGTAGAATAAATTTTAATTGTTGAAATCGGTTGCCAAGTATTTTACATCATTTAAACCCAGTTGATAATTTTTAATTTTAATTTTTAACGAGATTAATCATCTACGAGGGTTTTAATGATGTGTAATATTTTGCAACCGGTTTCAAAAATTCCACGTAGGTTATTTACCGGTGCACGTAGTATTAATAACCGGTTTCAACCAGATACTCATTGGTAAAACCTTGATTTACTGATTTTTTGTTAGTTTGGAGTTTTCTATGCAACGAAAAATAATTTGAGATTTTAATCACAAAAAACTGACAAGTTTAGAGTTTTTTGCGCAATTATCCCAATATATAAAAGTTGATATTTTTATTTATGTGCACATGAGCTTTGACCACATACGTTGAATATGGAGGCGTTCATATGTATCACGTCTCAACAGACCAACAATTCCTCATCCATTATTTTATTGCTTTTCAAAAGATTAATGAATCTTTTATAAAACTGTAATACACCTTTTTTTTTTTAAAAGGCTATTTGTTTTTTAAGAAATTAAATGTCTGAATTCTAAAAACTACGTCTGAAATTAAGAGGTGGACTTAAGATCTGAAATCTGAAATTAAGAGGTGATCTTAAGATTGTTTGTTTGGAGGATAAAAAATTAGGGTTGTAAACTAAAAATACATAAAAGACCCTCATAATTTTCTTCTGACCAAAGTCTTCCTTTTAATTTTAAGAGGTGAATTTAGAGGTTTAAACCTCTTAAGTCTAAACCTAAACAAACACTCTTAAATTATTATAGATCTGAAGTTTAGACTTCAGATCTTTTTTAGAGGCTTTTAATGGAAAACAAACGAGACCAAATTTTTTTATTATTAATTAGTGATATGATATGTAGTCCAAAATTCAGAGAATAGTGTTACAAGTCATGAGTCAAACATCAGACCTATTTGTTAATAAGACAATAATCATAAAAAACTAAAGTTTACACAAATAGAATTCAAATTAGACATTCTTTTATAGGAATTTCAAATTTCAACTATTTAGACATATTCATATAGATTTATCACAAAGCATTTAGACATATAACAATGGAGCATCAACAATCCATTCAGATATTATATAAATTCTTTAAAATTACCTGATTTTCGTCATCTTTAAGTAGTTGTAGTTATAATTGTAACGCCCTATCAATGATAAGAAAACGAAAATGTTGAAAGGCGCAAGTCGTGCAAGATTAACTTTTTGTGTCTACTTTGTTTTAAACTCATAGTTGTATAAGTCGTCACTCAAATGGAAGTCACAATTCTTGACTCTAAGTATTTGTCGTAATAGTCTTAATCATGATTTCATACGTCTTTCAGGTAACTGGGATAACATGCATATATCTCATATAAGCATTGTAGCCGAAACGAAAAAAAAAAAAAAAAAAAAACATCAAGAGTCAAAGCCTTGAAAACAAATATTCGTAATTTTTTTTTATTTAATCACTTAAAACACAAATTTTGCTTCTTCAAAATAGAACTCACTTGATACAAAGACGATAGTATAGAATACATAGGTATAATTATATGTTGTGTTAAAAAAAAAAAAAAAAAAGTCAAACTCAAACTTAATTCATTACTCAACTTATAACTAATTATTAATTAACCCAAATAGTATTTAACTACTTCAAAATAAATCCAATTTCTTTATAACTTTCACACTACAACAGATCCTGGAGTTTTCTAGATGTAATCCTGAGTTCGACTTCCACATATTTTAATTGTTTGAAGTTATAATATTTTTTTATAAAAAAAATCACCAAACAATAACGCATAATGAATAATGGTTATTAGTGATCATACATATATATATATATATATATATATATATATATATATATATATATATATATATATATATATATATATATCATTAGAAGAAATGAGATAAACTTAACGTTACTTCTCTATTTCTATTACAATCTAGAGGTGAATCATGCATTTGATTCATGAATCTCATGGAATTTTTAATATTTGCATTTAAAATATGATGTTCAATCTGCAGATTCAGTGAATGATATAAAATTCTAAAATTTTATAAATCTCGTTCTCTTGTTATTTAAAATTCTTACAACCCTTTTCAAATATTACATCCCTTCCTTTTTCAAATTACCATTATATCATTTTATTTAACTTAAGAACATGGGCTTCGTTTCTTTGTATCAAGACTATCTTAAATAGGTCTGAAATTTAAATTTCAAATCTAAATTTGCTTTAGACTATTTGTTTGAATTCATAATTAAGAGGTTGGTGGTATATATAAGCATGAGAAGATAGTTTGGACTCAAAGTATAAACCTATTTATTTTACATCTAAAGTCAACTATTAATTCTAGATCTATGAATATTACTATTTAGAGTAAATTACAGAAATGGTCTCTGTGGTTTGCATAAAACTTTGAATACGGTCACTCTAATTTCAATTTTGCATAAACGGTCCTCATTTTCACTGTTTACTTGCAAAATGATCTCTCTGCCATTAACTTTAACAATCAAATGGTTAAATATTTTATAATGATCATTTTACCCTTTTCTATAATAATGTTTTGGTCCCTCAAGTTTGTAGTTCATTTTGGTTTTGGTCCATTAGGTAAATTTTTTTATTTTACTCTTTTATTTTTATTATAATTATTATTGTTGTTGTTATCATAATAATAATATATTATTATTATTATTAATTTAACTTTTACATATTAATTTATTTATTTTTTTTCGAAAGACAATTTTATTTATTTATTAAATTTATTTGTTTATTAACTTTATCATAATTTATTTGTTTATTAAGATTCCTATATTTTAATATATTTTTTAATTTAAATTACAAATTTATTTATTTCTTTGGTTTTTCATTTTTTAAAGATAAAAAAAGTATGAAAACCAATTCATTTTCTATTTTTTTCTGCACCAAAAAATTCTACCCATTTGAATTTTTTGTTTTGTGAAACAAAAAGAACTATAAATCATTCTGTTATTAGTTTTTGCAAATAAAAAACTTTTATTTTCAGTTCTTACAAACTAAAAAATCATTTTATTTTTTTAGTTTTTTCAAACTAAACCATTACCTTTTCGTTCGGAAAAACTAAAAAAATTAAATGGTTTGTAGTTTTTTACGATTGAAAAAAGTTAAAAACGGAATTGTTTGGAGTTTTTTCATTCGGAAGAAAAAGAAATGGTTCAAAACTTTTTTTGTTTGAAAAATAGAAAAATATAAAACTGAAATGATTCGTAGCTCTTTTATTAGAAAAACTAATAAAAATTGGTTGTTTGAATTTTCTCATTCGAAACAACTATAAAATGGAATGTTTTATAAAAACTAGTTCAAATAACTTTAAAAAAGGAATACTTCGTATTTTTTACGTTTATAGAAACTTGAAAATGGAATGGTCTATTTTTTTCGTTCGTAAAAACTAATAATTTGGAATGGTTCGACTCAGAAAAACTAAGAATGTAGTTTTTTTCGGAAAAAATGAAAATGCAAAATGATTCGTAGTTTTTACATTTGAAAAAACTAAAAAAAAACGGAATGATTTGTAGTTATTTAGTTCAAAAAAAACTAATAAAAATTAACGGGGTTGAAGTTTTTTGTTTGGAAAAACTAAAAAATAAAATGGTTTATTGTTTTAAAAAAACTAAATAATAGAATGGTTCGTATTTTTACGTTTGAAAACAACTAAAAAATCGAAATGGGTCGAGAAACTAGAAAAATAGAATGATTTTTTTTGTTTGGAAAAACTGAAAATCAAAATTATTTGTAGTTTTTTCGTTTGCAAAAACTAATAACAGAATGATTTGTATTTCTTTTCATTTCCCAAAACAAAAAATCAGAATGGTTTGAATCTTTTGTTGCAGAAAAAATAAAAAACTGATTGGTTTTCATAGTTTTTTACGTTTAGAAATGAAAAACTTAAAAGGTTTGTAACTTTTTTTCGTTTGAAAAAACTAACAAAAGTTTAACGTTCAAAATTTTTTTGTTTGGCAAACTACAATATGAATTGTTTGTATTTTTTCATTCGAAAAAACTATAAAAGGAAATGGTTTCTAACTTGATACAATTGTTTATAATGAAATAAATAAACAAGTTTGTAATTTAAATTAAAAAATATATTAAGATAGGAAATTAATAAACAAATAAATTAATATGTAAAAAGTTAAATTAATAATAAATAATAATAATAATAAGGGTAAATTACAAATTTCGTCCCTGTGGTTTATAGCAAATTACGGATCCCGTCCCTCTATAGAAGAAATTACAAATTCGATATCTGTGGTTAACATTTTGTTACGGATTTAGTCCTTTGACCGGTTATTTTTTTAAATATGACAATTTTACCCTTCTTTAAATAATAAAAATAAGTAATGAACTTTTATTTATTTTACAAAATTAAAAAACAAAAATAAAAAAATGATTAAAGCTCTCTCTCTCTCTCTCTCTCTCTCTCTCTCTCTCTCTCTCTCTCTCTCTCTCTCTCTCGATCGGGACACATGTATCGTCTTCGGGTTTTGCCTCTTCTTTCTTCTCAAACTTCTCCTTGATCTTCTCCTTCAATGGCTTTTTTCTCTTCTTCTTCTCACCGTCTTCCTCGTACTCCTCCTCACTCGACTGTAATAATAACAATTAATTAAATTCCATCAAATTTTATAATTCGTAGATATAAAAAAAACAGTTATTAATTAAATCATATACATACTCAGTCGGATCATACATATATCAGTTATGATTCATATAAATCGGTGATGAAAAATTAAAACTTACACTGTTGGAACTGCTACTGGATCGGTGAAGTTTCTGGAGGAAACCTTCCTTCTTCTCCTCGTGTTTGGGTTCGGATTCAGAAACATGAACTTTCTGTTCGAACTCAGAGGAGATGGCTGCGTCTTCGCACTTTTTGTCTTCCTCCTTCTTCCCAAAATGATCAAACAAACCACGATCGGACTTCTCCACGGCCTCAGAATCCACGGTGGTGGTGGTGGTTTCTCTGTATTCCTCGGTCTTTGGAGGGTGGTGGTAAACTACTTCGTCAGACATGATGAAATTAAGAGAGAGAGAGAGAGAGAGAGAGAGAGAGAGAGAGAGAGAGAGAGAGAGAGAGAGAGAGGAGAGAGAGAGAGAGAGAGAAGAGAGAGAGAGAGAGAGAGAGATTTAATCATTTTTTTATTTTTGTTTTTTAATTTTGTAAAATAAATAAAAGTTCATTACTTATTTTTATTATTTAAAGAAGGGTAAAATTGTCATATTTAAAAAAATAACTGGTCAAAGGACTAAATCCGTAACAAAATGTTAACCACAGACATCGAATTTGTAATTTCTTCTATAGAGGGACGGGATCCGTAATTTGCTATAAACCACAGGGACGAAATTTGTAATTTACCCTAATAATAATAATAATAGAAGACTTAAATAAAAATTTTACTCGAAGGACCAAAACTAAAAAGAACTACAAACTTGAGGGACCAAAATGTTATTAAAGAAAAGGGTAAAATGTTCATTATAAAATATTTAAGACTAAATTACATAAATGGTCCCTGTGGTTTATATGGAATTATGGTTTTAGTCCCTAAAAGAATTTTATTATACCAGAAGTCCCTGAAATCGAAAAGTTGTAACATTTTGGTCCCTGAAACTAACGGCCGTTAACTTGAGCCTTTGGTTTCAGGAACATTTTTGTCTTTTTGAGTTTCAAGGACCATTTATGTAATTTTTATATTATCAGGGACCATTTATGAAATTTTCATACTTTTCATATATATATTTATCATTTCTTTCTTTTTTATAATTTAATTATCCAAATATAACATTTTATTTTTTATTCCTTTTGTTTTAATCATTAGTTTTTATTTTTATGTTTATTGTTATTATTAATGTTATTTTTTTTATACATTACTATAATTATTTATTTAAGATTATTACATGATATACCTCATTCATTTTTTTTTTCAATTATTTATTGAGAATCCAAATATTCTCTATTATTTTTTCATTTAAGAAAAATAAAAATAAAAACAAAAACTAGTTGTAATTTTTTTCGTTCGGAAAACCTAAGATCGAAATGATTTATTTATTTTCTTCAATCAGAAAAAAAATTCAAATAACGTGTTGAAGCTTTTTTCGTTTGGAAAAAGAATATAATCAAAATGATTCGTAGTTTATTCATTGCAAATAATTAATAAAATTTTTGTTTACTAAATGGTTTGAAAAAATCAAGAATTGAATTGGTTCATCGCTTTTTAGTCAAATAAATTAAATTCTAAACGGTTTGTTGTTTTTATTGAAATTGTATTGATTTTTTTATCTACGTTTATTTAAAAATCTGAATTATTCTTTTGTTTGAAACAGTCAAATAACGGTTTACCGTTTTTGATCAAAAAAATTAAAATCAAAATGGTTCGTCATTAAAATCAAGATGGTTATCGTTGTTTAAAAAATCACAAAATTATGATGGTTCATCGTTTTTTAATCAAAAAAATTAAAATCGAAATGGTTCATAGCTATGATTTTTGATTTTTTCAAATAAAAGAACCATTTTGATTTTTAATTAAACGTAGATAAAAAATCAATACAATTTTAATTTTTTCAATAAAAACAACAAACCATTTGGAATTTAATTTATATGACTAAAAAGCGATGAACGATTCCAATTCTTGACTTTTTCAAACCATTTAGAATTTAAAAAAAAAAATTTATTAAGTACTTGCAATGAAGAAACTACGAAATATTTTGATTATATTCTTTTTCCAAACGAAAAAAGATTCAACAAGTTTTGTTATTTTGAATTTTTTTTGAATGGAGAAAAGAAATAAATCATTTCGATTTTAGATTTTCCGATCGAAAAAAATACAACTAGTTTTTATTTTTATTTTTCTTAAATGAAAAAAATAATAGAAAAAAATTTAGATTCTCAATAAATAATTGAAAAAAAATGAATCAGGTATAATATATACTAATCTTAAATAAATAATTATAGTAATATAAAAAATAACATTAATAATAACAATAAACATACAAATAAAAATTAATGATTAAAACAAAAGGAATAGAAAATAAAATGTTATATTTGGATAATTAAATTATAAAAAAGAAAGAAATGATAAATATATATATGAAATGAAAATTTCATAAATGGTCCCTGAAAGTTTGAAAATTACATAAATGGTCCTTGAAAGTCAAAAAGACAAAAATGCCCCTGAAACTAACGGCTCAAGTTAACGGCTGTTAGTTTCAGGGACCAAAATGTTACAACTTTTCGATTTCAGGAACTTCTGGTGTAATAAAATTTTTTCAGGGACTAAAACCGTAATTCCATATAAACCACAGGGACCATTTATGTAATTTAGTCAAGATTTAATCATTTGATTGTTAAAGTTAACGGCAGAGGGACTATTTTTGCAAGTAAACAGTGAAAATAAGGACCGTTTATGCAAAATTGAAACCACAGTGACCGTATCTAAAGTTTTATGCAAACCCCAGAGACCATTTTTTTAATTTACTCTAGTATTTATTACAACAATAATATGAAATTTTAACTCATTAATAATATACGTTAATTTTATAATTTAAAACTAAATCAGTTAAAACTTTATTGATTACAAATTAAGTTGGCAAAACTACAAGACTTTGGCTTATTTTAATTAGACCTTTAACGATAATATCTATTTTTTTAATGTTATCTTACTAATATTTTATAAATTATTCTTTCTCATCTTGAACTTTTAAAAATATTTAAAAATTAATTATCAGAGTTAATTTAGAATGATTTTTTGTTAAATTAGAATACGTTTAATTAGTGAATCGAATAACCAAACTAAAAAGCCCGGATAACCGGTCAGTTTAGGTTTAGGTCCAGGTTCAAGTTCACAAAATCTGTGATCGATATATTCAGTTAACCATCCAAACTCAGTTTTAGTTCGATTAACCATCCATGAACAATTGAACATCTCTTACGAGCTTTCTTAAGGGGAGACCACGGAGATAAAATTCCGTGGTAAAAGACATAAACTACCCCCGATCTATTTCTCCTTCATCAATTATTTCTTATCCATCTTCAACGACTCAAAGAATTGATCGGTTCATCTGCTTCTCCATGTTCAACGGTTTATCTGATTAGGGTTTTTCGTCGATTTGCTAGGGTTTTTCATAGTCGGTATACTTCATCGATCTAGTTTTTTGGCATAGGGTTCGTACCTTCTTCATCGATTTTCTCTTTAGATTTGTTCAATCAATCAATTTATTAACTTCATCGATTTCATCTTCGTAGTTCAAAGGCTCAAGGAGCTGACGATTTCATTCAATCGAGCTGACGATTCACACAATAGAGCTGACGATTCCTTCAGGTTCATTTCTTCAATCTTCATTTGGTTCTTCGAGTTCGTTTCTCCATTCGAGCAGACGATTCCTTCAACCAACTTCTACATCAAAATCTTGAATATAGCAGGTTCGTTTTTTCGTGATTCAGGTTTGCATTTTTGGATGATTTCTGCTGCTACTTGTAGGTACTTGAACAACTTTTTTGTTGCTTGTTCGTTTAAATTTTGTAACGAATTTGTGTACTTCATCTATGGTTGTCAATCTTGAGTCCTTTTATTGTTAATCCACTTATTGTGGTCAATCTTTGACTTCCAAAAAAAAACATGCACTAACTTACCTATATAATTAGAAACTTGCATATCTGCCATCTGCGTCTCTGATTATGGCCAACATCAGTCGTCTGCTGGCGGCCATCATCTCCGATGATCAGCTGCGTCTGCCTCGTGAAGAAAGAGACTATGAGAGAGGTAATAGCGGCTGGCAGCTGTAGAAAGCTTTTCCACTTAAAGTTACTAATGTAGGATCAAATGGTAATTTGCAAATTAGTAATACCTCCCTAATGAAGCTATGAGAAAATTTATCCCCTAATGCACTAAGAAATTATTAAGACCGCATACCAAATACTCTAAAATAACTCATTTTTATCGGTGTAATGCAACAATTTAATAATCTCATTTTATAATCAAAACCAAACACCCGCTAAAGAAAAGATAACACCAAGGAGTGTCGACAACACCAGCAATGTGTGTGTTAGCAACATATAAAATGAAAGAACATTCATTTTAATAAAATAAAATGAAAGAACATTCATTTGTACTAGTTGGCTTTCAAGACTACATCAATCTCATAAGAAAGGCTTTCCAAATTAACAATGAAATAAAATGAAAGAACAACAACGAATCCTAAAATAACCACAAGTGAAGTGGCCATCAACACAGTTAATCAACAAACTGAAGGACAGAATTTGCCCAATCGATCCCAAATAGATAGTAGACATTGAAGGAAGAATGCAAACAACCAGGTAGAAGTATTCACAATGCTCACTCAGGTATGATGAGTGGCGAAAAGTTAAAGTAAAACGAGGGACAAAACCAAGTTGTCAAAAAAAAAGTAGTCATTCTAGATTCACCCTCTGCACACATAGCCATGAGAAGGGTCAAGAAAGAGCAACACCTGTTCTTGCTTCATAGATTGTGTCCGAGATCTTAGTGGGTGGCCAATATCGGAACACAGACCTACCCACGATGTTTTCTACAGGAAGAGGACCCCTGCACAATCACAATATATCCACTAATAAAAATATGTATTTTATTGTATTTTCCCAAGTAACAAAAATATCATATAGATCATGAGCAATACCAGTTGTGTGAGTCAAAACTGTTGTTACGGTTGTCACCCATCACAAACACATAGCCTTCTGGCACAAACTGAATAACAAGAAAACGTTGAGCTTATCAGGGCTGGGCTTGGGCAACAACATTCACAAAACAGCAGGTTTCGTTTCGTATTTCAATGAAGATCTCAAGGAGTTGAAGCAAAAGAAAGTACCATTGGTTTCATTTCATATTTCAATGGCTCTAAAATGAACTCCTCATCTTGGGCAACGCCATTCACAAACAGTTTCCCTTCTCGCACCTAAAATTATGGAATGAAAGTAACTTGATGAGCATCAACGGAAGCCGTTGTAAATCTTTTAAAACAAGAACTATATCTTACCTCTACACAATCTCCAGCAGTGGCTACAATTCTTTTTATAAATACATCCCCAGAGTTGTAACCAATTTCCTGCACGATGATGGAACCAAGATGATGAGTCAAACAAGATATCCATGAGGTTTTTGTTATCAAAGAAAACCATATTCACTACTAAAATCACACCTGAAGAATGGGAGGCGCCTTGAATATCACAATATCCAGAACTTCTGGCTTCCGAAAGATGTATGAAACCTAAATCATTAAGAGATGAAAATTCAATATCTTGCAATCAATCAAAAGTCCACAGTACCATATAAGCGAGCGAACCTCTCTATCAAACTATGTCATATTAGCTACATTGTATTCATTTAAACGATCTAATTGTTAGACAAATGATAAATTGTTGTTCATGAGTGATGATTTGATAAAGGCTTGCTACTTCATAGGCATTAGGGCACAAAAAAGGTTAATATCATTTCAGAGCATTATTCACAATTGTCCAATGCTAATGTAAAGAACAAATTGCATAATAGTGAATTATGAAGCAATGGTAACATACAAAAGAAGACAATGAATTGCATATAATTAGGATTATACCTTTTCTGCCATAATGCGATCACCGACATCAAGAGTAGGTCTCATGGATGCTGAGGGGATTGATCTCGGTTCAGCCAACTGCGATCTGAATAATATACTCACACTCAAAGCAGTAAAAGCAGCCTTAGCATCATCGGAGCAAACATTCAACAGTTTAGAAAGCCAGTTGTTTGTGTTCCTCTCAATGATCGCTGCTTTGGCGCTAACAACGTCGCAAGTTTTCAAGCACTCACTGGCGGTCTGGTTTTTCTTCATCGTTCTAGTACCGCCTTTATCAACCTCTGTACTGTTAATTTCGTTACAAGGAAGCCACTTCGATCCTTGTAAGAACGGAATAATTGAAGACGCTTTCAACGGAGAAATACCGAAAACTCCCGAGCCACTACCAGCGCCACCACCGGCAGACGTTGACTTCAACAACGAGACTAATCCGACAACAATCGGAGAAGGTTTTGAAGAAGTCTCGACGCCTAGAAAATCACACGCCAGAGTAGCATACGCCGAAACCGAACTTCTTGATGCCGCCGTTGATGATGGACGGTACCCGGGGGAGGGATCTCGGTCCGGATTCTGGAATATACGAGGACGACTAAAAACCTCGTGAAAAATACGATACGTACTGCATTTTCCGGTGGCGGAGGAGGCTAGGTTTTGGGCCACGTAGCCAGAGTAAGAAACGGTGAATCTGATCGCCATACACGCAATTTTGATAAACAAGATGAAGATGTAAAAAATTGCTTCTACGCCGATTAACTGTTGTGATACTAAGAGAAAGCTTACAAAGCAAGAGATCCCATTAGAATTGAACGAATCAGTTGAATGGAGAGGATAGGGTTGAATCGGAGGTTTAGATTAGAAATGAGCGCTCAGATTTGGGGAAGGATTTAGAAACCTGAAAACAACCTGAGCTTTCCTCCGGGAAGCGACGGAGATGACTCAGGGTTGCGGTGGCGAAAGAGCGGTGAAGAAACTTGGAAAGGGGGAAGCAAAATGAGCCCAATAGGAGAAGTGCTTCAGTTTATACCGGCGGCTCAGTTTGTACATCCTCAAAAATCACCCTCTTTTTCCTCATATTTACGAAAACACCAAATTAGAGGAGGTTCCTGGTTCCCAACCTATTTTTGCTATACACAGCAATCTTACCTAAAATAATAAATTCACCCTTAATTTTAAAGATACTAGACAAAATTGATAAACATATAATTAAGGTTAAAATAGTCATTTTAATTAAAGTTGTTCTGTATGTCAAAAATGTGTTGTGTGTAAATCATCTCCCATTAGATAAAGATATCAAATAACCAATATAAAAATTAACAAAAGGTTTGCTTTTTATGTTAACCTAACCAAAATTCCCGGTTTAATTAACTAAACCAGAAATAATATTCGGTTTTGATCACGGTTCTTAATTTTTATTACGAAAGGTTAACCAAAAATCCAAAGATAATTTAAATATATACATTTTAGTTTCTAAACAAAAACACTATATAATTTCAAGTCATTTATTAGTCTTCATTAATCTAATAGTAAAAAACAATTAAATTACATATTTACATTTTAATTTGTTAAAAATATAAAATATGTATTTATAGATTTTTTTTACATAATATTTGATCTTTTTAACGTTATATATAGTTTATAGTTTTTATTTATATGTTCTCTCATTTAGGGTTTTGAATATACTTTAAATTAATTGTTGAATTTTTTAGTTAAAGATAATTTATCATTTATAAAATAGTTAATTGGTTAATCAAATCGCAAAACAGTTAACCGATTACCAGTACATTATGTAACTAGTTTAGATATTTATATCTTACATGACTTAATTTAAAAAATAAATATTTATGAAAGTATATAAATTAAACATAAGAAATTAAAATTATTAAAGTGTGGTTAACTATTTATTAGATTAGTTAGATTTATTAAAATAAAATTTTGATTTGATTTGAAAATTAGATTTTGGTAAAAGATACCAACCGATTAATATGTCAACATTTGGTAACAAATTTTTATTTTTGTATTTATTATTATTTATAGATAGAATGATATAACTATCGTAAGCAGGGGCGGATGCAATAAAGAGTTGTGGGTGTTACTCGACACCTATAAAATTTTAAAATACTGAGTTACGCATGTATCAAAAATTCGAGTGACACCTAGGCTTTTTTTGAGTGACACCTACGAAAAATTTATAAAAGTATTATATACCAAATCTAATTTATATTTGTTGATTTCGTGACCCGAACTTATTAAAATAATACCGAGTTTAATCATAAAAACTTAAAAGAAAAACAGAAGCCAAATAGAATTAAAAATAATAAGAGACAAGATTCAAGAACAGCCCAAAAGATTAAAAAAGCCTGATAAAAATACTAACCCAAACCTTGTTGAAGACACCGGTCTAATAGGTTGAAAACTCCCTAATCGATATCATCGGTTATGGAGGTGCTTAAATATGTTAAAAAATCCCTAACCTTGTGATTCTTTTCGGGACTAACACATAAGTCGATTAAAAATCCAAACGTAAGCAATTAATTTTTAATGATTTATCAAATAGTGTTTAACTTTAGTAAAGAAAATCATAAGTTTAGTAAACAAAAACTCAATTTTAGTAATAAAAAAAATGTCTAAGAATTATAATGATTTATCAAATATTGAGAATGTGAAAAACGATCCAATATTTTCTAAATTTAATGGAATTCGCGAGCTTGCTAAATTAATGGTGAAACTAAGAAGCATCTTTTGTGTCCTTTGTTTTATTAATTGTTAAAGCTAATATTGATTTTGTCGGTCGAAACTGTTTGACAGTTGAGAGATGGTTTTGTACTATGTACTTTTGTAATTATAAAAATCTTGTTATTTGTTAATTTTGTATTGACAACCCGTTTCGGTAACCCGATCCGTCTTAGAAAATATGTTGAAAATCTAACTATTAAACTTACTTTAAAAAAGTGACACCGAAAACATAAAATCCTAGATCCGCCCCTGATCGTAAGTATATGATTATGCAAAAAAATTATAGCTCTTTACACTATGTTTGGTACAAATAATTAAGGATAGAGAAATGGAATTAAGAGGAATTCTCATGTTTGTTAACATGGGAATTCCTCTTAATTCCATTTTCCTATACTTAATTCTTTGTACCAAACGCACCCTTACATTAATCATAAACAGATAAATGATCAAAATGGAGAAATGTCTCCTTAAACAAGTTTTCATTTTCAATTATAGTTTTCAAATAGGAACCCAAAAATATTTGCAAAGTGCTATGTCAAAGTTGAATGATGTTCATTTACTGTATCAATAAATGAGCACCAATAAGTTAAACTTTCTTGATTAATGAACATAAACTAGAGAAACTGGGCATCTAATCTTTGTGTTTGTTCATTTGAAAATTAACTTTTAACTAAATAAAATATTGATTTTTGTCTTACATAAAAATGAAATGTGAAATGATCTTCATACTTATAAAAGGAATCCAAGACATCTATATAATAAAACACAACACAAATTGGCAGTTTGACACATGAGGTCAACACGTTTCACTTAAAAAGATAATTACATATTATTGTTATTAAAATAAATAAAACAGAAGATATAATACAATTCATTATTTCTAATATTTATAAATATTAATAAATAGATAAAATCATAAATAAAATTTAAATCTTCATCCAAATTTTATCTTGTATATACTTACCTATATATCTAATTTAAAAAAATGTAATATCTTTTTATTAATTTATTAATATATATTACAAATAAATACAGATTATATAAACACTTTTAATATTTAAAATGTAAACATAAAACAATATTAAAAAAATCATATTTCATAACATTTGATCATCGTTAAAAATATATATATATATAAATATTATGTTTTACGTAAAATAAAATTTAAAATTATATGGATTATATATATATATATATATATATATATATATATATATGTATGTATGTATGTATGTATGTATGTATGTATGTATGTATGTATGTATGTATGTATGTATGTATGTATGTATGTATGTTTTAAGATAATTATAATATTATCTTTACCTCAAAACTTACTTTAACCACCTAAATACAAACTTGTCTCCGACGGGAATCGAACCCGACCCGACGTATGTTAATTAACATTTCAAGATTAATTAAAGAATTTAAATAAATTCTCTTTATAAGATAATGTTATAATTAGATACCATAAAATCACAACAAACAATATTTAAAATATATTTTTTATTACTAATTATAATAATAAGAATAATGATAAAAAAATTCTTAATGATTATTTTTTTGGTTTACATGATTTCTACGTAAATCAATTATAATAAAGAAAAATAGATTTATTAAAGTTATTAGGCTTTGTGGTATACTAAAGCCGCTAAGGTCGGCGGCCTCGCCAGGGGGGATTTCCCCGGATGGAACACCGCCCCTCCCACCAATGGTCCTACTGATTTTCCCCCGATGAATGGCCCGTTCCCTGCTCGGCTTCTTTCTCTCTCTACCTTTTCTCTCTCTAAGATAATATGGGTAAATTTGCATTAGGATAGCTTGTTGAGAATGATAAGTATTTTCAAAGTTTTAAAATGAAAATGATAAAGAGAGAAAAGTTGATATGATGTTGAGGTATCCAAAATAATGGATTTGAGAATCTTGAGTATACCCACGACTCTCACTTTTAATAAACGAGTTATTGACATCCTCGCGTTGCTGCGGGGTAAATATATTATTACAAAAATAAATATAAAAACAAACAAATAAAAATATTTTTCAAACAATTCAAGCAAAGAAACATAACTGAATCAACATCGAATAGTGAAATTAAAAAGCCGATATAGATTCATGAAGTAAGACAAATGATACTGTTAGTCGGTTCTTATCATTGATTTTTCTAGATTTTGCAATTCTAAAATTACAAACAATGTCTTATTAATCGGATCGGAACCAGAATTAATTAATCAAATATTCATAATCATAATTTGAAAATTTGACATTGATTAGGTTTAATCGTCAAATTTAATTGATTAGGTTTCAACGTTATAATAGTAATGTTCGATTTTATACATGATCATATTTAATAGAAAAATCTAAATATTAAATAGTTACATTTTAATTATAAAACAATTTCATTAGAATTTTGTATCGTGCATCTGAATAATAAATTTTTTTATTACAATTATAACATAATAGTTTCAAAAGACAACTACAAACATAAGTATAATTAAAATCATAATTTTAAGTATGTAAGTAAATGTTGTAATAATAATTGTTAAAAGAGGACTAAATGAAAATTTATAAAAATAAAATGAAGAGAAAATTACTGATTTGGTCCCTGTGGTTTGTCCATTGTTGCTGGTTTGGTCCTTTAAGATCAAAAATTACTCCGTTGGTCCTTATGATTGTATTTTTGTTTCATGAAAGGTCCTTTTCATAAACGGCCGTTAAGTATCAACGTTAGTGAAAGGGTATTTTAGTCTTTTACCTACTCTCTCTCCTCACCCTTCTTTTCATAAATGCTATCTGTGGCAACCATTAAAAGTCGTTGAGAAAACCTCTCTCCTCACCCTTCTTTTCAACCATTTTTCTTTTTAATTGATTTCTGTCCCAAAAAGTAGAACTCAAAAAGACCAACATGTTGAGAAAACCTCTGATTTTGGTTATGATCATGTCGATATCCGATGCTTATTTATGGTGTCATTCATCCATCATCATCTCCATGATTTTGTTTCAATGTCATCACCACCGGCGTCGGAAATTATACTCGTAGCCTCCCTTGATTATCCAATTACTGCCTACGATTTGTACTCTGGAACTGTCTTAGCTCGCTACAATGGCAACCGATGTCCTCGTAATGGCATCGTCGTTATCGGAAACGACGTATTCGCGGCATCTCATGTTTCGCCGGAAACTGGTGCTGGCTCCATTTGTCTTTATTACTTATGGTCTCCGTCTTCTATGCAGAGTATTTCTCTTCCTGAACCCGTAGGTCCACTTGCTGTTACCGTTGACGGATCGTATTTATTTTCCGGTGGAATTTCAGGTCAGATCCATTCGTTATTGGTGCCTTCAGGTGACCTAATACGGTCATTTTCAGTTCATGAGAAACCTATATCTTGCCTTGCGATCAATTGTGATGGTTCGTTAATTCTCTCCGGGAGTGATGATGGAACAATAGTTGTTCTTCCTATATTATTGCTTCTAGATGCTTCATTTGATACCAAATCGAGATTCTCGATATTCAACAGATTCACCGGCCATGAATCGTCGGCCATGAATCGTCGGTGACTGGATTAATAGCATTTATGAAAAGAAGGGTGAGAGGAGAGAGTAGGTAAAAGACTAAAATACCCTTTCACTAACGTTGATACTTAACGGCCGTTTATGAAAAGGACCTTCCATGAAACAAAAATACAATCATAAGGACCAACGGAGTAATTTTTGATCTTAAAGGACCAAACCAGTAACAATGGATAAACCACAGGGACCAAATCAGTAATTTTCTCTAAAATGAATAAATTAGGATTCCATTAAAGAGCTTCGATAGAAAATTTTAGAATACTTTTTTGATGACGTAAGCACATACGACAATAGGGCCTTTCTTTGACTGGATTTGGTGGGATGTTCATGTACCCGTCCTCCAGCAACAACTCAACAAACCATCATTTTGAGTTTGACTTTGACCTTCTCAAGAAAAAATTTTTAAATCCTTTTAAAATTTGTAAATATTAACAAGGTGTTTTTATTTATACGATAGGACTAACACTTAACTATATTAATCAATTTATTATAACTTTATGAAACAAAAAAAACAAAAACAAATATTAACTCATAAAAAGTAGATGAAGGGTGTGTTTGATTGAATAAGACATAATTGTATTATGCCTTATTACCACTTCTTATCAACAAGAGATGTCTTGATAATTGATAAGAGTTTGTAATAAGATTGTTTGATTTTAAACTTATAAATGTCTAATCATATAAATGTCTAATAATTGTCTTTTAGAACCCAACAAAAGAAAAGATCCAACTATATAGCAGCCCATTTAAATTTATAACCCAAAAAGAAAACAAAGTTCTACATTAAAAAAGCTCAACAAAACATAGCCCAACAAAGTTCTAACCCATTAGGTTTAAAAAAAAGGAAAATGGTCCCTGAATGGCTGAATACGTTCTTTCATCTGCAAATATAGAAAAAGAAACTGAACTCAAAGAGGAAGAGGAAGAGACAGCCACGTACGCCGCCGGTGAACCCCCCTTCTCCGGTCGATTTCCGGCCATAACACCCTACTCCCTCGGTGCAACCCAGAACAAAAGAAAGGAAGAACAACGAAAATCCACTCAATACCCACGAAAGAGGGGCGCTGGTGGTGGCTGTCACCGCCGCCGAGAACGTCGCCGGCCAAAGAGTTTCCGTCACCAACCAGACCTCCACTCAATACCCACGAAAATCCTGCTCCCTCACCTCTCTCGAAGAACCCAGAAACGGCAGATGAACAGACAGAAACATAGGCAGCGGCGCCGCCGGCCGGTGACCTCGCCGCACATCCACACAAACCATGATGAAAATGAAGCTCAAACACATGAATCTTGACGATGATTAGAGGAGATCAGAGTCATTTTTTTCCCGGATTGAGTAAGAGGCGGTAAGAGTTTTCTGTCCTCTTATCCTTTGTTGTAATCAAACGCTCTGATCAACATTTCCCCTCACCGAATAAGAATAATCAGCCCAATAAGAGTCCAATAAGAGACATCAAACAGGCCCGAACTCTAATCACACTTCTTAACATGATATCGTTATTTTATTTCATGATCATAAATAACAATATATATTAAATGTTGTAACTGGATAAGTAAAATGATTATATATTATAAAAAAATAAAAAAAATATTATTTAGATATAATACAGACGGTAATAAACTTATATAAAAGCAATATGATCACAACAATATAATTTTCATACAATGTATTAATTGTTATAACAAAAAACAAAAGAATCTTTCTATCTATCTATATTTATAAATATCTATCTATCTCTATCTATACTATTAAAAGAGTAACTTGACTCAACTCTCATGAAGCCACGTGTCATCGCCATGAATCGACACGTGACATTTATAGTTTTAAAAAATATTAAATAAATTTAACCTATATCTATCCATATCTACTATAAACTACTTTTAAATTCAAATCAAATCAAATCCAACAATATCTAATACTCTAATAACTTATTACTTCTAATATAATATAATAAAAGTTTAAAATATTTTAAAAATTAATTACTATTCATATGTATGTAGAATTATACAAAATTAATAGGTCATCATAAATAAAATATCATTATTATATATATTTGTTTAAAATTAATATTTATATGTAAAATACATTTTAGTTTATTATATTTTATATATATTAAAAATATCCGCGTAATACGCGGGTAATAAACTAGTCTATCTCTATCTATACTATTAAAAAAGTAACTATACTCTATTCTGGTGAAGCCACGTGTCATCACCATGAATCGACACGTGGCATTTATAGGTTTTAAAAATAATAAAGAAATCTAAATTATATCTATCTAAATCTAAAATAATCTACTTTAAGTTCAAATCAAATCAAATCTAATACTCTACTAACTTATTAATTATTATATAATATAATAAAAATTTTTAAAAAATATAAGAAAATAATATTATTCATATATATTTAGAAATATATAAAGTTAATATGTCATAATAAATAATAATATGATTCTTATATACTTTTTGCTTAAAAATAATAATATTTATGCATTTACCTTTTAATTTATTATATTTTATATATATATTAAAAATATCCGCGTAATACGCGGGTAATAAACTAGTTTATTAATAAAAGAAGATGTCTATTGCCACGTGTCGCTTCCTCGCTTAACCAAAATTTTGTTTTCCTCCCAATTTTTTATATATTAATTAATTATCTAATTTATATTAAAACTACCTAATTTAACTACTATAAATAAAAAAATAATCTTTTTAAATTATTTAAATAACTTTCAAATTTAACTCCTAATTTTAGTTAACTATGCATTATTTTATATATCTTCAAGAAGAAAAAAAATAATGCAATATTGACAATCAAATATTTGATAATTTTTTTAATTTATAAAAATTTAAATTGTGTTCTATTTATAAATAAATTTTCAGACTTTTAATTATGCATAGAAATATAAAAATAAAATTTTTTATAAAATGAATACTATTCATACATATTCAAAAATAAGAAAATTTTTATTATCCCTAAAAGCAAAAGATAATACTGTTTCATATTTTTTTTAGGAAAAATAAACATTTTTGTATGTAATTTACGTCTGTGTAGTTATAAAATATCCATGTAATACGTGGGTTGATAACTAGTTATATATTATAATAAACTAAAAAACATATGAGAAAATGTTAGTTTAAAAGTAGTTCAAAAGGTAATAAGTTTTATACCGGAGTGTAGATAAAAACTATGTGATTATAACAATATGTTTGAATTTTTATAAAACTGAATATATTAAAGATAATAACGGAAACAAACAGTTATAAATAATATAAATATAAATATATTAAGAAAACCGAATATTTTAGAAATAGTCGACGGTAATAAATTTTATAACGGAATGTACATGCAAAGAAAACTATATGTCCAAATTTATATAAAACAAAAGATGTTAAAAGATAATAAAAAAACAAATAAGTTATATATAATATTAAAAAATAAAAGGTGGAGCACCCTTGAACAAGCTGCATGGTTGTGTCGTCTATCTAGAAAAGGTTCGGATGATAGTAAATTTTATATCAGAAAACATAATATATTAAATGTTATAATAGAATAAACAAGTTGTATCTCTGCGTGATTTCTCCCAACAAGAAGTTCCTTTGGCAGGCAGCGGTGTGGTCATGTTTATATCATTTATGGAAGATTTGAAACCTCATAGTCTTCTCTGGAAAGCCTCTTCTCACTGATCCGCTCTTAGAAATCCAAAGTCTCTCATTCTTTTCGATTTATAAACGGGTCAAAAGTTCAGGCACTTCGTGGCATTGTTGGTAATGTAATCCCTAGGTTGGTGGGTGATCGTTGTTTCTTTTTCTTTCGGTTTAGCTTTCTATTTTTCTTGTACGTAGTTTCCTTGCCTATCAGATTGGGGTGTTTTTTGTTGTTGTTCTCCTCCTCGTTTTAGGTCTTGTAAAATGCCAAAATGGGGCGGAAAGTTATCATGTTTCCATTTGTTGTTAAAAAAAATAAAGTAAGTTGTCTATCTGCAAGCTTCAGTTGTCTGCTTGACAACTTTGTTATTTTAAAAAGAGTTTGGATGTTAATAATTTGATATCAGAATATAAACTAACACGATCATAATGATATATTTGAATTTTCATTTAACACAAGATATCAAGTGTTAATAACGAAAAAACAAAACAAGTATATATTATATATAAAATAATAAATGGTCAATTCCTAAATATATCAACTTTTTTATTTTTTTTTTTATCATTTATAAGAACATTATTTATTTTTATCATTAATAGCATTATCTTTTATATTTTTTATAATTAATTAACATCAAATTTTGTATTTTGTAATATTAACATCATTAATATATTTCTATCAGTTATAGCAATACTATGTTTTAACTTTGTACTATTAATGATAAAATATGTAAAAGCTGATACTATTAATTGATATAAAATAATTGATATTGTTATAAATACTAAAAATAAATAATATAAATCCTAAATGTGCACAAAAAAATACACTACTCATATCGAATTGAAACAAAACTAGAAACGCACACCTACTTTGTTTTATTAATCCTTTCTATTAAAGATCATGGGTTTAAAATCCAAACATTCCAATCATATATAACATGTTGGATACATAATCCATTCCAAAGAAGAAGTTTATTTCCTTATATGTATGGTCGTATAGGTTTGTATATATTTAATAATAGTTTATTACATGCGTATTAGGCAGATATTATATACTTGTTTGTATTAAATATATACAAATTAAAAATTAAAACATAAAAACATTAATTTTATCTTAAAAAAATACAAGAATTATATTATTATTATTTGAAATAAGCTAAAATTTTTTAGACCTCTAAATATCCATTATTAATAATAAATTTTTGTATCATCTTTAAACTTTCTATTATATTGTAGTTATAAATTATTGAAATATGGATCTATTATTTAAACTGATTTTAAATATTATTATATCATATGTAAATTTAGACAATTATGATTTAGATTTTATTTGTTTTTCCTAAAATATGATTTGACACGTGTCAATTGTTGGTGATGACACATTGCATCATGAAAACTAAGTAAAGTTATTCATTTATTATTATTTATAAATTACAAATTACAAATAGGATCAACATGTACGTAGTGATGTAACATTTAATTTAAGTTTAAAAATAAAAAATTATTTTATAAATCAGTTATATAATTCTCGATAAAATATTTAAGGTAAATTAGAGGTTAAATCAAAAAGTATTTAAAATCATTTAATTATATTAGTAATCTGTTAGCTTCTTTATGAAACAATTATATAAGTTAATTGACATAGTTATATAAGACAAAATTGGTAGGAAAACAAAAATGAGAAGAACCGAGTGAATTACACATGTCATGAACTATATATAGATTTATTAATATATATGGATATATAGATATTATTCATTTATTATTATTTATAAATTATAATTAGGATCAACATGTGGCTTTTAATTTAAAGTTTATAAATAAAAAAAATTTATTTTGTATATCAATTATATAATAGATACTTCTAGATAAAATATTGGGTTAAAGCTATAGAATAGTTGTGTACTTTTTACAATGTATCGATATGGTACGTGTACTATTTTAATTATCCATATTACACGTGTACTTTCTGAATCGTTCAAATTTGATACGTGTACTACATTTTTTCATACCAATATGATACCTTTGGTAACCGGTTACTGGCTAAAACTGTTAAGAGTGCAATTTCTCTTTTTATTAATGTTCAAATTTTCATAATTGAAGTATCAAATACAGTCTATCGTCATTATGATAACCTGGTAGGAGAAATCACACAGCACAACCAACTTCAAATACCTACAGACCTATGTAGAAATATCCAATGACGATCTCTACCGTCCAGATCGAAGAACTATGTGTTGCGAAGCTTCTCCTCAAATTTCACGCAGATCCAACGGTGAACAAGTTCGTACAGACGATTCTCCCACAACTACGGAAAGCTAGACGAAATAATCGGTAATAAAAAAGTAAAGGTATCATATTAACAATATAAAAAGTACACGTACTATATCGATACACCTCAAAAAGTATACTGCTATTGTACGACTTTAGCCCTAAAATATTTTAGGTAAGTTAGATGTTAAATTAGAAAGTATTTAAAATCATTTAATTATATTAGTAATCTTTTAGTTTATTTATTAAACAATTATATAAGTAAATTGTAAGAGGTATATTAGGCAAAATGAGCGAAAAAACAAGAATTAGGAGAGCTGAGAGAATGACATGTGTCATGAATTATTTTGATTTATTAATATATATAGATATAGATGTTAACTGATATTTATTAAAATTTGATTATCTTAAAATATAATAAAAAAAATAATGAACTTAAATAAATTTGGGATATTTGTGCAAAAAAACCCTCAAGTTGGATCATTTTTGTGATTTAAACCTCTAGCCATTTTTTCATTGCACAAAAAACCCTCAACGGGTAAAATCTTACGAAATTGAGATAATACTGATTGTAACTGACTGAAATTCATAGGCTGTCATCGACAAGTCATCAGCGACAATCGAAATTTCGCCGAAAATGTAAATCTCAACACAAAAAAAACAAAGATTTAAACAAATAAATCAACAATAAATGTGAACTTGAATCATAAAATACAGACAAGTGAGTTTGCTGGAAAGAAGGTCCGTCAAAGATGAAAGGTTCATCAACCGGTTCATTAGGTTTTTTGTGCAATGATATATGATTGAGAGTTTTAATCATAAAAATGGTCTAACTTTAGTGTTTTTTGCACAAATATCCCAATAAAATTTACCAGCATGCATGTATTATCCCTATTGTAGTAATTCGAATTGTTGGGTTCATGCCAACTGGTTTTTGACACATTTGTGTTGGATTCGAGTTCATGTAAAATTTTCCAAGTCGAGTTTGTGTCCATCCATGAGTTGACTCATTTCGCCTCATCAGTTTCGTATTAGCGTTTGACTTTGAAAGTTGGATTCCAGTTTTTGGTTCTCTAATTTGAGTTTTTGGCTTTCAAAATCGAAAATCAATTTGAATTTAAAATAACATTCACTCATACTATTCATATATTATTTATATTTTTATCTTTTTATTCATTATATTTTATATATATTAAAAACAACCATGTGATACGTGGGTAATAACTAGTCTTATAATAAAAGATAATATTTTTGCCACATGACGCTCCCTTAGAGCTCCATTTTATTAATTTTCCCACCTTTTTTCCTAAAATAATATAACTCTTATTTAGGTAACCATGTCATCTAATTAATTAAATTTAAATTAATAAATAATCTTTATTATTCTACTTACCTAAAATAATTTAAAAATATCTTTTGTGTATATTTAATTTTTTTCTGAATATAAAAAAACTAAAATTTAAAAATACTGATAATAGAATAAATTTTTATGTATAATCCTTGAAATAAAATAAAAAATTTTATTAGTTATAAATAATAAAAAATTTATAAAATAATAATCCTTTTTCATATTCGGAAAAAAAAATTGAATCATCATCATTTTTAAAACCTTAAACAATGAAAAAATTAAAAATATAATAGAAACATCAATATCTATATCTATTTATATACCTATATCTACATCTTATAATAAAAGAAATAGTTCTTGCCACATGACGCACCTTTAAAACTTCAATTTATTGATCTTTCCATCTTTTTTTTTTCAAAATTAAAATAACATTTATTTTGATAACACATGTCATTTAATTAATTAAATTAATAAATAATCCTTATTATTCTTTTTACCTAAAACAATTCATAAATATCTTTTGTAATACACTTTAACTTTGTTTTAAATATCAAGAAACAAAAAAAAAGTACTGATAATAGAATAAATTTTTATGTCTAATCCTTGAAATAGAATAAATAATTTTATAAGTTAGAATTTAAAATTTTAAGAAAATAATAATCTTCTTTTCATACTTGAGAATAAAATAAATTTTTATTCAAACTTATAAAAGTATAAGGAAGTATTATCGATTTGAAAACCTTGAACAATGACAAAAGTAAAAATATAATATAAACAATATATAAAAAGTAATTACTATTCATACATAGTTAAAGTAAAGAATGAAAAATATTATTTGAAAAACCTGACTTTAATACTTGAAAACATAAAATAATTTATAATAATCATTTATTATTATTATCTTAACAAAAATCTAACCCATGTAATACATGGGTAATATACTAGTATAATCTAAAACTACATAATAACATCAACTATTCGATACACATACAAAAAACTTAAGTAAAAAAACTTGGACTCCTAGGGTATGTTTGACAAAACTAGTTGTAGCTTTGTGTTTTTAAAAGAGGTAAATCTTTTAATAGTTGGAGCTTTTTAGAGCTGAAGTTTTTAAAAGAGCTGGAGCTTTTAGTTTTATAAATGTGTTTGGTAAAAGTAGTTGTAGCTGTAGTTTTTAGTATTAAATTACGTAAATGGACAATAATATTAATTAAAGGTGGTAGTTTATGATTAATAGGAGGGTAAAAAAGTAATTATGTTTGACCAAAAACTTCAGAGCTTTTCAAACGCTACTTCTACTAGCGTTTTAATAAAAAGTTTTTTTATTAGAAAATGAAAGCTTTATGTTTCTTTCCAAACAAGGCTTTTTTTTAGTAGAGCTTATTAAAAGTTATACTCCTAAAATCTTTCTATCAAACATAGCCCTAGTGAAATAGATTTGTTTCTAGCAGCGCAGTTAATTGACTTATGTCTGTTTGAAAATCTATTTTGAAAAGTGTTGAAAAGATCAACAATACAGGGGTGTCGCTTAAAAACTCCATGGTCAAGGAATTTGTTAATAGAGAAGGATCATGAACCATCCGTCCAAATCAAGTAGAACAAATACAAGATTTCCCACTTCTAAAAATACATGATAATTTAATCTTTTCTATAACATACGTTAAATAGTCTAAACTCAAAATACTAGAGTTTCTATTACATGACATGAATGCTCAACGATCCACCCAACCCAAAATATCATATAGTGGCACTAATATAATCAGGGTCTTTAACAAAATCTGCTTCTTTTAATCAACATGCTAATCATTGTCAATAGCCAATTAGCCATCAAGCTTTTGCCTTTCACTTGAAAAGTGAAATCCCCAGAGAGGGTAAACCTATGACAACGAGTAACAAGATAATAATATAAGGGTACATGTGCACCGTAAATAAGAAAGCATGTAAAGGGAGGGATATAACACTCATGAGAATTGAAAGTAGGAGATGACACTCAAACATGTATATAAGGGAAGCGACACTACCAATCGTATAATTATATAGACAACACTTCCTATTTTAATTGCTTTGCACACAGAGTAGCATAACAATTTATTCATAATATTGTATCATATCATGCATGCATGCATGTGGAACAGGATGCCACCCCACATATGATCATATAGGCAAGATCACTTGAAAGCATGTACTAAAAGCATGGATTCTCAAGTAGCCAAACGTGTCAAAAACCACAATTTCTAACTTGGTATAATTTATAATATTTTGATTTGATATTCTAATCAACAAGACATTTTATATATTCTGTGCAAGGGACATGATCGTGATCATGATAAGGAAGTCACGGTCGCAATCAGGTCATCTCGGGCAGCCATTGCGGAGCCCTGGTTGTGGCACGCGACAAGCTAATCTCGACCATGATTTAGTTTCAGGCACGAAGGATGTTGGGATCTAATGAGTTTGGGTTCGCGGTCGAGCTAAGGGAATTGTGGCATGCGTTCCATCATGGCCGATTTGGCAAATTTTTATTGTGGGTTTAAATCTAAACTGTAAGACCCAACATTCATAATGATCTTATTATAAAGGTCTCAGCTAGCAGTACAATATCAATCATAAACTAACATAAACTCTCTTTCTAAAAGTTCTCTTGGTTCTTCTCTCTAAATGTAATACTTAAAAACACATTAAAGCTTGGAACTTGCATAAAACTTACGTGCAAGTGAATTTCTATAAGAATCCAACAATACTTTAAGGTAATTTGTAATTTACTTAGGAGTTTATTGTTGTTTTTGTAGTTCTTGGCATGTATTGTTTGAAACATATCGTGGATGATACAAGATGAAACAAACTTGGAATCACGAGGATGTTCTTTGTGATCGTGATTGAGTCACTTTTCTATAATAATTACTTGCCATAGTTAGTATCCAAGTATTGTTATGGGATAATCATAAGAAAATGCGTTAGGCTTGACTGATAATTTCGTTTGTATATATATACTTCAATTAACCAACAAAATTAAGTGGATAAAATAGGTTAACTTTCAATTCAACCAACTAAAGCGATTGACATCGTCATTATCTTAACAATGACGACATCTTAACAACACTAAAGTTGTTAATATAACAAACTTCACAAGCCTAATGTCTTACCTTAACAACACCCAAGGCTGTTAAGATAACAACTCTACCTTAACAACACAAAAGCTGTTAAGATAACAGTATCAAAACTATTAAGATAGTGATGTTTGAGCTGTTAAATGAGTGATATCAAGGTTGTTAAGATAAGGAGTTGCATCTTAACGTCATTTTTCTTAACAACCTAAGATTAAGGAACCACCGTCAGGGCTCCGCCAGTCCGCCCCTAGGACCCGGCAAGAGGGCGCAACCCTCTTAACTCCCACTATAATGCATGAGTCTTGACTTTGTCTAAACTTATATGAGTGTGCAGTCAACACCTCGGAAACGCGTTTTAGTTCCAACCAAAATCAATAAACTTGGTCAACGAATTACACTAAAATAACATGTATGAACGATATCGAGAACTTTTGGTCGAAATAAGCCAAAAAAGGTCTAAATAAACATCAAAAGATGTTAAAAAGTATGTTAGTTTATATGTTTTTAAGCTTTTAGATGTGTTTTGACACTTAAATGGGTTAAAAATCACATTTAGACGAATTCGAGAAAACCTACAACTGTTGAGCAAAAAGTTCCAAAATACATGTAAAAAGTTCCGAAGGTTCGGAACTATCAAAAGTTCCGAAGATGTTGAAAAATAAACTAAGTAAAGTTAACTTCGGAAGTTTTTGGGAAATTTCTGTAGATGTTGAAAAATTAATAAACTAAGTAAAGTTAACTTCGGAAGTTTTTGGGAAAAGTTCCGAAGATATTGAAAAATAAACCAAGTAAAGTTAACTTCAAAAACTTATGAAGATGTTGAAAAATAAACTAAGTTCCGAAGTTGATTTAAATTCGGAAGTTTTTGGAAACTTCCGAAGACAATATAATATGAAGTTAACACATGTCCCAAAAATGACCAAGTTCGAAACAAAGTTCCGATGCTAGAATGAAACTTGAGTATTATGTTAAATACATATAATGAAGCTAAAATACATTAAAAATGACATGATTAAAATGATAAATCTATAAAAGAGCACAAACAAAGACAAAAGCAAGTGGCAAGCATGTCTGTTTCCCTGATATAAATCAGGAGGCGGTTCTACTCCACTGTAAATTGGTAGCATTAAAGCAAGAGCCAAAACACAAACATAGCTAACAAAGCTAGACAGAGTAAAGGGCATAATTAAATTAATCTGTGAGTAGTAAAATTCATTTTATACTACAGATTATGTAATTTGAGACTTAAATAGCAAGCGTAGCATTTCTTTTTGGCATTCTTATGATTCTTAGCAGTTAATCATATTTGCACAGCATAATATATGATTACATTGAGCATTTGCATACTATCATATCGCTTCTATTCTAAGCATTGAGCAACTATTCATTTGATTAGCTTAGCACCAACACTATTGCTCAGTGTTGAGAGGCAGTATAAGCTTATTTGGTGTTATTTACATGATGAAAGCACAGAAGACAGCAAGAGCAATCAGCAGGAGTATACTCCGATGATACCTACATAGCTTACTAGTAGCTAGTCCAGCTGGTGGTTAATCCCCACTTTTGAGTGTGTGTGGAGTAGGGATGTGTGTAATGACCGAAAAACCGAACCGAAATTGGAACCGAAACCGATTGGAACCGATTTATAATATTTGGTTCGGTTATCGGTTCTTATAATCTTCAATTTTCGGTTATCGGTTATTCGGTTAACGGTTCTGCGGGTATCAGTTTTATCGGGCATAGAACCGATAATTTGAAAAGCTCATAACATGCAAATTAAAAAATCATTTAAAAGCGCACAATGTGAAAAACGAAAAGATCATTTGTTGGAACAATATTTTAGAATGGTGAAATTACATAATTTATATGAAAACATCATGATAGACACTTTTCTTATTCTATTTTCATATTTTTTTTGTTTATATATTGTTATAATAGATTGAATTATATATTTTTTTAATTTTCGGTTCTAATCGGTTCCGCACCCGAAATACCCGTACCATAACTGAACCGGAACCGGAACCGCATTACAATTATTGGTTCGGTTATCGGTTATTACAATCTTTAAAATTCGGTTTCGGTTAAATCGGTTCCGAGTCGGTTCGGTCCGGTTCCGGAACCGCTTACATCCCTAGTGTGGAGTTATCATCATCTCAAGCATTGTTATTCGTTAAAGTCTCAATAGCGGAAACAGTTAATATGATATGTGAGCAAAGTCATGCATTTTAGCATTAATGACCAGTCCTTATAAGCATATGAGCAGAGCATGACATAGCAACACACACACATAAATGAATATTTAAATATGAAATTTTACATACTCACTAAGCAATAAAACTTACCCAGTTGTTGCATATTCTTTTCAGACAAAGGCAAAGCCCCAGCTGGACCAAATTCTTAGGTTCCAATTGTTGATCCGGCTTATAGTTGCATAGACCCTGCTCAGATACATTTTGAGGGTATTTAGCATAAATTAAAGCTTTGGAGTGATGAGATATTGGATAATTATGTATTTGGATGTAATAGCATAGCACCGTACCTTTTATAACTTAAATTTCAGTCTTGATTTGTATTAATTAACTTAAGTTAATCTAATTTATTTTAGTTTTTTATTTATTAATATTGCCTTTAAGACTCTTGTGAAAACTAGATCTTACAAGTAACAATCACCAATTATTTCCCGTATAAATGTGTCGATCGATTTTCAACCATTTCAAGTTCTAGTCAAATCCATATTACTTTTTACGTTTCAGGTTTGCATGGTGTGAATGTGATCAATCTGCTCCTATAAAAAAAATAGGGTGTTACTTCATACACCACATCTACATCCTATAATTGACCTAAAATATACATTTTTTTCATAACTCATCATTATATTTTATTTGTTTACACACTTTTGTCCAATCATAAGATAAATATTTATAGGTCAAATGCATAGAGGTGGTGTATGAGAAATTAGAGATGATGCACGAAGAAATAGCCAAAAAAATATTAGTCTTTATAATTAATTTACTACTTTATTAAAGGTAAAAAAACAGTAGACAATGTATTAAAAAAAACCACTGAAACGTTCTAATTCGCTCACACGCCTGCACATCCACGTCATCACTCCCACATATTTACCGTTCCGATTTTTAACTTTTTCCCGACACACACTTATTCCCCATTATGACCGTCTCGAGATCCGTCACAAATACTTCCCCCACTATCAACGGTCCGATCTTCTCTTCACAAACTTTCACACCAAATCCACCCTTTAAAAAACATTCTTTCTTTCTGCCCCTTTTGCAACCAAATCTTTACTTATTTAACTTCACTTCATTTCTTGCAACTATACTAAATTAGTCAATAACTCTCATGGAAGAAAGACCCGAAACCGAGCTTATTTCTATTCCGGCGACGCCACGTGATTCTACGCCGGAGATACTGACGCCCTCGGGACAAAGGTCGCCGAGACCTCAGTCGAAGGAAGGCGGGAAGTCGTCGACCGCATGGACGCCCACGTCGTTTATATCACCGAGGTTTTTGAGTCCGATTGGGACACCGATGAAGAAGGTGTTGGTGAACATGAAAGGGTATTTGGAGGAAGTTGGTCATTTGACGAAACTTAACCCACAAGATGCGTGGCTTCCGATAACTGAGTCTCGGAATGGCAATGCGCATTATGCCGCGTTTCATAACCTCAATGCCGGTGTCGGATTTCAAGCTCTGGTTTTGCCCGTCGCGTTCTCGTTTCTCGGCTGGTAAATGTTTATTATTCTCATATACACTATACGTTAATTTCTGAATGCAATATGAAATAAAGATATATTTATCTTGACTGGTATCCATCGGTACTTGTAAAGAAATATGTGAGTATTTTTTTATCCTTATTTTTTAATATAATTTTTAAATCTTGAATATTTTCTTGAAATATAAGTGATTAATTAACCATGGAAATGGTGGAATATTTATTTATTTTGTTAAAATATTTCTTTCTTTAATTTAATTATGATACATTTTGCATTACTATTAACAAAAATCTCGAATTTTAAGAAATCCCCGTATCCTAAACCGTGTTCATTTGGGATTTTAAATACATGAACGTCTAAATTAATTTCATATATTAATTAAAGAAACTACTGTTTCGTAATAATAAACAATTACATAAAGTATATCTTCATTAAATTGTTATAACTGTTTTTAAATTTCTAATTGAAACACGTTTTATAACTAGTACTGGAACGAATCAAACCTGTCGAGCTCGGCATGAGTTTTTTCGGACAAGCTCAAAAACTCAGCTCGAAAAGCTTGAATTTCAATTAACCATGTTTGAGTTCATTTTTTTTAGTATGCAGTTCGCGCTCGAACTCCATAAAATCTCAGCTCCATACTCGAAAAGTTTGAATCGCTTAATAAAATCTCGACTGAATATGTATATACATGAGACTCAATAATCGAATTACTCGAAAAAATTAAACTCAATACGAATAAATATAGAAGACTCGAAAAACTCGATAAAAACTCAAGCTTGGCTTATTAATTGTTTCGAGCTCAGGTTCGAGATGGAACTCGAGCTCGAGTTGCTCGATAAAAAGTCATTTGCAACCTAATTTTAACCGTTTCTATTACATCCTTTACTCGTTACAAATTTTCTTTTCGATTTAAAACGTATGAGAGATCATAATAAATTATAAATATTGATGCACCAAATTTATTAAAAGATACAATTAATTTATAATGAAATTTTAAATTAGTTTGTTGTTATTTTTACAAATTTTGAAGTTTTCTACTTTGGGCATTAAAAGTTGTACTTTGTTTGCTTGTCTTGCGTTGTGTGTGGGTCACCGGAGACATCCCCGTGATGTTTTAATCATCATTTGCTTTTTCTTGTCGAATAAAATCATGGTTTTGACCCATAAAAGTTGTATAATGTTTAACCTTTAATTAATGAAGAGTAAATGACATTTTTGGTCCTTATGGTTTGATGGTTTACTCGGATTCAGTCCTTTAACCATAATAAGGTCAAATTTCATCCATATTTTGCTAATTTTGTGCCCTTTTAGTCCCTCGTCCGTTAAACTTAACGACACAACCATTAAAGTTGTAAGAATGACATTTTTACCCTTTTCATTGAGACGCTTTTAGTCCCTATGGTTTTATTATTTACCCATTTATAGTCCAACATTTATTTTTTTTATTTTATCTTTATAATTATATTATTTATAGATTTACTTAATTCATTATAAACACACTTATTTTATTTATAAATATAGTTATGTCTTAATATTTTATTTACATTTACTATTGTTCGTATTTTATTTAGAATTTAACTTTTATTTTAATTTAAATATATATTTCTTTACTAATTTATTTAAAGTTCATCTTCTTTATTAATTTTAATTTTTATAATATTATTGTTGACATTTATGTATGTAATTTTGTTAGTTGTGTTAAGTAAATATAATATCGTCGATATTTTTCCTTTCCAAAGTCACTACCTACTACACCGCGCACCCGTAGGTATCACTCGTAAAATTATTTTTTTGAAATTTTTTTTCACAAACATGTTTTAATTAACATTACACAGATAATATGTGTGAATTTCACGCAAATTCGAACACTCTAAGTGCATGAAATCACGCACCACATATATGCAAAATTATGTAAGTGTGCGTTCACATCATTTTTAGGAGCTAGAAAATGTGAATGTATGTGAAGTTTACATATAATCTTCATAATGTTAATTAAAACATGTTTATGTAATAATAAATTAAAAAAAAAAGTGTTTTAAAGGTGGTAGCTTCTGGTGCGCTGTAAAAGTAGTGGACTCCCTCGAACCATATTATATATATATATATATATATATATATATATATATATATATATATATGTGTGTGTGTGTGTGTGTGTGTGTATGTGTGTGTGTGTGTAAAATATTTTCAAGTATCTTCCAATGTCATTATTTCTTCAAGTATATTCACATATGTATATAATTTATGTGTCGATAATTGATTAGGTTGGAACATATTTGAAGAAATAGTGACTTTGGAGAAGAAAAATATCGACGATATTATATCTACTTAAACACAACTAACAAAATTACATATATAAATGTCAACAATAATATTATAAAAATTAAAATTAATAAAGAAGATGAACTTTAAATAAATTAGTAAAGAAATATATATTTAAATTAAAATAAAAGTTAAATTTTAAAATAAAAAACGAACAATATTAAATGTAAATAAAATATTAAAATATAAGTATATTTATAAATAAAATAAGTGTGTTTATGATAAATTAAGTAAATCTATAAATAATATAATTATAAAGATAAAATAAAATAAAATAAATGTTGGACTATAAATTGGTAAATAATAAAACCATATGGACTAAAAGCGTCTCAATGAAAAGGGTAAAAATGTCATTCTTACAAATTTAACGGTTGTGTCGTTAAGTTTAACGGACGAGGGACTAAAAGGGCACAAATTTAGCAAAATAGGGATGAAATTTGACCTTATTATGGTTAAAGGACTGAATTTGAGTAAACCATCAAACCACAAGGACCAAAAATGTCCTTTACTCATTAATGAACGTCTCTTTAATTCACGGTTAATTATTTTTATATTTTTTAATTATCACTTAATAAAAGTTATATCGTGTTTATTTTATTTATTCTAAAGTATACTTTAAACTATTACATTAAAAAGAATATTAGGTTTAGCCTTTTGATTAGGGTTTATAATACATCATTATAATTTATAATTATTTGCCAATATAATATATTACTAGTTTATTATCAGTGTACTACATAAAATACTTAAATAACTGGATTTAAAATTTAGTAGTTGTGGATGAAAAACTTCGATATATAACAGCTAAAAACAGAAGAACACAATCAAATAAGAATAGATCAGGGAGATTGGACAAATAGAAAACGATATTCATGAGAGAAACCATAGTTAGAGGATTTTTTATAATAAATTACTTTAATTTTATTAATAGAAATCGTAAGATACATATGTCACATCTTCGTTAATCCAAATGACAATTTATTTAATCGTCAAGTGACATGTAGTTACTATCTTTTATGTATCATTCAAGTTATTGTGACTGGGTAAAATCTTTAATTAACAATTTCATTGGAAAACAAGAGTTTAACTAATACAATTATAATTTTTAAGCTCTTCTATACAAGTGGACTATATATCTATATCAGATGAGTGCCGAAACTATCATACTATACATAGTACAAAATAAATTCATCGATTCGATGATGGTTATAACGATACATTAGCAAATCGACTGAAAAAACCTTAAGTGACATTTGTTTCGTGTAATGAAATTCGATGGAATTGGAATCTAAATTTAGCTTGTTTAATATTTTTGACATTCTTCCTGAACTTATACATGATTTAAATTCCAACATATACAAGAATTAGATTCTAACCTACATCTCTAATTAATACTAAAACCATCTTCTACTCTTATCATTAACCATTTTAATAACTAAAATTTAAATTCTAACACCTTCGAATTTCATTTCGTGAACCAAACGACACTAAGTTTCATCTGTAATCTGTTAAACTAAATATGGTTAAATATGCAGGAGTTGGGGGATCATTTCATTAACCATAGCTTACATTTGGCAACTATACACCTTGTGGATCTTGGTACAACTTCATGAAGCGGTTCCCGGCAAGCGGTACAACCGCTACGTCGAGCTCGCTGAAGCAGCGTTCGGTGAGCATTCTCATCGAGACACGTAACATCGATCTAATCCTATAGTTGATTTTCTACGCTTAAAACTTCAGTTTACTTTTGATTTAATATTCTTTTGGTTTCATTAAAAAGTAAACAAACCAGACCTCATATTGTTTTGTTTTTACATACAGGAAACCGATTGGGCGCATGGTTGTCGCTCTTTCCAACGGCGTATTTATCAGCTGGGACGGCGACAGCCTTGATTCTTGTAGGAGGGGAAACGATGAAACTGTTCTTCGAGATCGTTTGTGGGCCGCTTTGTACGACTAATCCGTTAACGACAGTCGAATGGTATTTGGTTTTCACGTCGTTATGCATTGTGTTGTCTCAGCTTCCAAACCTCAATTCGATCGCTGGACTCTCCCTCGTAGGGGCGGTGACCGCCATCTTTTACTCCACCATGGTGTGGCTCCTCTCCGTTAGCCAACGTAGACCACCCGAAATCTCTTATGAACCCGTCTCGTTACCCTCGTTTACCTCTTCGGTTTTTTCGGTTCTTAATGCACTTGGTATCATAGCATTTGCATTCAGAGGCCACAATCTTGTCCTTGAGATTCAGGTAACTTTGACTTTTTAAAGTCAAACAGCTTCATTATTAACTTCAAATGTGATTTAAATACTTTAAAACTTCTTAAAAAGTTTTAGATTGCATCAAAATCTATACAAGATGCTACAAATTGGAATATATTTTGGTATTAATATTGTAGTAAAATCAATACAAATTTTGTATTTATAACATAACTGGTTTGACCTTAAAAGCCAAAATACTGTGCTAAGACATTACTGATAAGTTTCGTTGTATCTTCTCGATCAGTCGACAATGCCATCGACATTCAAGCACCCGGCTCACGTGCCGATGTGGAAAGGAGCCAAGGTTGCATCCTTTTTCATCGCTATGTGTTTGTTCCCCGTAGCCATCGGTGGTTTCTGGGCTTACGGAAACCTTGTAAGTGCATCAATTTCAGCATTCTTAATCCCCGTTCATACATGAAAAAATGACGTTAAATAACTATGTACTTTTTAGTTTATACATAGTTATGCTACATTTTTTTATGCACTCAAAATTTCAAAAATGCTTCGTTACCATGAGTTTCAACTACAATGTTGAAATACTTTTCAAAGTTAATTACTAAATATGCAAAAAATAAAAAAAAAATTACATAACATAAATACATACAAACTTAAAAATACGTAACAGATTTCTAATACATAAAAATCCAATCTTGTAGATGCCATCTGGAGGAATCCTAACCGCACTATTCCGTTTCCACGAACACGACATTTCAAGATGGCTACTTGCGACGACATTCCTCCTAGTCGTCTTCAGTTGCTTGAGCAGCTTTCAGATATACTCCATGCCGGTTTTCGACAACTTTGAAGCAAGCTACACCCACCGCACAAACCGACCTTGTTCGGTGTGGGTTCGTTCAGGTTTCCGTGTACTTTACGGGTTCATCAACTTCTTCATCGGCGTAGCGTTGCCGTTCCTTTCGAGCCTGGCCGGATTGTTGGGAGGATTAACACTTCCGGTGACATTTGCATACCCATGTTTCATGTGGGTGCTGATCAAAAAGCCCACAAAATATAGTTTCAATTGGTACTTCAATTGGTCGCTTGGGTGGTTAGGAGTGGCGTTTAGTGTGGCGTTTACAATTGGTGGAATTTGGAGTATTGTTGATAATGGGCTGAAACTCAAGTTCTTTAGGCCCAATTGAATATGGATTACAAATTTAGAATGTTTGTGGGTGTGATTTTGAAGTTTTTTTTTTAAATTATGCTTTTAATTCGATATATAATTAATTAATTATATATAGCTTTTTGTACGTATATGTGGTAATGCAATATGGAAGTGTTTTGAGGTTTTTAGTGTTTTCATTTGGAATTGAAAACTTCTCAAGTGTTTTTGTACTTTATAAATTAATTAATATTTATTGATATTTATTCTTGTTCGTAACTAATAACTTCTGGTGAGGTTAAACTTTGCGGGAATGTTAAACACATTAATTAAACTTGGTGAGTTCATTTCATATAACAATTAACAATTAAGAAAAATCATCCCCGCAATGTCATCTAACATTAATCATCAGCTAACGATAATCACTTACAATGATATGATTCAACTCACTAAAGAAATCTCTTTTCGTATTTAGTTCTGTAATTCATTCAACCGAAAAGGTCTACTCCGAAGAGGAATTGTATTGTCATCTCCTATCGAAGTGACATTTTTGTACACCCTCTAATACCTGGTGATTTCATTTCATATAAAAATTAACAAAAGAGGATAAATCATCCGTGCAACGTTATCTATTAGTCATCATTAATCAAGTACAACCATACGATTCAACCCACCCAAGATATCTATTTTTATAATGGGCTAAAGCCATACAATAGCAGTATACTTTTTAAGGTGTATCAATATAGTACGTGTACTTTTTATATTGTTAATATGATACCTTTACTTTTTATGACCAGTTATTTGGTCTAGCTTTGCGCAGTTGTTGGAGAATCGTCGGTACGAACTTGTTCACCGTTGGATCTGCGTGAAATTTAAGGAGAAGTTTCTCAACACATAGTTCTTCGATCTGGACGGTGGAGATCTTCATTGGAGATTTCTACAAAGGTATGTAGGTGTTTGAAGTTGGTTATGTTGTGTGATTTCTCCTACCAGGTTATCACAAGAACGAGAGAGTGTATTTGATGCTTCAATTATGGAAATTTGAACATTAATAAATAAAATTTTCATTCTTAACAGGTATAGCCAGTAACCGGTTACCAAAAGTATCATATTGGTATTTAAAAATGTAGTACACGTATCAAATTTGAACAATTCAGAAAGTACACGTATAATATGAATAATTAAAATAGTACACGTACCATATCGATACATTTTAAGAAGTACACAACTATTCTACGGCTTTAGCCCTTTTATAATTAATTATGTGACTCATCCAACCGAAGAGATCTATTATTTAAAGGAGAATTCTATTCACACCATCTTACCGAATGGACATCTTTGTACAAACTTGACGTGACTGTTCGAGCGTAGTCCGGCGGGATTTAATGATAGAGCCGTTCCTTATCGTTCCCGGACACGGATCATAGCTGAAACAACAAGAGAAACTCGTTAGAAGTGGACCTAGGACCGGAGCCCCGGAATCCACCTCCGACGATCAAGTCAGATTTACGAAATTAGGAAATGAATAACTATATGATTAACTAAAAATCAGAATCATAGAGATGCTAAGTGCAGTAATATAAGTATATAAACACTTGGCTTACGTTACCTGAAAACAATACCAAAAGAATACTAGATCTCAAACCATTACCAGTTCAAGTAATACGAGTGGATTAATAAACCAGTATACTTCCATGTCCAGAGCCAGAACCAAAACCGGAGCCAGATCACGCTCAACCATGACCAGATGGGAGATCATGTAATGGCGAGCGAATGCGAGAGGGAAATGGAGGGGAAACCACTGGTGTTCGTTGGCTGTTGCCGGCAGGGAGTCGAGACAGTGGTCGTCGACCGGGAGCAGAAAGAGTGAGAGGTGTAGAGAGAGATACGGAGGTCGGAAGTGATGGTGGCGGCGGCACTAGGGTTTAGGCCGTTGCCATTGGTTGCGAGGATGAGAGTGAGAGATCGAGTGGACGAGAGTGAGAGGGAAAAGGAAAGAGTTACCCGAGAGTGGCGGCGATGGTGTTGTGGCGGCGACGCAGAGAGTGATTAATGGGTGGCCGCTGTGGTGTTAGCCGGCGTTGGAGACGACGGCGGCGGTCGCCGGCCAAAACAGAGAGATCCAGAGTCCAGACCTAAAGAAGGGTTGCTTGAGTAGGAGGTCATACGTCTGCTGCCCTTGTCCATGAGAACATGGATTTTCTTGTGGACTGGGCTCATTTTAAGAGGAAGTGGGCTTTTTACCAGGCCCAATCTATTCAAAGTCTAACCAACATCATCAAGTCCCCCAAGTTCAGAGTGATTGGTTTTTATTCAAACCAATTACTTTGGACTTAATGCTAAACATATCTTACATAATACTGATACTGATATTAAGCCCATATGTTCATGTGATAAGAATGAGTAATAGAGTGCAACACTAAATCAGTAAGCATAAATCCGTACATATAAATTTTTAAACAAGGCATGCGGCCAACCCCTGTAAAGGTTGGTTTGTCCTTTATATACAATGAAGGCTTGCAACCGCCCCTTGTAGGGAACTGTTGCAACCGCCCCTTGTAGGGAACTGGTCTATCATTATAAATAATGAAGGCTTGCAACCGCCCCTTATAGGGAACTGGTCTATCCTTATAAATAATGAAGGCTTGCAACCACCCATTGTAGGCAACTGGTCTATCCTTATAAATAATGAAGGCTTGCAACCACCCCTTGTAGGGAACTGGTCTATCCTTATAAATAATGAAGGCTTGCAACCGCCCCTTGTAGGGAACTGGTCTATCCTTATAAATAATGAATTATGCAAATCTTATTTTTATAAATACCCAAAAACTTAGTTCCTTACTCCTTTACCAATTTGGAAGAAATTGAGAGTTTTCCCCCGCTCTTTCGAAACTCACGGCTTCATCTTTAATCCATCACAAGGAGCTTTAAACAAAATCACAGTTCAAGGCAAGAATCATCAAGCAAGTGATAAGCATCAAAAGTATACAAGAATCCCAAGGTAAAATTTCTAATTGAAAAGTATTCTTTTAAATGTTTTGGAACCTACATAGGTTAGTTATGTTTAGAATGTCATCAAAAATCATCAAATTGGGTATGGATTAGTGTTGCAACATTCAAATAAAACTCAATGCATGTGATTAATATGTGTTTGGATTGAGTAAAGATCTGATACCCACACTAAGTGCAAAGCACAACAACAGTACCCAATGCACACACACACACACACACACACACACACACATACATCTAGATGTGCAGCAACAATGTGTGTATGATTCTGTTTTGATTGGAAAGGCAAAGCAGTAGCAGCAGCCTATAATATTTTAAGTAAAGCAAGTCTATAAAGTATATATATAAATTTGAATGTAAAAAGATTAGTGACAACACCCAAAATATATATGCAACAATAGTGTATATGTGTGTATGAATAAGAGAAGGCAGCAGCAATATATATACATTCAGACAAACAATTTAAGTACCTTTGTATGCGTAAAATAGTGATTATGGACATCAGCGACAAAAACATATTTTTATGCATTTCATCAATATATATATATAAGTGTTTATTAGGAGGTTCTTAGCTGTCCAGAAATCATAGAAACATAATAGAGCTGTGATGTGAACTTCATGATCATTGGCATATGTAAAATGTCATGTATATGTGTAAGTTGATTTCATAAACATATGTGTGTGCGTGATCAATTAAACACAGCAGCCTTTATATATATACATACACATTAACATGTTGCATCACATTTAAAGTATGTACAGATGTATAACCTGAATTACAGCAAACAACAGTACCCAATATATATAGATAAATGTACAACATGTGTGATGTATAAATGTGTGCTTAAGCATGATGTAAGCTTATGTGTTGAACAAAGAAATTTAAGTTTTTTGGTGTGTGATTAAAGATGTCCAGCAGCCTTAAATTGAATAATTGGTACATCAACAATGGTACATGAAGATATATGTGCGCAATTACATGTAAATAAAAAGCATAATGTGTCATATATGAATGTTTTGTATGATCATTAGTAACTTAACAGCAACCAAGTACATACATAGTAAAGGTGTGTGTATTCCAGCAGCAAAATAAAATCAAGTCTTGTGTGTGTTCTGTGTGCTGGAAAACAAAATAAAAATCAGGGTATGCGCAATTCGAGACTCGGGAGTGGTATAGACTGTATGAGCCAAAGATGGAGCTATCAATATGTATTACAAACATATGCTCAAAATATATATAAGATAGATTTATTCCATGACCCATATGCTTAAGATGAAAAATACATGCATACAAAATTCGAATATCAAGAAGTAATCCATACACCTGCTTATAGTTGCTTGTAATAATGTCATTTAACAGACATACATGTGTCATGGCAGACGAAGAAAAAGACATTGAAATGAAATTATTGTCCTCATTCCTCATCATGAAGCTTTATGGATATAAATAATTAATCCCCTTTTGAGTATTCAATGGAGGTAATAATGAATTCCCTCAGAAAATAGTGTTGGTCATAATCTTCTAAAGAAGATAGAGCTGATCACAAAAAACTAGAATTCCCTTGAAGGGAAAACTAGGGTAATATTGGGATAAATGAAATGAGTGAGGGTTGATATACGTATGACATCACCACTTCTTTTTATATATAAACAATTACATATCACGAGACATGCCGGAAAACAAAATAAAAATCAAAGTATGTATGCATTGTTTATATATTCTGTGATTTACGTGAATGTAAGCGCAGGACATCATCATGAACACATATATGTATAAAATTAAATAAAAGGTCAGCAGCATGTAATGAAAGATCATAATAGGCAGAACCTAGAAACGAAACTAGAACACGAAGGCTAGTTGTTCGCGGTCCCACGGATGGCGCCAATGTTCGAGCGTAGTCCGGCGGGATTTAATGATAGAGCCGTTCCTTATCGTTCCCGGACACGGATCATAGCTGAAACAACAAGAGAAACTCGTTAGAAGTGGACCTAGGACCGGAGCCCCGGAATCCACCTCCGACGATCAAGTCAGATTTACGAAATTAGGAAATGAATAACTATATGATTAACTAAAAATCAGAATCATAGAGATGCTAAGTGCAGTAATATAAGTATATAAACACTTGGCTTACGTTACCTGAAAACAATACCAAAAGAATACTAGATCTCAAACCATTACCAGTTCAAGTAATACGAGTGGATTAATAAACCAGTATACTTCCATGTCCAGAGCCAGAACCAAAACCGGAGCCAGATCACGCTCAACCATGATCAGATGGGAGATCATGTAATGGCGAGCGAATGCGAGAGGGAAATGGAGGGGTAACCACTGGTGTTCGTTGGCTGTTGCCGGCAGGGAGTCGAGACAGTGGTCGTCGACCGGGAGCAGAAAGAGTGAGAGGTGTAGAGAGAGATACGGAGGTCGGAAGTGATGGTGGCGGCGGCGGCACTAGGGTTTAGGCCGCTGCCATTGGTTGCGAGGATGAGAGTGAGAGATCGAGTGGACGAGAGTGAAAGGGAAAAGGAAAGAGTTACCTGAGAGTGGCGGCGATGGTGTTGTGGCGGCGACGCAGAGAGTGATTAATGGGTGGCCGCTGTGGTGTTAGCCGGCGTTGGAGACGACGGCGGCGGTCGCCGGCCAAAACAGAGAGATCCAGAGTCCAGACCTAAAGAAGGGTTGCTTGGGGAGGAGGTCATACGTCTGCTGCCCTTGTCCATGAGAACATGGATTTTCTTGTGGACTGGGCTCATTTTAAGAGGAAGTGGGCTTTTTACCAGGCCCAATTTATTCAAAGTCTAACCAACATCATCAGTGACATTTTCAATTTTCTTATAATTATTCTTATTTGACACAAATTTTTATCTAATAAATATTATTATTATTATTAAATAGTAAAATATTTAATAATTTATTTAAATAACCATATTATTAATGAAATTAAATAATCTGGATAAAAAACAATTTAAATCGTTTAAAAAGGCAAGTCTAAAATATTTTGTAAATGAAACTCACTCAAAAAGTTTAAAAAATTATATTTAATAATGACTAAAAAACTTTTATTAAATAGTCGTTAAATAATAGATATTCGTTTGCACATCAACTATTAAACTTTTAAATTTTTTTTTTTTAAAACATTTAAAAAACTCAGTACGTAGAATTAGTTGGATCAATACGAAACACATGACACATTTGATATGTGTCTTATCACTTCTAAAGTTTTTATTTTTAATTAGTCAAAGTCGAAACTAAAAAATGTTCAAATTAGTTAGTCATTCATTTTCTAACTTATTATTTCAACGACATAAAAGTTAGTTTTGAAAAACATTTAAAAAGCTTGTTTTAAAAACGTTTATAAATAATTAAAAGAGTAAGTTATATGTGTATTAACTTCACAAATATCAACTAGGTTGGATAAAAAAATCAGTTTTAAACTTATGTTTTTTTAGAATTAACTAGTTATTAACCCACGTAAATACGTGGATATTCTATAAGTAATTATTTAATAAAAATATACACGAACATAAATTACATATAAAAATGTTTATCTTTTTTCTTTAAAAAAAAAATACGAAAATGATATTATCTTTTGCTATTAGGGTAATTAAATTTTCTATTTTTAAATATGTATGAAAAGTATTCATCTTTTAAAAATTTTTATTTTTAAATTTCTATGTATAAATAAAAGTTCAAAAATTTATTTTTACATAAAACACAATATAAATTTTTATTTCTTAATGGTTGTTGGATATCATCATAAACAAATAAACATGAATCCTCAAATTACAAATCATGGATTACATATGATTTTTTTACACCAAGAAATATCATATTTGTAAAATGAAAAAAGTTATATGTTTTGATTAAAAATTAAACATCAAAATATTAACTTTTTTATCTTAGAAATAAATTTAGATTATTATTAGAATATTTAAAATATTTCCTTTTTTAATTGTATGCATTAAATATGAAAGTATTTGAATTAAATTTCTTATTTTCTTAATAATGAATTAGTAAAAATTAGAAATCTAATTATGAAAAAAGGCGGGAAATCAAAAATTTTGATAGATGAGAAAGTGACACTTGGCAAATAGGTTTTCTTTTATTAATAGATATAGATTGAGTTAAACACAAAACTTGGGAGACTTTTAAAATGTACGTGGGTTCAATGGAAAACCACTATACACTTGAAAACTATGGAAATCTACGCAGACCGTCCGATTAGGTGCATTTCATGAAAAATGCGGTGGCATGATCGTAAATAAGGCATCACGCGGGATTTTGATGCCTCACGCGGAAATTTGATGCATCACGCGGGATTTTGATGCATCATGCGGAGAATTTGATGCATTTGTGGTGGTGCACTGGTGCAGTGCGGTTTTCGCAAGTTTTCAGGTGCATTGTGGTTTTCCATTGAACCCCTATATATATATATAGAGGGAGGTTCAATTGAGAAATTTTATGCATCGAGGTACAAAAGTACCTATATCATCCATTAGATCAAAGACTTGTATGGATTAGATTAATGGCAAAAGGGTAAATAGTTGGACAATTTTATGCATCTTGTGCATTATAAAAACAAACAAAGAAGGACATTTTGGAATTGCTAAATAAATTCAATTGACACATTTCCAAATTTAATAAAAATTACAAAAATTCAAAAAAGATGATGGAGATCTATGCATTTCATCGTTAATCATGTTTATCTATGCATCATGATAAAAAAAAGACGCATTTAACAAAAAAAATACACAAATTAATTTATGCATCGTGTTCAACTTGTTTATCATTCATCTATGTATCGTGTACGTCGTTCATATTTTTCATTCATCTGTGCATCGTGTTCAACTTGTTCATCATTTATCTATGCATCGTGATTGTTCGTTATCCATTTATGCATAATCATTTTTCGTTGTTCATCATTCGTCATTCATTTATGCATCGTCATTGTTCATCATCCATCTATGCATAATCATTATTCATCGTTCATCATTCATCTATGCATCGTGTTCTTCATAATCATCATCGTTTGCATCTCTTGTTAATGTTCATCATCATCGTTGTTCATCGTTAATCTTCGTCTTCAAACCATCATCACTATGAAAATCATGAAGAACATGATTAGAGAGAAAAGGAGAGAGAGAGAGAGAGAGAGAGAGAGAGAGAGAGAGAGAGAGAGAGAGAGAGAGAGAGAAATGAGGAGTAAAATGAGGAATGTAGTTAATTTGAGATTTTAATTCAAAATGTAACTCCTAATCATCTTTTAATGATTAGAAATAAATTAATTACCATATCTTTATTTTTTCCTAAATGCCCTTTGTGCACCCATGATAGATTATCCGATGCACAAAAGTTCCTCGAGGTTCTCGATGCACAAAAGTTCTCAATTGAACCTCAATCTATATATATATATATATATATATATATATATATATATATATATATATATATATATATATCTATATATATATATATATATATATACATATATGTATATATATATATATAGATACATATATGTATATACATATCTATATATACATATGTATATACATATCTATATATACATATACATATGTATATACATATATATATATACATATACATATGTATATACATATATATATATACATATACATATGTATATACATATATGTATATATATATACACATATGTATATACATATGTATATACATATATATATATATATACATATGTATATACATATATATATATATATATATATATATATATATATATAACATATGTATATACATATATGTATATACATATATAATATATATACATATATATATATATATATATATATATATATATATATATATATATATATATATATATATATATATATATATATATATATATATATATATATATATATATATATATATATATATATGAGTGACTTTTTTAAGAACCTCAAATATGGTGAGAACCTAGGAACCTTCTAAAGCAGTTGGATCAAAAGGGTATTTTTGGAATAAAAAATATTATCGTTCTATCTCCACCTTTTTTATTGTATGCATCTATTTTTCACTTTGTCTCTCTTACTTTTTTTTTCATTTTCTTTTTCTTTCATGACAATTGATTTTAATTAAGAAAAAAGCGTTTTTTATAAAAAAAATATTGTTTTCTATATAGATTATCATCTAATTTACATAGAATATATGATACTTGACATTCTACACGACATTCTACGTAGATTACATGATAATCTACGTAGAATATACGTAGATTGCATGATAATCTATGTATATAATCTATATAGATTACATGATAATCTATGTAGATTATCATATAATCTATATAGATTATCATTTAATCTACGTAGAATATATGATACTTGACATTCTACACGACATTCGACGTAGATTACATGATATTCTTCGTAGAATATAATACAAGACTACTTGTAAAAAATCACACATAATCTATATAGATTATCATATAATCTACGTAGAATATATGATACTTGACATTCTACACGACATTCTACGTAGATTAGATGATAATATACGTAGATTACATGATAATCTACGTAGATTACAATATAATCTATGTAGATCATTCTATATAGATTATCATGTAATCTATGTAGATTATCATATAATCTATATAGATTATCTTGTAATCTACGTAGTATATATGATACTTGACATTCTACACGGCATTCTACGTAGATTACAAGATAATCTACGTAGATTACATGATAATCTACATAGAATATACGTAGATTACATGATAATCTACATAAATATACGTAGATTACATGATAATCTATGTATATAATCTATATAGATTACATGATAGTCTATGTAGATTATCATATAATCTATATGGATTATCATGTAATCTACGTAGAATATATGATACTTGACATTTTACACGACATTCTACGTAGATTACATGATAATCTACATAGAATATAATACAAGACTAGTAAAAAAGTCATACATAATCTATATATTTTATCATGTAATCTACGCAGAATATATGATACTTGACATTGTACACGACATTCTACGTAGATTCTATGATAATATACGTAGATTACATGATAATCTACGTAGATTACATGATAACTACATAGAATATAATACAATAAATATAACATTCTACATAGATTATGAATAGTAATGTTACATATAATCTATATAGATTATCATGTAATCTACGTTGAAACTATATATACTATAATAAATGAGAACAATTTTTTGCCACATGTCATCCTCCTAATGTCCTACTTTTTTATTTTCCTGCTCTTTTTCCAAAAATAAAAAATAACATTAATTTTAAGTAACTTGCATATCATTTAATTGATTTAATTTAAAATTTATGATTGAAACTTATTATTTTTGTTTCCTAAACTAATTGACCATAATTAATACTTATTAAAAGTTTTCAAAATTAACAAGCTAAAATAAAAAGTTTTAGAAAATCAATAAAATAGTAAACTTCAAGTTTAAATCTTCGAAAGAATAAATAATATTAAAAAACTTAGTAAAAATAAAAATTTTAAAGATCAATAAAATAGTAAATTTAAAATTTGAATGTCCGAATGAATAAATAGTTTCATGAAATAACAATTAAATATCTTAGTATACAATAAATTTGAAAAACTTTTTGTTATCAAATCAAGGTTGTCAAATCGAGATCTTACCTAAGATCGTTTTTGTCATTGCAGGATCGGGATCATAGGATCCTACCGAAATTAAATATTATATATCACAGTATTGTATCATAAACAAAAAGAGTCATTTTCATCGGAAAAAAATCATGTTCATAAATAAATTAATTCTCATTCAAAAGAAGCTAGTCATTTTCATAGATGATTCAAACTTTAAAGACAATATTAAATGAAAGTCATTTTCATACATCCATTCACAAGTTATAAAAAGTTTGAAATACACGTCGTACGATCTTACGATGTTTCTAATGATCCTTCGATCTTGCTTATGAAAATAAATCGTATGTAGGATCGGATCGACGTACGATCTTACTAACGATCCTACGATCTTGCTTACGATCCTACCCAAAACCGATCCCACTAACGATCCTGATCGAAATCCAATTGTATGATCGTAGGATCGTACGATCCTACGATTTAAATCGCGGTTTCGATAACCATGTATCAAATCTTTATATGTTAAGTATGAAATTTTGACACATGTTCAAAAAATAATCATTCAAATTTTAAATGTATTTTCTTAAATAAAATTTTGTTTTAATATTTTCTAAAACTTCAAAACCAAATGTTGCAAATTCAATATTTAAAATAACTTAATTTAAAATAAACTTAATTATATATTTATTTTTTAAGTTGACGTTGTATTTGTTATATCAAGTTTTAATCACTTAGGCAATAAATATTTATTATTAATTAAAATATCTTAAATAAGAAAACTTATATATGGTTTAATTTAAGGTCTCTGACAAATTTATACAATTTAAATTAATATACTTCATAAAAATTTAATATATAAAATAATTATTTTATTGATATCCATGAGATTGATGATAGCACAATAACAAATAAAATAGAATGAAGGTTCAACATTTTTAAATCAATAATAAGAAGATAATAATTGAATTGAATCACATACGTAAACCCTAAAATACTATATTTAAATCAATAATTCAAATACGTTGAATCACATCTTAATTGCTTTTTTTACTTAAACATTGACTTAGAGTCATCACTTTTTACCATTGACTCAACGATTTTGCATTTATGTCATTTTTTTTATTGTATCTTAAAAATATAGAAATAAAATTAGTCTTTTAATATTAACCTATTTTTAAATATGATACAAATTTAATTTTCCATTTTCTAAAGAAAGATGATTACTTAAAATTGATAGGATTGCAGGGGCGGCGATAAAATTGTTACCTTGGCTTGCTTTATGAACCTGCGTCTCTTTGTTTGACGTAATTGAAAATAGGAATTGATTTTTTTATTGATATATTTCATTTGTACTTGTATTCATGATTTCTTTTCATTTTGTTTCAAAATTAATGTTACTTATTAAAATAATTCTTTACAATCTATGTAATTTCAATTATACTATCAGTTAGTTTATGAACTCACCTATTACATAAAACTTTAATAATATAATTATTTACGTAGATTATATATAAACTTGAAACTAAAAATAAATATTAATGTTTACATAAAATATATAAAAACTTAAATGTAAAGATAACAATTAATTCTAAAGTTGTCATTTCAATATCATAGTATTTAATTTTTAGATTCTTTCTGGAAAGTGCTATTAAAATTGTTTAATAAACAGCTAAAAAGAATTTTAGATTATATTGGATATTGATTAAGTAGCAGGAATAAAAATTTATTTTAAAATTATATATTCTATTAAAAGATCAAATAAATGTCATTTGATACCTAGCTAGAATGTCAATTGGCATAACCTGAATATGATACGTGTAATAGTCTACATTTTTATGTTACAAAATTATTAAATTAATTTAGAATTAAAACGTCTGTCTGTTATCCTGGATTTTTGTTTTAAATTTGAGTCTACATTCCAAGTCTTTTCTTAGCTTCTATAATTTTTTCATTTCTTTGTAATTATTTAATTTTTAGTTATGTATTTTACATTTACTTACATATTTTATATATTTTCAATAATCACTTTAACAGTATAATATATTTGTTTTATTTATTTTATTCGACATTTTACGTAGATTACATGATAATCTACGTAGATTCCATAATAATCTACATAAAATATAATACAAGAAACATAACATTCGATCTACATAGATTATAAATAATAATGTTAATCTAAATTAAAAGATATAGAATTATATAACATTTTATATAGACACATAATATTTTATATAGGATACGTTAATTTTTTAGCAATTAAATGATTTTCTATATAGGAAAAAATATTTTTTTAATAAAAAATTTTTTTTTACTATAAAAATCAATTCTCATGAAAGAAAAATAAAACGAAAATGAAAAGTGCAATCAATTTTTTTTTTTTTTTTGTATAAGCTAACTCATTTTAAATCTCTAGATTTATTGTTAATAGATATATACTGTTTATTTCATGAAAATAAGCAATTCTTTAACCAAAAAAATATGTGTACTTTAAGATATATTACATAATTTTTTTACATTAAAATTTGATTTGAGTCTCGTATATAATTAGTTGTGTTAATGTTTTAAATTTCATGTTAACTTTCCTTCTTTTATATTTTAAAATGGTTTCATTTAAATTTTTGTTTAATTGCATTACCGTTTCATGACTCTTGGTTATCTATAATTAATTGTTATTTCATCCATAGGTTGAAAATAAATAATTATTCAAGATTATAAATAGTAGGGGTTGCAAATAATCCATTTGTCAACTTAAAATATTTCATATTTCTTCTCCTAGATTTTCATCGGTTAGTTTTTTTTATTTATTTATTCTTCTTTTATTTTTCAAATATCAAGTTCGTTATTCATCTTTAACACACGTATGTTTGTTATATATATTGTGAATCGATTATTACAATTTTTGTTTCATGATATTTTATATTTGATAGTGATAATGATGAATATTATTGAAGTTACCATCCAAGCAAAGACTTTCTTGACAAATAGTCTTTCTAAAAAAAATTTGTGAGTTCTTTAATCCATATGTTGATAATTCTTTTTATATTTAATGATATATTTATTTAAATTATTTTGACTTATATATTTTTATTAATAAACTATTTATGTTGATGTATGTGATTAATGTGCTCTATACTAACATGTCAAATATCATAAAAATTTGTCGCTAAAAACACAAATGTCAAGGTTATATTCACCACCTTATAGGTTATTGTCATCCATCTTTTCAACTATATAGTTTTAAACTATCATAATTTAAAAAAAAATGTAATAACAACTAAAATTTTATTTCTATGTACTTGAATTCTTTTATGAATATCTTCTTGATAAAGTTTGCAACAATAAAAGTTTTACAATTTTATTATAATGATTTGTTTTTTTATTGCATTTCATCTTTGAAGAATTTTCAATAAATATTGATCTAGAAACATAATTAAACATCATGCGTCTTAATATTTTTCTTTAAAGTTTTTTAAATATATAAAAGTGCAATCAAATTTTTTGTATAAGTTAATTCATTTTATGTAAAACAATATTATATTTATTTTGTTTTAATTTGGTAGTTAAACTTTTTAGATTGTTTTCATAAAAAAATGATTATTAGTTTATAAGTTGAATCCATCTGATCAATTTTATATGATTAAGCTATTTATAAATAATCGTAATCATAAACTTTTTTCTATGTTTTAGTATATGAATTCATCTAATATTCTTAATTTGATGATATTGAATTTAAAACCAACCAATCAACCATATTGTTCCAATATATGACACCAAAATAAAAAACATATGTATATATGTTAATAAAATAGTTAATAAATACTAAAAAAAAATTAATTTCACATAATCTAGATGATAAAATATTTTTTTTATTTAATAGATATATATACTGTTTATTTCATGAAAATAAGTAATTCTTTAACCAAAATAATATATGTATTTTACGAAATACTACATAATTTTTTTTACATTTAAAATTTGATTTGAGTCCCATGTATAAATAGTTGTGTTAATGTTTTAAATTTCATTTTAACTTTTCTTCTTTTATATTTAAAAATTGTTTCAATTAAAATTTTGTTTTTTTATTTCATTACCGTTTCATGACCCTTGGTTATTTTTAATTTAATTGTTATTTCATCCATTGGTTACAAAGAAAATAAATGATTATTCAAAGTTATAGATAGTAGAGGTTGCAAATAATTCATTTGTCAACTTAAAATATTTCATACTTTCTTCTCCTAGATTTTCACCGGTTAGTTTTCTTTTCGATTTATTCTTCTTTTGTTTTCAAATATCAAGTTCGTTATACATCTTTTAAGTTATTTTATAAATAATCGTAATCATAAACATTTTTCTACGTTTTAGTATATGAAATCATCTAATATTCTTAATTTGATGATATTGAATTTAATATCAACCATTTTGATCCAATATACGATACCAAAATAAAAAACATATGTATATATATGTTAATAAAATAGTTAATAAATACTAAAAAAAATTTAAATGCACATAATCTAAAAATCAGCTCAAACGGACATCGTATGAATTTTTTGTGATTTTTTAAAGTTTCAGCCCAATTTCATGACGTTTTTTTTGTAAAGAACACGAACAAATCTGAGATTTCAAGTTTAAATCCAATCTTCTTGCTCTGATACCAATTGACAACTTTGATTCCCAGTATATTTTGCACTCCAATACATAAAACCAAACGATTTGTATTAAGAATATGAAGATTACAAAGAGAGAATTTGAACACTCAATCTCTAGGAATTTCACACTCAAGAACACACACACTTGATGGAGGCTCATTTGTATCAGAGAATTTGCTCTGATACCAATTGACAACTTTGATTCCCAGTATATTTTGCACTCCAATACATAAAACCAAACGATTTGTATTAAGAATATGAAGATTACAAAGAGAGAATTTGAACACTCAATCTCTAGGAATTTCACACTCAAGAACACACACACTTGATGGAGGCTCATTTGTGTCTTCTTCTCAAACCCTAGGAGAACAATATCATTTATACCTAAACTTACTTTGGGGGTTTGTCCAAACACTCCCCTTAAAGTCTTGAAAATTAAGATTCTCCCCAAAGTAAACTATTCCTAATAATAAATTGAACCTAAACTTTTATTATATTTAAATATACACTATTTTAGGGCTAACAATCTCCCCTTTAGTGTATAATTAAATATTTACAATTAAGCGCAATTACACAAGCTTGAATTACAAGAAATAAAGTTTCTAACAATCTCCCCCTTCTTGTAATCAAGGCTTGTATTCTTTTGAAGTCTTGGGCTCTAAACTCTGATCTCTGATCTTTGAAGTAACTCTGATCTCTGAACTTTTGAAGTATATCATTGATCTTCTTCAGATGACTCTCCTCTTGAATGTTTCAGATCGGTGGCTCTCCCCTTGCGTTTAGTAGGTCTTTCAAAACATTTCAACTCTTTTCAGAACATTCTCCCCTTCATGATGATCATGAGAATTATGATCATCATGTAATCACATCAGCTCTCCCCTTCAAATGAACAACCTCAATGTGTCTTCAAATCTTATTTCTTTGTCGAAGCAGATGATTACATACTCAGATAGAAAATATTACATTTAAAAACATTACAGACACAGAAGTACTTATCCCTCTCATGTTACATTCTCAATCCCCTCAATAACAGAATATAAACAGTTACACAATAAAAATTTTCCCTCGCCTTCAGAAACAACAATCTCTCCATCATTACAAAATATTCAGGACCAAAAGGATATTACAGTGAAGATCATGGCTTTGCAACCTGAATATAAGAAAATGAAACAAATTCATTTGTAAGTAACATTCCAGTTCCACATAGGAGTTTTGTTTGCACAATAGACTAAATCTATGTGACCTACGTTCAGCGCTGTCGTGACGTTAACACTGGTAGGATTTCCAAATAATCATCGTGAAATCCATTATCATGAAAGAATCACTCATATTTGTTCCGGCTTTGTCTCAGTAGACAAGCTGTTTATAGTCACGCAGACTGTAGACTCCATGTGTCCTAAAAGTGTATAACATTAAGCTCTAGACTCAAAGTGCATCAACTGAACTCGGAGACCGGAGAGAATGTCTTCCTTGTTTCAATATCAACAATATCCAAATGATATGTCGATAGAGAATGTGATATAACTCCGTGTGAATTGAAACATAAGTTTTTTAAGAGACGACTGAGTAGCTAGGGGGGTTAGGTGCATGTGTCACTGGGTCCATGACGTCTTATTCAATACCTAATCCAACTCATGGAATTTGGTAGCAGATGTAGGAAACCCAGCAGACTGACGCGGTGTTGGTATGATTTGTCTTTTCTTTGATTCCTTTCTCACCCCTCAGCTCTCATCATTTTTCAACTAAACTCCCTCCGGCTCACTTTTAAAATACAATGATAGACAGAAAGCATAGCATTGTTAGTTCATGATGCACTCTCATCTCCTTTCAATAACCCCTCTTAATGCATTTTATCTATGCTCGAACCTGTTAGTACCCCATGGTAACTAACATTCCTCAACTATTTGACCTAAGAACCCTTACTCACACAAACTAAAGTGGTTTCCTCCTTGGGTAGGTCTTCCGACTCTGGTTTAGACCATTGGAACGATATATATACATACATATACATATATATATATATATATATATATATATATATATATATATATATATATATATATATATATATATATATATATATATATATATATATATATATATATATATATATTGTGAGACCCAAGATTTCTCAAAGGTCTCAAGTCTAGGTCCCAGTAGCAATGCAATATCAATCAGGAAACTAAGATAAAATTAACAGTTGCGGAATAAAAGTTAATTACAATCAGAGACAATTTTAAGTGATAGGGACAGACTTCTAGACTATTACATCAAAGCACGAAATATAGACTAGCCCCGAACCCCAAAGCTCAATCATCTATCAAGTACCAAGGTGTTGAAACAGGTTTCAAAGCACTTCAAGCTCTTTCAGTGTCCTGACCTATCAACTAGGTCCAGCCAATCCTTTGCCTTTACCTGAAAAATAATGCAACAACGGGGTAAGCTTATTTGCTTGGTGAGAATGTAGAATTTTCACATTTAACATGCAATTATGAACGCGGAAGCACATGCACTACACTCGGCTCATGCACGACTCAGCTCTATTGCTTATGCACTGCACTAGGCTCATGCACAACTCAATCTCGAAGGGACATTGGCCAATAAATGCTCTTTTGATGCGCGACTTTGCTCAGCTCCCAGTTATAAAACTGTTGTTGCTCTTGAGACTTTTAGACAAATTCATAAGGAATGCTCGGATGATGATAACTCCATACACACACATCATTAGTGGGGATCAGCCACGTACTGGGCTAGCTACCAGTAATTGCTCTATATGGATATCATCGGAATGCTCAGCTCTAGCTACCCTCTATGCTTTCATCACGTAAATCAGCACATCATAAGCCTAACATTAACCCAACACTGAGCAATAGTGATGGAGTTAAGCTTAACAATCAAATGACTCGTCAATGAAATAGATTCTGGAAGAATAAATGCTCAGCTCAACAAATCATAGTAAATATACTATGATAATATATATCAATAAGCTCAAGATCAGAATGCCAATAAAATCAGGATCATGCAACAAACGTCTCAATTCACATAATTTGCAGTTAAAGTAAAATCTACAACTCACAGTTACTGGTTATTTGCACTTTCTGGCTCTGGCTCTGTTGCTCACAATCTGTAGTGGATTAGAACCACTATCTGACTTATGTCAGACTTTCAGATGCTTGCCATTTTGCTTGTTGCTCAATCTGTTAATAATATCGTTTCTGATATTTATTAGCCTTTATATCATCTAAATAGTATATTCAGTATTCATTCGTTGTCCTTTAATCTCAAAGTCTCAATATAATCAATTCTTTCATTCGTATTCTTTGTTAATTAATATTTACTAAGGATCAGTGAATATATATATATATATATATATATATAGATTTAGGTTCAAGTGAGTACCACCTCTAATGCAGCGCACTAGAAGGTACCACCCTTAAAAGTAATTTTTTTGAAATTTTTTTTCATGAACATGTTCTAATTAACATTACACAGATCATATGTGAATTTCACGCAAATCCGAACACTCTAAGTGCATGAAAACACACATCACATAAATGCATGTTCACATCATTTTTTAGGAGCTAGGAGATGTGAATGTATGTGAAATTTACATACGATCTTCATAATGTTAATTAAAACATGTTTATGAAAAAAAAAAATTTAAAAAAGTTTTTTTAAAGGTGGTACCTTCTGGTGCGCTGCATTTGGGTGGTACTCTCTCGAACCATATTCTATATATATATATATATATATAAAATCATTAAGCTAATTATTTTGTTATTTTATGTGTTGTCTATGGGTTTTATTCAAGATATTCAATTTTAGAGAATGGGGTTCGAGTTTACACATACGTTCAAATATAGAAGACTTAAATTTGAACTAATATTCGAATTTGTATGCTAAGTTCGAAGTCCATGATTAAATTTGAGCCACTATTCGAATTTAAATGTCAAAATCAAACTCAAATTCAATTCTAAGACTAAATTCGAAGGTCACCTCTCGAATATATATATTAAATTTGAATCCATGCTTCTACTTTATGCTCAAATTCGAAAATCATCATCAAATTCAAAGAGGGGATAAATTCGAATTCCTCTTTCAATTTTTAAGGTTAAATTCGAACACATATAGACAAACTCGAATTCCTTAATTAAATTCGAATTCCCTTTCGACTTTATGGCTAAACTCGAAGCTTCTTTCGATTTTAAGGTTAAAGTCGAAGCTACAATTCGATTTTGACTAAAATTCGAGTTTGTTCTTGGCAACTCGAATTTGTTCATCTTCTATTGCTTTTAATCTTACATTTTCAAGCCTAAAATCATATATATACTAAATATTAATCCTAGATTCAATTATATTATACATTTTCTAGTTAAATCTCAAGTTAATCTAGCTTTAATCACATAAAAATGGTAAATTCGAGATTATATTTTCAAATCCGAAAGTATAGAAACTTTAAACGTAATTTCTTACCTCAAATTCGTATGTAATCACACGTGAAATTGTAGAGTCTTGTAGCATACTCCGAGATCTTTCCAACGACATATAAATCTTGATAATCGGTTGGTCGGTTTGGTAGAAATTTTAGAGAGAAGTAGAGAGAGAAATCTAGAGAGAGAGAGTAGAGAGAGTCAGATCTGATTTTATGATCTTAAATTCCGTTTATATACTTCAACTAGTTATGTTTGCTACTTAACCCACTATTACTTTCGTATCTTATATATCTTTATTTAATTATCTTATTAATTTATCAATTCATAATTTAAATATTTATATAATATATAATTTAATTAAATATTTCAAAACTTAATTAAATTATAATTCAAATAATGTAATAATATTACATTATTGGTTCGATGATCAGATATTTAGGATTAGCTAAAAGTTGGGTTGTTACATATATGCCTAATCACACATATTGGGCATCATCCGAGTAAGCATGATATCTTGAAAGATATATCAGTGAAGCTCATGGGGTATTTCAGAAGATGGATGAGTGTTGAATGAAATATCTTAGGAAGTTTGAGAGACTGTATGAGAGAACTTTAATAAAAAGTCTGATATGAGACTTGGAAATTAATCAGACTATCATGAAAGAATTAGCTTGGATGGGAGAAACTTGATGTATGAGAGAATCAGAATACGTGAGAAAAAGCAGAATAATTGAGAGAATCTTAGAAAGAATGAGATCAAGATCATCACAAAGATTAGATCAATTAATCTTGGTGGAAATTTATTCAGTCAGAGAATCATATTGTTCTAACAAAACCTTTTAAAGTGTGCGTTAGAGTATTCAGAATGCTTACACACTTTTTGTTAAAATGTGATCTTCAAATCGCATCTGAAACTCCCCCTGCAAATAAGAACAGTATCAGTGAAACATAAAATGTTATGAGTGAATTTCAAGTATGAAACTCAAACTCAAACTGATAAGCATAAAAAGTAGAGAAAATTCTAGAGAAGTCGCATAAACATGGGTTCTAAACTGGGTGTTTAGAAACCATCTAAACATGAAAGATCGGCATCTGATCTGTCATGATGCAGAAGCCATTGCTTTGAAGTACGGGTTCCACTTGGAATTAAGTAGAAGCCATTGCTTTGAAGATCGGGTCCTGAACTGAGTGATCAGAAGCCTTTACATTGAAGTCTGGGTTCCAGTCTGAAGTGATTTGAAAACCATCTCATTGAAGTTCGGGTTCCAGTCTGAAGTGATCTGAAAACCATCTGCATAAAATTAAACCACTTTTGGTACCGATCGAAAGATGGGTCCTTTCTTGTTACATTTAGGATTTCCATCGTCATGTAACAACACAACAGTGGGAATCCATTTAGCATTCGACACAGGTTTAGATGCAGAACCTTTTGGCACCCATTTGTATATGGGTCCAGCTGATTTTGAAACAATCTTAGGTAATGGAACAACCTTTGGCTTAGGTGACTTTAGAAATGCCTTAGGCTTGGCCTTTGGCGATGGTTTTTCCAATTTGTCAGGCAATGATGAGGCATGCACTTCTGTTTTCTTAGATTGGCGGCGTTTCCGTTTTTCAGGATAATGTACAAACTTAGTCATTTCAGGAACAGCACGCCGAAAGCTTTTTGGACATAATTGAAACAAATTGCAAAAAGAGTATTTCAAAGGATTACTAGCAACATCCTTTCCAGGCACACTAGCACTATTATCGATTTTCACAAAAGATTCAGGCATGACTGCCTTTTTCACAAAGAAACTTTGAAAATCAAGATGTGTTATTTTAGGAATCATTCTTGCATGATCTGTAGGGAATAAACAACGAGAGTTCGTACGTTTGGAAGACTTAGACTTTGAAAAATTTTCTTTTCCTTGGTGAGTGAGTTTCTTGGAAGACTTAGATTGACTCCGAGTCTTCTTTGAAACCTCAGCTTTAAAAGATTTTGAGCACTCACCTTTACAACTGATGGAAGAATTTTCAATTTTAGTCTTGCCTTTGTTAGATGACACGAGTGAGATTTTGGTAGGACGAGAAACTCTTGGTTCTTTTAAATGATCTTTTAATCTTTGAGAAACCATGTCAAAATTTTCTCCGTAGACAGTTAATTTTACAGATTGTTGAAAACCTTGATTTACCAATTTTTCCTCACTCTTAAGAAGAGCTTCTTGAAAATCAAGAGCTTTCTTTTGAGTTGACTTTAATTCCTTTTCTAAAACTTTAATTTTATGTTGAAGAACTTTTGTAGGAATGTAAAGGTGAGGGATTGGTTTTACAGGTTCTGCTTTCATTTCAACTTCAGAATAACTAGACAAGAAGTCTTCCTCTAGAGTGGGTACTCTATACGGATAACTCTCGTTTAGTTCTTCATATTTAAAAGATATTTCTTTTTCTTTATTTTCAATGTGTTTCTCATCCTCTTCGGTTTAAACTTCTTTTGATGACTCAAAAAGAAAGATTTAAGCCCAGCACCCATATATCTCATGTCATAAAAAAATAGGTAAAACTTGTTGAACGTTTTTCCAAATACTTAGGATTTTTAAAACCAATTCCTTGTTTGGAATTATAAAACCTAGTCTCTTTGGGTTGGTTTAAATGAATAGTTTGTTCAGTTTGACCCGTTTTAGAAATTCATCATCTAGGGTCTTTATGCGAGAGTACAAACCTATTCTTTCTTCTTCTACCATTTTCTATTTTTCCAAACTGTCTATGTTTTCCATGGTTACAGACTCTAAGCGTTTTGAAAGAACAGATATTCTGATTTTAAAGAGTTTTTTTCATCAGTGAGTTTATCCATACAAGATTCAAGGTATTTATTCCTATCCTCAACATCTACCTTTTCAATTAACATCTTCTTTATCACTTCATGGTTGTTTAGCCATTTCTTTTTATACACAGCGGATTGTTCTTTTTCAGCAATCAATTCATTATTTAATTCATGTAGTTGTGCATGCAGTTCATCAAATTCATCACTAGACTTAAAATCAGATAAGGATTGTATATCAAATAAATCAGACGAATATGAAGAACTTTGTACCTATTTGGAGTGGTTCATGAGACAGACTAGAGATATATCAACTTTCTCCTCCTCGACAGTCTTCTCATGTGTGGAAAATCCTTGAGTCGTGATTGTGGAGTGCAAAAGGTGGATCTTCTAGATTGGAAACTGGAAAAACTCAGAAACGTCACAAGTTCAGATGTATCCGAGGTTGGTAACTTGGAGAAAGTTGGATCATAAACGAGTTTTGGACATTGAAATTTCAGCTTTTCTGTAGAAAAATGCCCGTAACTTTTTTCTAGAGTGGAATTAGGCCTCGAAAATTGAACAAAACAACTTTGCCAAATTTATAGAATGTAGATCTCATTTCTAGCTTCGTTTCGGCGTATGGTAGGCCGTCTAACGATATTCCAGTCAAAAGTTATGGCCTCTGGAAGCACTGAATGTCAAAAGTTTGGATAGGCCCGAACCCGAAATTTGGATGATCCGAATTCGGATGGTTAGAATTCGATTGGTCCCAATTCGGTTGGGTCGCAGATCTCGTTTCAAGCTTCGTTTTGACGTATTGTAGGCCGTCTAACGATGTTCCAGTCAAAAGTTATGGTCTCTGGAAGCACAGAATGCCAAAAGTTTGGATAGACCCGGATCCGAAATTCGGATGATCCGAATTCGGATGGTCAGAATTCGGATGGTCCGAATTTGGATGGGTCCAAATTTTAGATGGGTCGTAGATCTCGTTTCAAGCTTCGTTTTGACGTATTGTAAGCCTTCTAACGATGTTCCAGTCAAAAGTTTTGGCCTCTGGAAGCACTGAACCGAGAATAACACTAAAGAAATTACCGATTAACAATTTCAACGATTAAACAAGAAAAACTTGTAATTATTGAACAAGAAATGCTCAAAATTAGTACAAGATAAATTGCTTATGATTATGGAATAGAAAACCAAACAAAAACAGAATATTAACATAGAATGAAGAGCAAAACCTTTGATTTTTGCGAAGAACACGAAGAACAATTAGATTTAAAAAATGCAATCACTCTACTTCAAATTAGATCATGAAAATTTTCAGAACAAATTATCTAACATATAAGATCATTCATGCAAAATTTCAGATCATTTCAACAAGTATATCACTCAAATAAAAAATATAATCACAAAAACGTAACCAAAAATGACCAGAATAGTAAAATTTCGATTACTCCCTCGATATTTGGAGTTAGCCTCTGAAATTTTGACAGGACGTTTCTGGCATATGCTCGCACAATAAATCCAAAAATCATCTCAAATGGACATCGTATGAAGTTTTGGTGATTTTTTGAAGTTTCAGCCCAATTTCATGACGTTTTTTGTGAAGAACACGAACAAATATGAGATCAAGTTTAAATCCAATCTTCTTGCTCTGATACCAATTGACAACTTTGATTCCCAGTATATTTTGCACTCCAATACATAAAACCAAACGATTTGTATTAAGAATATGAAGATTACAAAGAGAGAATTTGAACACTCAATCTCTAGGAATTTCACACTCAAGAACACACACTTGATGGAGGCTCATTTGTTTTTTCTTCTCAAACCTTAGGAGAACAATATCATTTATACCTAAACTTACTTTGGGGGTTTGTCCAAACACTCCCCTTAAAGTCTTGGAAATTAAGATTCTCCCCAAAGTAAACTATTCCTAATTATAAATTGAATCTAGACTTTTATTATATTTAATTATACACTATTTTAGGGCTAACAGTAATCATAAACTTTTTTCTACGTTTTAGTATATGAAATCATCTAATATTCTTAATTTGATGATATTGAATTTACTATCAACCATTTTGATCCAATATACGATACCAAAATAAAAAACATATGTATATATATGTTAATAAATACTAAAAAAAATTTAAATGCCCATAATCTAAATAATTAAATATTATTTTTTTAATATATATATACACACACACTGTTGATTTCATGAATATAAGCAATTCTTTAACCCAAAAAATATGTCTACTTTAAGAAATATTACATAAGTTTTTTTTTTTTTTTTTTTTTACATTTAAATTTTGATTTGAGTCCCATGTATAATTAGTTGTGTTAATGTTTTAAATTTTATTTTAACTTTTCTTCTTTTATATTTAAAAATTGTTTCATTTAAAATTTTTTTTTGTTTAATTTTATTACCGTTTAATGACTCTTGGTTATGTATAATTAATTGTTATTCTATTCATAATATTACATAATTTATTTTTTACATTTAAAATCTAATTCGAGTCCCATGTATGAATAGTTGTGTTAATGTTTTAAATTTCATTTTTACTTTATCTTTTTTTATATTTAAAAATTGTGTATCATTTGAATTTTTGTTTTTTTTTGTTTAATGTCATTACCGTTTCATGACACTTGGTTATCTATAATTAATTTTTATTACATTATTCATCCATAGGTTACAAAAAAAACGAATGGTCATCAAAAGTTTCAAATAGTTTGGGTTACAAATAATCCATATGTCAACCTAAAACATAACTTTTAGATTGTTTTTACTTCAAATAATTATTAGTACATAAGTTGAATTCATATGATAAAATTTTAGACGATTAAGTTATTTTATAAATAATCGTAATCATAAACTTTTTTTCCATGTTTTAGTACCAATTCAATCATTAAAATGTTTGTTTGACAACAGACTGGTTCGGGATAATGATTGGTCATCTCGTCATTGCGTAAAAACCACGAGGATCCCTATCTGGAAAGCCATGATGAATAAAAAAAACTATTTATAAAATGGTTAGTTAATCAATGAAATCCCAATCACTGCACATATCTCTTAACTATGGGTTACACATGTTAATTACCTTCTCCACATTGACTGTGAGACTGGTCGAAAAACCCTGAATGATGGGTTACATTTTTCTTTATATAACCAACTTATACATGTTTTATTTGATAACTTGATAAATGATAATCACATGAAAAACTAAAGGGTTAAAAAAGTACAAATGCAACATATTTTTCTCAATTTACCTAGATGACTAGTTAACTTTTTTTTTACTAAAAAATTGTCGATATGGTACGTGTAACCAGTAACTATGTTGATATGACAGTTTTTGCTATTCAAATGACAGTGTGACACGTTTTTAATGACATGATGCGTACATGAATTTACGTGGATTTTTATCTATATAAATAATTTAGAAAATCCACATAAACATATAGATCATATTCATACTTTTAAAAACACAAATATAAGATCTTTACCGGTAGAAACGGTAACCGGTAATAAAAAATATCATCTCAACAATAAACTCTTAGTACAAGTACCAATGGGATAAAAAAAATAGCTAGATTAGTCATTTGAGTAATTTCAATAAAGTAACATACATTTATACGAATTTAACCCAAAACTAAATAAGTTTTATCTTAGGACAATTTGCACAAAAAACCATAAAGTTTTACCATTTTTGTGATTAAAACCCCAAACCACTTTTATTGCACTAAAAACCTCTAACCGGTAAAATCTTCTGAAATTAGGATGTTACCGGTTATAATAGGTTGTTATGCTTACATGGCACACACGTGGCGTCCACATGGCAAACCCGACTTACGTGGCGCCTACGTGGCACTATATATATAATTCTTAAACTGAATTTTTGTATTAAAACCTCAAAATTGGTGACTTTTTCGATTACAACCTTTAACTATTTTTTTTCTCACCTCTAACCAACAATCATATTTACCTTTTCTCTTCTCTTCTACCTACGACAACTCCGATTACTATATCTCATCTTAATGTACAATGCTGTTTATTTTATGTATGTATGTTCGATTAACTTTTGTCGTTTAATCTTGAATTTTAACTTCAATTGTGCCGATGGAATCGATTTCGTTTTGTGTTCACGAGTTGCATTTTAGGTTCAGCTTTATGTTCAATTTTGTTTATTTATGTTTCATTTTACCTTCTGAATATGATCAGCCAGAGCAGTGAGGTTCGTTAGAGCCTAAAGCGTGGAGGTTTCATTGGGAAACAAATTCTTTGTTTAACAAATAAAACTTTAATAAATATCCATGTCATCAAAATGCAATCAGTGAATACTCAGTTTTAATTATCTTTGTTGGTTGGAGGTTTTTTATCCAATGAAAAATAATTTGAGGTTTTAATTGAAAAAACTAAACAAGTTGGGGTTTTTTTTACGCAAAAGTCTATTTAAAAATCTTACACGTCATCAAGTTGCAACTGGCTAAACCGGTTGCAAATCAGATTTTTTGAAAAAAACCCAAATTTACAAAGTTTTAACCGGTTGAAGGTTTTTTGTGCAATGAAAAATGATTAAAGGTTTTAATCGCAAAATGACCCAACTTAAAAGTTTTTTTGCGCAATTTCACCTTTATTTTATTATCATACAACCATAAATATAACCATTACCTATTAATTTGCAAAAGTGCAGGTGCATTTTCCATTTTTACATTCTGGTACTAGCCAAATCCAATCGCATTGACAATCGCTATCAACACTGCAATTTGTAAGAACATAATCTTGATTAATTGTAATTGCTCGTCCTTTAACAGTTTTAAATTCTGATCCTGATTCTGAGGAAAACAAAAATAAAACAATGTTATCAAGAATATATATCTATAAATACTATTAAACAGGTAACTAATTTGCCACATGTTGATTCCTCAATCAATTCATCACGTGACAAAACTTTAATCTGTCATATGTCATTACTAAATTTAAATGTGAATTAATTGATACCAAATCCAATTCAATCTATTATGATCTAATCTGACTAATCTAATATATAATTAACTCAAATCTAATAAACTTAATTTTTTATAATAATTATTTCATGTGGGTTTATAAATATTTATTCTTAATTTTTTTTAAAATTCAACCCATGTAGTACATGAGTATATAACCTAGCATGTATATATTTGAATGAAAATAAAACAAATATTCATTTTAAAAGACATTAAAGAAAAAAACTCTTCATTTTTTAGAATAATTGTGAGGTCACATTCGATTATGTTTCGATACTATTAAATCTACTACTACAACAATATTTGTCAAATTTGCATTACTGACTATTTCTAAGATTTAAATAATTCGGATTTTGAATTTTTAGTTTGTAAATTGGAATAACCTAAACTCTTTCTATCCATAAAAATAATATTTAATCAATATTAAAGATTATTTTAAGATGGTGCGTAGTTTATTTCATTTGGAAAAATTAAAAATCAGAATGAGTACTAGTTTATTTTGGTTCATATTATACATATAATCGTGAATAAATAATCGTATGTTATATAACCGTATATAAATAATCTATATAAATATTAAGAAAGTTATAAGGTTAAAGAAAAATAATTATTCTTAATAAATATATTTAATAAAATGAAAAAGCAATCACTAATGATATTAATAATATAATTAAATAAAATTTGAATAAATAAATAATAATAGAAAATTAAAAACTAAAGTTTATTATGAAGTTTCACAACAAAATTTGAACTTAAATTGAGTTTATTTTTGTATTTGTGAAATTGTGAAAAAACTTAAAAAATAAAAATAAATTAGGTTTTAATTTAATTTATTATTGTTTTTGTTAAATTAAAAGATGTTGCTATTTTTTATAACTGAAAAGTTTTTGGTAACCTGCTAAACATGTTTGCATGTCACCAGTTACCATTATTGGTTGGAAAAATACAAAAAAATTGTTGTGATAACCGATAAAAATACAAATGTCAATATTATCAATGATAGTGTTAGGCACAAAAAGGCCTCAGTCAAACCTGTTCTACATCTGAGGGGGAGATTTATAATCAAACCTGTTGATGCATTTGAAGGTTGAATTTAAGGCCTGTTATATGCCTTATTGAAACCTGAAAATGATTTGCAATATCAGTCTAAAGCTGTTCTATATGTTGCATGTGTTGCAACTAAGACAGTTTGTCCAAGCTGCTCTGTCTGCTGAACAGGCTGGACATAAACTGTCTACGCTGCTCTACACTGTTGAGCAGCTTGGGCATTTTAAAGTGTTCTGTTCTTTGTGAACAGAACCTGTTCTTTGTGAACAGGCTAAACACTTTATGGAATTTGTTTCCAAGTCATCATGTATTGTTTTTGACTACAAGATCAGTTTACAAAGTCGAAGACAAAGTGGAAAACAGAACTGCTCAGCCTGCCCACGCTGTTCTGTAACATGAAGACAAAAGGATATTTGAAAAAGGGTGACAGACCTTTTTCTTATATCAAAATAGGCCTTTACAGGGAAGAAAGACGCAAAGTTGACATTCCTCAATTAGTTAAAGGCAATGCAACAGTAGACAAAGTAAAAAGACAAAAGTTCTGCACATATGAAGACAAGTCTGCTTTTCAGAAAAGTGCAGAAAAGGTTATGTTGTCTTTTCAACAAGACTT